>JAHWFO010005382.1:3049024-3113988 GCA_023313115.1 Rhysida immarginata | reverse complement strand
TGGGGGGGGGGGGGGGGGATGGAATTCGTGGCCTAACTCAAATTCGACTTTGACCCCCAAATTTAAGGTCATCTGTTTGCTAACTCAAAAACTGCTACCCTGTAGAGCAACACCACATTAGTCTAAAAACAATTTTTAATCACACCCTTTCCCTTGAAAGATTGAGAAAAGGGGCAAAGAAGAGTCACTCAAGCCCAATCACTTAATGAGCCTTCCCAAAGGTGTGCTTCACTGCAATTCAAATGTGTTAGAAACCTCAGCCAACCTGGCCAGCCTAAACTGACCTTGAGTGTCTCTTTCTCGCCCGTTTTCTCAAAATCTTTCATGGGGAAGGATGTGATTAAAAATGGTTTTTAGACTTATGTGGTGTTGGTCTACAGGGTAGCAATTGGAAATTTTTCTGTCTTTTATAGTTTTCGAGTTAGCAAACGGATGACCTTAAATTTGGGGGTCAAAGTCAAATTTGAGTGCGTCAATGAATTCCCCACCTCCCCTATTACCTATAAACCACAATCATCAGATCTCGACTACCTGGCAGCTTTGAGATATCTGCCATGTTACCAGATTTTTTAGACACCCTGTATATAAATTAATTCGTACTTGGAGGGATTCTTAAATTGGGCTGACATGTTTTTCTTAGAAATGGGCTGAGCTTTTTTAGAGAAATTAATTTATTTCTTAAAATAAAGAAACTGCACAAGCATTCATTACATCGACCCAACCACAATAATAATGACATGAAGGGCCTGCTCTCATTGAGACGAACCTTCTTTGAACAGAAACTGTTTGGCTGCGAAGAGTCATTTTGGAGTAATGAAGGTGTTAAGGGTGCCATCCCCCCCTCCCCTTCCTCCAAACAGAAAATTTTTTTTCTTTTTTGAATTTTTTCATTACCTTGTGGTAGGCCTGTGTGAATGTATCAATCTGCCGTTACAATTTATGTACACTTGTTGTGAACTGCCCTGTATAAGGTGTTTTGATTTTGATTACAATAACCAATTGATAACGATATCTTTTAAGCAGGGTTTACCAGGCGTGCCACCCCGTTTGCCCTTTTGATGAAATATTTCCGCCCCATTGCCCTTTGATCCTGATCATGTCCCCGCAAAGAAAAATCTAAAAATCTTGTAAAGGGTAAGGAATTTCAAAAAAGAACAATGCAGTTTTTGAAAACATAATGGCCTTTTTTGAAAATTAAGTGCCCTTTTTTGATAATGTCGTGTCCTTTTTTAAGTCTAGAATGAACCCTGAAATATAAATGGTTCAAATTAATCCTGAACTGTAGCTTAAAGAGGATTTTTACTGTTCTTTTCGCATTTAGGCCCGGATTCACAAAAGTGTTGTTAGCGACTTATCGACAACACTTCGTCGTTACGGCGTCTAACAACGTTCATTGCTATTCACAAACCCTGTCGCAAACGAAAACTTTGTTAATTAGTGTCGTTATAGCATTGTTACAGAATGTTTAAAATGGCGGAAGGCTTGCACATGATGAAGAAATACATAGTATTTCAATGTTTCGGTTATCGTACTCAGCATTGATGAAATATCAGTAATCGAACATATTCGATACTGTGGATTTTCTAGGGATGTGATTTTTCAGTCAATCGAGAGGCTCACTCGATATATAAATGGAAGAGCAAATCGGCGAACTTCTTCAATCGGCCCAAAGGTATTAAGTTTCGAATAAATTTCTCTTTATCAAATGCTTCTTTCTAGAAATATTTCTTCATGTTTCTAGAAAGAGTGCTTTTATCATTTTTTTTCGTACTCTGCAACTGTAATTCCGAAGAAGTAAATTGTTGCTTTTGCTTTCGAATTTTGTCCATTTTCCTTACTTCCGCTGTAGTCGGGATTCTTATTGGCTGTTTTCAAGCAAAGACACCATTTCCATACTCTCGACATCAGACTACTATTTTCTCGTCGGTATGTTTAAGAAGGCTAACTACGCGTATTGTGAATTGCATTTAAGACAAATCGTAAAACTGCAAAATTTACCGACATCGTTAATAATGACATTTTTGTGAATCTGGGCCTTAGCTCCCAAAAATCTATGTAGGAAAACTACTTCCATTTTTGTAAGAATTTCATTGTTAAACAGTGATCTCAATGCTGTAGTTTGTTAGATAGATTGCATAGCTCACTTGTTACTTTCATATAATTAACTTGTTGTTTTTGTTTTTCTTTCTCTCTCTCTCTCTCTCTTCTGTTTGTTTATTTATTTATTTGTTTATTTATATATGTTTTTAGGATAACAATTTTACTTGAAATTATTGTTAGTCAAAAAAACTCACTCAATTTATATTTGTTTGTATTCTCTTATGAAGAGATTTTTGTACTTCCAATGAGCGACTAATGTAATATTATTTTGTGAAGCAATGTTAGTGAAATAGTAAAGCATAACTAGCTTTATTTTTTTCCATGTATAACCTTAATAAATGTATGCTAATCAGTTTTGTAACAATTGGAGATGTCTAATAAAAATCTTAATATTAGTTTCTGCTTTTTACCTGTTGCAAAAGCACCTAAGAAAAAGCTGAAATTTGTTTAGGCTAATGCCTTTCAGGTCAATTGTACTCTGTAACGCTAGTGGAAAAGCTATCCACACGTCTGTTAAGTCTTCACCCACTTATTGTAGACAGATTTTTTTCTGTTTTTTGTTTGCTTTTGGAGCATTGTGTTTCATAATGGCATTGCAGCAAGCATCATCCATGTTGTCCAAATTGAACATGTACGTTTAAAATTTAAACACATGTAAATCTAAATTTGCTTCTTTTTATACTTGAAATTATGGCGTAATTCAAAATATGTAAACTTACTGGAAAAATAAAATTTTGGAAAGATATGTTTGGCTGTTTTTAACAATCTTTTACATGCATTTATTAAGTGAATTATTGTCGATGGATATTTAATTTTTTTTTTTTTTATGTTTATATTTGTTCGTATTAATTCTAGAAATTGGTTCATTTGAACCCAAAATATAGGGTGCAAGTTTAAAAGAAAATGGAAATTTATTCATGTACTGTACAGAATTACTTGAGGTATTGTTTTAGAGCAAAACTCGCATCAAGCAGTTTCATCGGTCATTTTGGCTGGATGCAATGTCCATTCGTGATAACGATAGAATTCAACCTGAAGTGTTATTGCTTTCTAAACTCAAGCCAGTACATTGGGCATCACTTCTGCAACTGCAGTGTAAATTCAATTTTTCAGCTCAGTGGATCGGCAGGTAAAGTGGTAACGACCCTTGATCTTGAATGAGCTCTCACTCCCCACCCCATTAAAAGAAGAAAGAAAAAAAAATAAAAAAAACTCCAGGGAGCCGAGGTAGCCATGCAACTTTGTTAGCATCACCAATTCATTGACTTGGAATTCTCTTATCATGAAAATTCCAGATTTCAATGCTTAAGTGATCTGGTGCCCAGTCTTGTTGGGAGTAAAGGTGTTCATCTTGGTCAGCTTCATTTAACTTCGAAATAGCTACAAATTACAAACCTTTGGACTATCCCAAACATGCTCCAAAGTTTTATGTGGATCTTTGTTGTGAAATGTTGACCTACCACTAAAGTTTAGGTTGTCCAGGAATGTCTCATTGTATTATATTTAATCCATCATATCCATACACAATTGCTGACAAGCTACTTCGTCTGCATTAGCAAAAAAGCCTGGTTTCCACATCTCTTGAATCATGGTAGAACAGAAACTCAAGGAAAATTTTTTTTAATGTTTCCTTTGTTTTTCGTTTTAGTCACCAGAAAAACCAATGGAACACTTTGCCGAAAAAAATTTTGTAAAGTAAAATTTTTTCATTCTATTTTTTGCCACAAAACCAATCAGAAGTGGTATGAGCCAATTTATGCCATCGTGTTGGCCTTGATGTCTGAATCCTTGTTCCATTGCTGAATGGAAATGGAATGTTATCAGAAATTCTGTTTTGGTTTATGTTTGAATATCAAATGCTCATAGACAACGCCTCCTATAAAGAAAGCCTTATTACTGAAACGTCATAGTTTGTTACATCATCATACTTTGTCCTTTGTTATTCGTATTTCTACCAATAATAAGCCCTAAATTTGGTCGACTTATAATGATGTAACAATGTATCACGTTTCAGTGCGTTTTCAGTTTTATGTTGATGTGGAAACCAGGCGTAATCACAAATTTGTAATGCTTCAAGTGTAAACATCGATTTGATATGATGTTCGGATGTGGTTTGCTAGTATCACGAGATGCATTTCTTGTTGATTTTTTGGGCCATGGGCAAAGCTCCTCGTGAGTTGTTCTACAAGAACATCAAAATTTGCAGGCGATCTGCTGGTTTTTGCATTATTAACAAAGGTTTGGTGCCAATAGCAAATTGGAGGCCTACATGTAGAATTTCGGTGAAAGTAACAGTTTTGAAGTTGCTAGTGCTTTTGGTGACTGCCTTTGGTATTATGTGAGTCAAACTTGATGGGTTTTGTTCTAAAATGACACCGCAACCAATTTTGCATGTTACCTGAATAATTTTTTCTACATGCAATTTAGTCGCAGTTTCCTTTTTAAATTGCCCTGCATAGCATAATGAATATTTTGAATACATCAGCATTTTTAATGGACTGTTTTTTATCTAATAAATTGGTAAGAAACTACTGTGTGTTCAGGGTCTAATTTTGGTAACTGGAGTGGGATAGACTTTAAATCATCAGTTTTGCCCCTTATTAATTCCTAAGATTCCACAGGTTGTATTAATGAAGTGCTCAATATCGTTAAATTTCAAGAAACAATGAGTGTGTTCATTGATTGCCTTCTATTCAGGTTAGTGCTATACTGACTTGTGAACCTCGCAGTGATAATAAAATTCCAAACTGAAACCAATTTAGGTAACAACTATATCTAATAAAAAATTGCGTGCCAAGATCCATATTCAAAACTTTTATAGTTGCATTAAATACCCATGTACACGATATAGAGAAAATCCCTGAAATCAGTTAAATAACTTTAGAGCAAAAGGAAGCTCTAAGGAAAATACCCGTGCCCGAATGAATAAAAATATTCCAGCGCCCCTAGTGTAATCGCTGAGAAGTTACGAAAACTAACTTTTGAACCATGATAGAGAAGAGTTCCAATTACAAAGTTGTAGAGAGTTTCCAATTTAGTAGAAGCCCAGTTTTTTTATAGCTTAAAACGTAAAAATTGGGCAGAAAAGTCCATGTATGGAACGCCTTCTGGTCACAGTTTGTTGGAATATTCATGTGTAGAACAACAAACTCGTGAAATTGCTCCTATTTAATGTTAGCCACAATAAAAGATAAAATCAAGCAAAACAGTCACTAAATTTCAACCTTTCAGAACGCTTGGAATAAAGAGAGAAAAGGATGTCGAAATAATTATTCAGTCAGCACTCGCGATGACTGGTAGTTAAATAATTCAACCAGGAAAAGACGAGAACTGCTCATGTATTCCTGATTGAATCCTGCTAAGTGCTGAAGGAGATTTGCTTTTGATTTCGATCATCACTACTGGTTGTCCTGTGAGATAAAACATTAGGTTCAAGGATCCAGGAGGATATTTTTATGGTCGAAAATAATCGAATTGAAAACGCTGGTACAGAAAAGTGACCAAGAAAATCATCAAAGGTGCATGGTCTACTTTCTGCAAGTAGGAATTGAGCCTTGATTCTTATTGAAGTCGCCTCCTCAATTTTGCTTTGATAGGGATTCAAGATATTGTAATTCTTGTCAATAATAGAAAATCATTAGATATGCATGGTGTAAAAGCGACTATTTTTACTCTTTTGACGCTTGTTTTATAAAAACTTTAAAGAATAAAATTTTTATCAAAAATTACCAGAACATTCAATGTATGGGTGTGAGGGATGATCAGAGTGGTATTTAGTGATTTTGTTTAATTTTGTTCAATCTTCCACTATGGTAAGTATTAAATAGGAGCGATTTCGTGCGTTTTCTGTTCTACATATGAGTAATCCAACATACGGTGGCTAGAAGGAGTTCCACACATAGACTTTTCTCCCCCATTTTTCAAGTTTTATGCAAAGAGTGGATTTCTACTAAATCGGAGATGCTCTACAACTTTGTAATTGGAACTTTTTCTCTATCTATCATGGTTCAAGAGTTAGTTTTCATAACTTCTTGGCTCTGGGAATACTTTTATTCAATCTAGCATAGCCACCTTCCTACAGATAGACATGACTTTTATGACTCTAGCATCTTTTCTATTAAAGTTATTCGACTGCTTTGGGAATTTCCTCTGTGCCTTTGAATATGAAGTTTGGCACATACTTTTTTTTATATTTGATACATTTTTGGATATAGGTGTTACCTATAATACGAGAGAAAACAAAAAGTAATTGAGTAAATTTTTCACAGCATAACCGTCAAGTACATTATATACATTTTGAACGGTGAACATTGATCTACTTCTCAACATAACAATCCTTCACATTTAAGCATTTGTTCAGCTGGGAGCAAAGCCATGACCGCACAGCTGTTTTCATCTTGCCTTTCTGGATGCATGTGCCTGCAAGGAGTTGCATCAGAGGTCCAAACAGGTGATAGTCTGAGGGTGCCAGATCTGGACTGTAAACTGGATGGTTTAGGATTTCCCACTTCCAGGACTGCAGTTTTAGCAACACTGATGCAGCAACATGGGCACGTGCACCATCATGCAGAATGATGACCTCGTCCATAGCCTTCTGAAGACGCTTTCGGCGCAGATTAGCTTGTAGCCGATCCAATGTGGCAGAATAAGCAGCAGCGCACACAGTTTCTTCTTTGGCCAGAAAATCATCAAGAAGAACACCCTGGCTGTCCTAGAAAACCATAACCATGACCTTTTCTGTGGAAGGTGTTGAATTTTTTTGGAGGGGAGACTGTGCGTTTCCCCACCATGCTCTGTCACTTTGTTTTGGCGGTGACAATATGCTCAAGGAATGAATGTCCTTCTTTTGGTACCAAAGCAAGTGTTCCAGAATGTATGCCATGTGGTTTTCCATTTGCACTGGTCTGGTGTGAGCTGAATAGAGACCCATCTTGCTGACACTTTCTGAAACTTAAGGTCTTCGTGGATGATGTGATGTGTAGTTGCGTATGAAATGTCCAATATCAGTGCCACTGCTTGGATCGTTACTTGCCAGTTTCACAGAATCGCTGTGTTCACAGCATCAGTTTTCTCCTGTGTACAGCCATCCAGAATGTGGTTCGCCAAGGACACTTTTACGCCCGCTGTCAACCTGGCACACCAGTTGCCCACATTTGTCAATATCATGCACATATCACTGTACGTTGCACACAACTCGTGATGGAGTTCAGAAGGCTTTTGTCCCTTTCACCACAGAAACCTGACCACAGTCTCGAATGTCTCCAGCTTGGCCGCCATTTTGGAATGGCTATAGCTCTGCATGCAGAAAGTGTACATGCCTGCCATTTCCTGGTGAGGTGAAGAATGACATGCTTTTCAAAATGTATATAATGATTTTTGCAAATATCTGATGGTTTTGCTGGGAAAAATTTACTCGGTTTCTTTTTGATTTCCTGTCATAGCTTGGTTTGGAATTTTGTTATCACTCCGTGATATTCCCTTAGTGAGTGCTCTTTAGTGTTGCTTAGAGCCTTGGGATAGTGTGACTTTGATGGGTAGCGACTGCAATAAGGTTTGGTTTGGTGGTATTTCAAAATTTCTCAAAAATTATCCTTTAATTCAAAACATGGTCTTATAATTTTCTGGTCTGTTCACTCCATTTTTGATCTCCTGTATCTACTGAAGAGTTGAATTTTGTTCTCTGCATTGCAGGACTTTTAACAATTGTATCTGCAGCTTAACAATGCATTTTAACAATTGTACAACGTAAAGTTATCTGACAGTTTTGTTTCATTGTACTATTGTTAAAACGCGAGGTACTCGATACGTTTTTAGCCAGGAACACTACGCACTCCTTACAAAGACCATTCTTGTAGCACTTTTCGAAGTACTCTCCCTCGGCTTCTATGCCAAATTTTATCCTTCTAAACCAGCCGGAAATGGATTTTTTCCAGTCCGGAGCATTGAGCTCCAAATTGCAAACATCATACGTTGCTGGGAATCATTGCTAATGTCAACTAAAGGGGATTGTCTCAGAAAAACTCAGTTAAAGGCGGCATATGCTAGGACGTTGTCGTGATGCCACAACAAACCCCTTGTTCCGGTCTTCGGATGCTTCTTCCATTTTTCTAAGAATTTTGGCATGCAGAACGTCACTACCATTATGCTGTAAGCGTCTTTTTGTTTACAAGCACAGCAGTGTATGTATGGCCAGTAGAACAGAGAAAAGTTGCCACCATCACCTTCCTAGCATTTTGAGAACTTTAGCATTTTTGTGGTGGTCTTTGCTGTTTAGGAAGCCCTGTTTGGATTGATCCTTAACTTTGAGGTCGCAATGATAAAGCCAGGTTTTGTCACCTGTGTAGATGTCGTTGAGACTTTTGATGCCACGTTGTTTTAACCTTATGATCATTTCTTCGTATCACTGCACTGGGGCTCTTTCTGATCTGGGGTTGACAAACGAGAACTGCATTGTGACGAAATCTTTCCGAGTTGCAGGTGTTCATGCAAGGTTGTTTTAAGCGCTGGTGATCCGATGCCCAGACTTGCCTCAATCCGAGAACAGATTACCCGATTGTCATTCGCAATCATATCCGAGACAGCACACTGCGAGGTTTGGTGACCATCCTCCCCTCTTAAATTTGTGGTACCGGGGCTTTATTTGGAAATGTCTTTTGTAAAGTTTCAAAACAATCCAACATTTTTAAGCCTTTGGAATAATCACAGAAAACCATAGTATGCCTCCATTGTGGTTTACATCCATCTGCCGGTGTGCCATGCAAAAACAATACATCGTGGTACGCTTAAATCTTGCATGTGACCATATGATAGAATGAAGTACTTGGAGAAAGTAAAAAAAATTTGGTAAGATGTGTGCAGATTCCTGTCTAAAAACTTATAGAGTGCCCCTCGTACATTAGTATGCATGGGTTAAAACCAAAGTTGTGTGATAAAGGGGAGCTAGAATAGACTCTTCAGTAAATATAGCAGACCAGTATAGGATTGCACAGATCACAAGATTTAAAAACCATGATCCAAAGTAATACAGGAAGGGTGTAGCTCTTATCATTTGGGGAGAAATATTTCAGACTTGAGAAAGGTCGAATCTGTAGTCCATTTCTTGCCACACGCAAAGTAGCTGATCGCTAGTTATTGAACTCACTGCTGTAACAATTCCATCTCGCAGATCTTGAAGAGTAGCAGGCATAAGTGGTACATACGTGCTGTCTTTCATGTAACTTCATAGATAAAAATTGCAAGGGATAAGATCTGCTGAACTTGGGGGCCACTTTTGATGAACAAGATCATGTTGCCCACCTCGTCTGATCCATCGACAGGGTTTGTCTGAAAAAGTAATGTCATGAGTCGATAAGAAGGCATTTATTGATCCAATCGGTACAATACATTAAAAGGTTTCAAAATAGGCTCATCCTGTGTCGATACATCGCTTCCAGTCAGATTTCTAGGCATTGAAGGCATCATGGTAGGCCTTTTCCGGAATGTCCTTTTAGAGCCGTGGTGCAAGCCTCTTTGACTTTGTCAACTGTTCTGAAATGATGTCCTTTCATGGGAGTTTTCAAGCACGGGAACAAGAAGTTGGGGGGGGGGGGGGCTACGTCAGGACTGTAGGGCGGCTGGGGAACCATTGGCACCTTTGAATCTGCCAAGAAGCGGGTCACGAGGAAGGCAGTGTGGACCAGTGCGTTTCATGGTGAAGTTTCCAATCGTCTGCAATGTTTAGCTGGACACAATGAACCCTTCATTTGAGTCTCTTGAGTACTTCCACGTAGAATTTGGTGTTGATGGTTACACCATTTGGTACAAACTCATGGTGGGTGAACCCCCTGATGTCAAACCCTGTATACATTGTCTTGATCTTTGACTTGCTCATTCTGGCCTTCTTGAGGCGAAGGGATTTGATCTTTGCCTTGTTGTTCCGGGGCCGCATTCAAAGACCCAGCACTCATCACCGTCTAAAAAAGTCATACAAGTCTCAGAGTTCCTGGTGCGTTTTAACTTGGCACGATTTTTGGTCCTCAGTTAACACTTCCGGCACCAGCTTCGTGCACACTTTTCTCATGTGCAGATTTTTCGTCACAATCTCGTGAACTGTACTTTTTGGAATGTTTAATGTCTGTGCCATTAAAGGAACACTCAAACGACTGTCTAAATTCAAGAGTTCAGTCACACGTATCACGTTTTCATCGGTAGTGGCCGTTGGTGGCCCTCCAGTCACGAGCTTCAAAAACTGCCTTAAGCCACCGGTAGACTTTGCGTTCTGATAAACAGTCATCACCAAAGGTTGTTTCCGCTGCAGACTTGTCGAGTTTCACACAAAAGTTGATGGGAATTTTTGCTCAATTGAGCGCTACATCGGGGCTTGCATGGGAGATGAAAACCAGATTCACGAAAATGCCTGTCCTTACTCTCTAGATGGTCCTCCAACGACTGTGCAAGACTAAACTGACTCCTCCCTCACCGATCCCCACCACTCGAACGTGTATTTGCTGTACAGTAAAATCACTGACATTACTTTTGAGACAAATCCTGTATACAGCATGTACCAAGTCTTCATCCGTCTTCATCTGATACTTAAGTTCTCTTTTTTTATTTTAAACAACGTACAGAAAATACTGAAGGTTTGACATGGTAGCTTATGTGTTCAATGTGATCCCTGCCAGCCGCATGGCACATGTTCACTCAATAATTACATTCCTCCCGTACAGGCTGCGGCATTCTGGTGTCACTTTGTTTGAATACTTTAAGGGCGGTTCACATTCAGCGACTTCGCGGCGTGAAGCATTTTCCCGAACCCAGACGTTTTCTAGGTGTCGCAAAGCCGCGTATGTTAAAATGCGGAACCGTTTCACATTCTGTGGGAACGAAGCGGGGAGCTAGGCAAACTTCCTTCTCTGCTTTCAGCCTGCATCCCCCCCCCCCCCAGCTAGGTGAACTCCACTCTGATTAAATGTTCAATGAGTCGTTCTTTCATCCAGTCTCTGCGGCTTTCTAGACTTCGTGTATATATATCGTTATAACAGAGCTTTCTTGGCATCGTTTACATGTATATATTATATTTTTTAATTAGGAAAAACTGTAGAAAACGAGTCACACCTGCACAGAAAACATGCTGTCGGAGAACTTCAATATGGCCGACTTGGGTTAGAGTGGGAAGTGGGTTAGAAACGGTTGCTAAGTATTCTGGGACTGGAGAGATGCTCACTCATAGCTAATTGGCTGCGCATCCGGAACGACTTCTGAAAACACAGTTGGAGCGCCAAACCCCACGCTGTTCTCGCCTCTAATCCGCTTTCCGCCGCAAATTCGCTGAACGTGAAATGGCTCCGGCAACCAAAACGGTTTTTCGATTGAAAAATGGAGGGAAAAATTCTGCAACCTGGATTTGTAACAGGAACCTTGACTGTTATGGTCCGAATCACCATGCTTGTCAATACTCGAGACAATCACCAGTACCATGCTCATCAATGCTACCTGGTGACGGTCTCGTACGATGGGGAATTGTAACCATAAATGGCCACTAACTCCTCATGGATTTGCTTAGCATTAGCAACCCGGATTCGAACCAGGAACCTCGACTGTCATGGCGACGCATCTACCATGACAATCAAGGTTCCTGGTTCGAATCCAGGTCGCAGAATTAATTAATTATTATTTAACCAAAATCATGGCAAATGCGCCAGATATGGAGAATTCGATGCGAAGTCGCTGAATGTGAACTGCCCTTTAAGCTGTTGGGTCTTGAGTTCTGAAAGTTTGGTGAAAATTGCGCTGCACACACGTTACGGACTCGCACTTTTCGAAGTGAAGGATGCATAGGTCTTTGATTCAGAATTGTCATCTCGACATAAACTGACAGGAGCTCACTATGCCTTGCAGATGCAGCTAGGAGACCTCTAACAGCAGTGAAACCAAACTTGGTGGTCTCCTCTTTCTGCAGAATGCAGATTGTTTACGGAGCTATAGACTTTAGAAGTTGGTACAAATTTCATGTACCATGTTTAGGAATAAACAAGTTTCACTTGTAAGGGTGGGGCAACATTTATAAGTTGTAATAAATGTCTCGGCGGTCATAAAGTCATTACAATCAGATGGGGTGATGGTGCACAGTGGAGCCGTCAGTCCTTCTCAACATATGCATCACTCAACAGTGGACGACTTACTGGATGCCACTTTTACAGAAGACCTCTTTTTGGCTGTTGAGGAACAGCTCCACCTCGAAGATGACCTCGTCGTCATCTCAGAAATGCGGTCCACAAAGCGGGTTCTTCAGTTGAGGGAAGGGGAAGGGAGTTGCTTGGAAGCAGGTCGAGTGAATACGGTGGATGAGACAGTATTTTGCAACGTGGACGGTCTCGTCTGTGGGATGTATTGGCACGTTTTCATGCGTTTATCCCTCTGATAGCTGTTCCATGGTGATACGGCGGTCTGAGAGGACTGTCGTCTTCATTTGATTCACAATTTGTGGCTCGTTAGTGCTACATGGTGACTGCTTCGTACGATGGGGCATTGTCACATAAACGGGCACTAACTCCTCATGAATTTGCTTGGCATTAGCGGTACAGCACCAAACGCCGCTTTGTATCCTCCAGCACTCGCGGGATGTCGCTTCCCAGTGGCACCACACGTTTTCAAAAGCGATCGTTTTTTCGTGTCGATTGTAATGAGTTTATGACTGTTCGTGATGTCTATTTTTGAGTGTTTGTTTTTTAAGAAAGCACATTCCCATTGTTGTATTCCTCTTGCAGATATCCGTTGACCAACTACACCTTTGGCACAAAAGAAGCGCTATATGAAAAAGATCCCTCGGTTGCTGCAAGATTCCAACGGATGAGAGAAGAATTTGAGAAGATAGGCATGCGCCGTTCTGTCGAAGGTGTTCTTCTCGTGCACGAACACGGACTTCCACATGTTTTGCTGCTGCAGTTGGGAACCACCTTTTTTAAATTGTATGTAAAATTTTGAAGATTGTAAATTGTGTTTTATGTACCTTGAAGTAAGTGATCCTTACTATATCAGCCGCTTTCTAATGAAAGAAACCGTGTTTCTAGATATCAACATGCTAATAGGCCGTTGCAATTTTAAAGATTTTTAAAGTTGAATTTATATTTAGCTTGCTAATGAGTCTCCTTTTTTCCGATTAGGCCAGGAGGCGAACTGAATCCAACCGAAGATGAAGTCGATGGCTTGAAACGATTGATGACTGAGGTAAGTTGAAGAAAGTCTTGCCAGTGTTTAAGAAACGTGATAAATACGGAGGGTTGTTTCATGTTTATAATGACGATTGTTGAAACATCGTAGCACTGGTTTGAAATGCATGAGGTTCGTGAAATTTTACACATGAGTTTGGTAGCAGTCGAACTTATAATTCTGTTCTGACTGTCCAATTGAAAGTGGACACCTGTGATATGGAACAGTCGCTTTATTTACAGCATGTCTAATAGCGCGTACTGTGGCCTTTTGCCTGAAGCACAGCATCTACATATCGTGACCTGTACGTGATATTGCCCCTAAACTTCCGTGGGGGCTGTGGAGTCCATTTTGCATGACGAGCTGAAATTGCGGAAAGTTTCTTCAAGGTGGGTCCCACGAATGCTGACCGACGAACACAAGTCTGTGCGGGTGGCAATTTTTCAGCAGATGTCGACATGTGATGCAGCAATGAATGGTGCTCACTTAAGCACACTCTTGAAGCACAAATACACTTTTCCGCTCAGAGGACCACGTTGACAAACCGATGATTGTTGGCTTCGTTCTGGACTCGAGTCGATCTTCACCCGTTGCTCAGGTGTGGCAATGCTCAGCTCCCACAGATATCACTGCAGATAAGTTTCGGCGGGCGTTCGCCACACACAAACCTGTCCATCTGATTGCGAGATGATGCAGCGGGACTCGTCACTCCATTCAACCATTCACCATTGATCCAGAGTCCAATGTCGTCACTCTTTGCACCATTGCAATCTCCTCGCTGTGTTGCTGGTGTGTTTCTTTTCATCAGTTGTGACAATGGATGAGACGTGGATTCCATGTTTTAACGCCGAAACGAAACACCAATCTTCACAATGGAAACACACTGATTCACCACCACTGAAAAAATTTTGAGTCACTGCCTCTGCTGAGAAAGTTATGGTGGCCGTGTTTTGGAACAGCGAAGGCATAATCCTCACGCATTGTGTTCCAAAGGGTACAACTGTTACAGCTAATTCATACGAAAATGTTTTTGGAACAAAATTCCTTCCAGCATTGCATGAGAAACGACCAAACAAGACTGGACGGGTGCTTTTTCATCGAGACAATGCCCCTGCTCGCTGGGCGCTCCTAACTCAGCAGTTTCTTCAAAATAACAAATTTGCTCCATACTCATCAGACCTCACTCCTAGCTATTTCTGTTTTTTTTCCAATCACGAAGGACACTCTCCGTGGCCGCTCGTTTCTGAACTGAGCTGCCGTTGCTTCAGCGATTTACCAGTGGGCAAAACATCTCTAAGGAAGAGTTCTCAGCAGCCATGGAATCATGGCGCCACCGTTGTGAAAAATGTGTTCGGCTTCACGGTGATAGTTACAACTTTCTGGGTTAAGTATTTTCTGAGAAAAAATGTTGGAGACCTTAGAACTTAAATGCACCTCGTACAGAGTGTGCAGAAATGAAGACAGTCTAGTTTAACAGTGTTTCACCAAAACTCATTCTGTAATTTGTATAAATCTAAGTTATTTGCTTTATTCATGAACGTAAATGAAGACATTTGCAAATAAAATTTTATTACAGCTTTTTCACATTGCTTTTGAACTTTTTCACAAACATTTAATTCATATTTAAAATAAACCATTAAGGAATGACATAACCAAGTACTGAAAGGTTAAACTGAACTATTCGTGGAACTATACTTTTAAACCGCCCTATGTTAACATTGTAAGTTTCTAATGGAACATAAAGATAACATTAAACCACGTGCCTTTGAACCAATTGCGGCTATCATTAATTTAATGTTATATTCATTCATGATACATCATTCCAAGTTGTTTGATATATTACATGCCATATTTTAGCATTGATAGTTCCAATGAACCATAAATGTTCCACTAAACCAGGTTCCGCGAAACCAATTTGGACTATCATTAATTTTATTTTATATTCATTCATGACACATCATTCCAAGTCGTTTGATATATTACATGCCATATCTTATCATTGAAAATTTTTGAGGGTGTCATAAGGGTATCATTAGAGCAAGTGCCATTGTTTTGATTACAACTATATTCAAAATGGTTCATTTTCTGAACCATATTTATCAATTGGCAAAAATAGTAATTTTTATCTGCTTATATCTTGTCATTACGATTTGTTTGATATATTACTTAATATATCTCTCCATTGAAAATTGCCAGGTGGGGTTGTGAAGGTACCATTTGTGCACGTACTATTGAACAGATATAGATAATATTTGTGATTGGTTCGTGCCATGTATCATATTCATCGACTGACGAAAATAGTAATGAATAACCGATTCTATCTCGTCATTACGATTTGTTTGATATATTGCTTAATATGTCTTCCCATTGAAAATTGCTTGGCGGGAACATTGAGGTACCATTTATGCACGTGCCAATGAACCGATTTAGATAATATTTGTGGTTGGTTCTTGCCAACAACCATACTCATCGACTGATGAAAACAGATTTTGAAAATCTTTCATAGTCTTGGAGAATTTAGAATTACAGACAGACAGACACGTTTCCCCACACAGATAGCATAAAGCACCTTTCGGTACTTAATAAACGGTCTAAATTTACAGACAATGATAAATTATAGACTATCATTCACTCGTGAATTTCTCGTGAAGCAGAGGCTGAGGTCAGAAAATGTAACTGGTGAGAAGAGTTAGCTATTGGTCGGTCATAAATCCCGGTGAGAAAACTGTGACGTCATTTTAATGCGGTCGAAAACAGCAGTTGTGGTGCTCCTATGCCAAACCATGTTCGTCCTAACCAGAGGAGAAAGCAACCTTGTTTCTGGTCCTAACTGAGAAAAAGACGGTTAGTTCAGTGAGAAATGCTCGCTAACTCTTGTCACCGGTGAGGATTTTAGACCTCACCCAGAGGATTTTCCGTGTAACATGAGAGAATTCATCAGCCTCGCCAACAGGCTACCTAGATACATGGCTTCGCACAGTAAGTTATGATGTAATCACGAACGGTGATTTGCTTGAAGATGTGAAGCAGCCATCGAGATCTAATGGGTGATTAGATTTAATAAGGATTAGATCTCGATGGAAGCAGCAAACGACTGATAGTTGAAGTAGAAAGCTGAAAAGATAGGGGAAAGATATGTAAGCAAATACTGAAGCAGTTTTTTTTTTTTTTTTTGTTTTTTTTTTTTTTTAGCTATGTTTATGGCTGCATCTATTAACCAATCACAAGCGCTTACTTAAAATGCAGCTGTAAAGTTTCGTGTAAGCGCTTCTGGTTGGCTAATTGATCCAGCGAAAAACATGGTCCTTGTGTAAAATCTGCTTCAATATTTGTTTACTTATGTAAATGCACAAAAAAATTGATCATTTCCTATAATTGGTCTGTAAATTTAGGCCGTTTATTATAAATATGAATTAAATGTCTGTGAAAAAGTACGAAAGCAATGTGAAAAAGCTGTGTGTTGCTGTACAGTAAAGTGAAGGAAAACGTTACATTGTATACGGTGTCCCATGAAGGACTCCGTGATTTTAAGAGTAAATATCTCGGAACTGGAGATCGATAGAAGAAGGAAAGAAATAAATATCTGATACAGAAGTTTCAGAATTAGTTGCAAATTTTGGCAACAGCTGGCGCTCTACGTTGTATTTGCACTGCAGTGTCTGAGAAACAGGCTACAAACTTATCCTTTGCAAGCAACCATTGCATCACATCACAATCGATTCTAAAGTGTGCACCTTTTGCGGCACAGAGATGGTGCAAATGAAGAATGAAATTTTCAGTCACTACGTACAGAGCCATCTGTTGGCAAGATTTGCAAGTAATTTGTAATGGAAACTCCTATATTAGATTCTTATGACTTTCAAAATAAACATATAATATGTTTCATTCTTCTATTGATCTCTGTTTCGTAGATATTTACTCTTAGAATCGGGGAGCTCTGTGTGGGATGCCCTGTATGTGTGTATACGTTAACTTAATAGAAGGGCATAATGAATAGAATTAGATAGTGTGTTCACTCATGTCCCCAAACGAGTGATAATTTTGCAAAACGTTCCTTATTTAAGACAATACTTAAAAAGACCAGGGAAGGAAGTCCGTAAGTAAGTTGTTACAAATGGATATGGAAATGAAACAAATAAAGAGTACGGGATGAAAAGTACTATTATTTCTCCGTATAAACTTCCTATACAATGAGGCAGTTGTCCCGTCGTTTCAAGACTCAAAACTAATTTTACAAATGCGTTATTGTAGAGGGTGATATATGTGGAAAAATAAAGTATGGTAGTTTTCAAATCGGTACTCTTATTTGTTTCATTTCTATGTCCATTTGTAACTTACTTATTCACTTCCCCTCGTAGCATTGACAATGATAAGTGATAAGAGACTAATAACGACGGAATCACTGTGGTGGCTATTGATACAGTAGCAGCTTAACAAATAGAATAAGATTGTTATGGTAATAGATAAAATGCTTAAGAAACAGTCAATAGTAGTAAGAAGCAAAAAGAAATCACGTTAGAAAATTAATTTTTAAAACTACAGCTAACGTTTCGTCTTTTTCCTTGTAAAGCGAGTGCTGACAACCTGCGACTCGCTGGTCGATAACACACGCAGTGACCTCTCACCGATGCGCCAGAAAACTACGCAAGTAATCACACTTTCTAATTCTATTTGTTATGAGAAGGGGTTGGAGTTCAAAGGTATGACTGGGAATTTCGTTTTAACGCCCATTGAATATAATGAAAGTAAAATCTATGCCACCTTGAACGAGCTTTTACTGTATTCCATTTAATGTTAATTTTGTTTTAAATGTTTTAAATTTAAAGTAATGTGGTTTATTCTTTTGTTAAGACATTAGGAAGACAGGATGGTGTTGCCCAAGATTGGGTCATTGAAGATACTATTGGCAACTGGTGGCGACCTAATTTTGAACCTCCACAAGTACGTGTGTTTTTGAAATTACTGGAATTCATCATCGCAACATCGTTTAAGTTGATTTTTTTTTCTGTAAAATTAAGAATGAAGAGCAAACTTAAGCCTGTTTCAAAATTAAATCGCCCGCATTAGCCCTGGCGGATTCGCCAAGGAAGCATATACTAGTTTGTCCGCTCGCGAAGTGGGCGATTTAACAACTTTCCGTTTACGTATCCCAATTAAATCCGCGGCTGCATTAACTGTCTTCTGATTGGTTCATTCCCAAACGAGATTGACGTCACACAAAATGGCCTGTCACAGCGACCTTCTTCATATTCATAGGTGAAGGCTGTTTATAACAGCATTATTTTTTAAATTACATTCCCAAATGCCAATTTCACATCGACAGTGTGTTCGCCCAATATGGCAAGAAAGGCGTGCCGAAACGTAACGTTTTCTGATTGATTGAAGCAGTTGTACATCCACATGAATTGAAAATCTGCCTGCAAAGCAGATGCGGAATCCGCTAAATTTCAGAATCAGCTTGAATTGAAAATTCCGCCCGCAAAGCAGGTGTGGAGAGCAGGGTGAATTCCGCTAATTGTGAAACAGCTGTCCTGTGCGGAAAATCTTCGTCTTGCGTTGCGGGCTCCACATCCGCCTGTTTTCTGCCCACAAACTGTAATTGTGAAACACGCTTTATCAAGTGCCAGATTTCAATTTATCGTTCGTTTATTTACTTTTTTCATATATCATAAAAGCGCAAATAAGCACTGCGGCGGTTATTTGTTTCAGTCAACGAGATAGAATACATAGAGAGGCTGTTGGATACAGCGCCCTTCGCGGCGACTAGCAGCAAACGCGGTCGCCATGTTTTCTTTAGTAAAGCGAAGTCAGTTACATGTTGGATCAGATAGCTTTACCTGGGTTTCTAGGGACAAAAAGTCGTGGTTTTGAGTTTTGTAAAGGATTTTTTTTTCTTTTTTCTTTTATAATAGAAAGTGAACATCCCTGCAGTTTGTTTAGCGTACAACTGTAGTAATCGAAGCGATAAAACAATATTTATTTCAGATTACAAATTAGTTATGTTAATGTAGGCATTTCGTATACCTTTCATTTCTTTCGTATGTAGGGATCCTCGATTAGGCAAAGCCTATCATGGAAATTTAAATTGCTAAAATAAACCTCAGGTAATGGTAAATTGCGCCTGGGGCATGATGAACATTCTTTCACCCCGTCTTCTCATAGTTAATCTTCGCGGTGTCTTCCCCCCCCCCCCCCCCTCGCCAGCCAGTATTTTTACTTGCAGGATACAGTGATATAAATGTAGAATGAATCACTTGTGTAAATCAAAGTCTTTTGAAAATTATCAGGCAAATGTATATAAGGGTCAAAAGGCTGATTCTATTAAAAAAATAAAAAATAAAAACGTTAAAATATGAAGTGTTAATTGTACATTTAAAAAATATTTGTCACCCACAATCCTTTAATTTAGTGTTCCTTGGTTCCTTTCACAATGCACTTGAGTCAAACTTCCGCGGCAGACTTAAATCATTAAATTTCTAGGATTTTGTTATTACCACAAACAAAATAAAATTTATTATAATTTGAAATAAAGAGATTATTATATTTCTTAAAAGGTTTTAATTTGATTTTCTGTCAATAAAAATATTTTGCAGAACCCCCAAGGTTTGAAAATCGCTCTTTTCGTCTTGGGCTCCTCTACTACACCCTTAGGAAACCATGCTTTAGTTACAGGTCTGCCACGCCGATTATACTAAAGAAAAAATGGCGGACGGACTTTCAGTCGGTTTCAAATATGGCGGCTGTACAGCCACTCTATGTATTTTATCTCGTTGGTTTCAGTGTATCACTTATCTGCAGTGCGGCACTTATTTCAGTAGGCAGAAAAATGAAGTGGTGAAAAAACTAATTCGCAAATTTTTGAAATAATGTAATATAATTTTTTTTTGCCTCTTCAATTGCTTCCAGCTTTTTCTCCAATGGGTATTTTTGAGTTTTCTTCCATTTACGCAACTTGCAAGCTGTCAAAAACTTGGCATAAAATTGCAATGAATGTCGGCCTATCATAGGCAATATAAACTCCTAACTAATCTTGTCGCTAGATTCTTCCTCCAACATTTTCAGGAACTTACATTACTTAATGGTACGAAGAGAAGGACATGAACCGCACTTCAACATCCAGAAAACCTAACTTCATCCCATCATAGCATAAAAAAATTACACTATCAAAAACCATTCATTTACCTTTGTTGCGAAAGCTGGGTGTCTTAACAAAAGGATAAATTTCGAATGACAATAGAACAGTGAAGTGTACTGAATCCAGTGGAGTTTATATAGTGATAGCTCCCATTGGCTTAGAGGGAAATGATAAAGTGGCTATTATAAGCCTTACATATTACTCAGAATGGGTCTATCAATTGCATGAAACAGCCAATTACATCACAGTGCGTTTACAACATCGACAATTTCGATAATCATTGCGGCGCTTATTACCTTCAGTGTAGAATTTGTGCGGCAATAAATAGGATGCAGTGCGGCGCTTATTTGCGTTTTATGTTAAATTTGATTTGTATAATATATAAAACATTTTCTCCATCACATACCACACCGAATCCGTATTGGCTCGAATCTAAGCCAAACTTTCCCCCCCCCCCCCCTCAAAAATGAAGTTTCAAAACCATCCTTATGCTTAAATTCGAGACTTGATTCAAATGACACTCGTGTATACCGATAAAATTTGACCAAATTCCAACGAGTAGTTTCCGAGTTACCCATTCAACACTGTATCAGGTATGAGTACTAACCAGCATGTGTTATGATGTTGAATGCATAACTTGGAAACTACTCGTTGGAATTCAATCAAATGTTAACAGTATACATAGTTGTATATACCATATTATTCCTCCATATTTCATCATCTTAGATGCTATAGAACTTGAGTTGTTAAGTTGTTGATGTTGGCGACGGCTTTTTTATTTCTGTTCATATCTCTATTATCGTTCAAATTCGGATCCATGTCCATATGAACTTTGCTTACAATCATCCATACGACCATCTACAAAATTTTTGTTCAATCATTTTGAGACACCCTGTATTTTAAAACCAGGATTTCTAACAATAAACGGGGCAAAAGAATGACAAAAACAAATATTTTAGCCTGTATGGCAGGGTTGCATCTAGCAAAAGGGAAGCGCACAATTGTAGGGCACATTACAATGGTTATTTTGTAAATTCAACGAAAAAGGGCAGGGTGCCGCGCCCTTCTGTTTCTACCTAGATGCAACACTGTATGAGGGAGAATCATAAAGGCATCAAAAATACTTTTTGGGGTTTAGAAACATTCTACAAATATTTGTAAGTTATTTTGTCAGTGATGCTCTTTGTCATCTAACAACCTCTCTAGAGCATTTGAGCTGTAATAATGATGGATTAACGCTTTGATTTTTAAGTTTGCTCTTTGTTCAAAATTACACTTTACTGATTGTAATGAAATATGGAAAAAGAATTTTTTTTTTTTTTTTTTTTTAATAAAATAATTGATTATACGGTTTGTTTTACAGTATCCATATATTCCGCCTCACATAACTAAACCAAAAGAGCACAAGAAACTCTTCCTTGTGCAACTCGGAGAAAAAGGTGAGTCTATATATGTATATATCTGTCTGCCATCTTTTTCATTTTATCTGCAATGTTACTGTATTTGTAATTTCTCTAATCCAAAAATGAATTGCGTTACTGGCTTTATTGTTGATTGTTTCAATTCTCTGCAAAGAAACACCTGCCGACTACTGCATTGAGATCACTTGGATTCTGTCTGGGTGCATTTGCAGTTCCCAAAAGTCCAGGAAGTTGATTTTCATGTCCAAAATTGAACATCTTGCATTTTGGCAGTAATTGTGGAAATTTCTGTTAGAGCCTTGATATTTGGCATGCAGAATTTGGTTGCCCAAAAAATTCTTTTATTTGTGTTGAAACAAATGTGGATCATGCTCCATGTAGATAATATATCGCAATTTCCTTTATACTGTATTACCGTATTGGCTCGAATATTAGCCGACCTTTTTATCCCAAAAAGTGTAGTCGAAAACCAAGCCTCTGCTTAGATTTGAGACTGACTCAATTACCCCCCCCCCCCCCTCACTGCCAAACCCGACGCCGTTAAAAAACATCTCATCCAGCTACCTCCTATTTAACCTGCCATTGTAAAATCAATTACATATCATTTCAAAATGATGTTAATTTAAGATAGCAAAATGTAACTTTCAAGAGAGATGTTCGGACAGAAATTTTATTGCAAACTTTTTTTTTTTTTTTAGTACGGATAAATCGCAGTATGCATAGGCCTAAGTATGCATGAAGAATTTGACTAAAGTTAATTTTTAAAGCTAATTTTTACTTTCGGTTTCATGCACGTTTCCTAAATCATTTTTCACTTACGGGACATGATATTTTATTACTGTGAGAGATGCGCATGTATTAAGGACGTGCAAAAAACGAGTAAATGATTAGAAAATGTCAAAATCCCAATGATTGAAATAATCTTGCAGGATATTCTAAATCTTTTCTAAACGGAATAAAAGCATGGAAGACGTTAATTTCATCGATAAATTTTGAGAGTTGTTCCCTAACTTTCCGGGAGAAACTGTTAACCTCCCCCTCCCTTCATCATCCCTGTTGCGGTGCTGCGTTCTCTTCTTGTTTCATTTACCTTTATTTTAGATAATTATAAAAATGATATGGCGCATGATTAAGACCAAATACAGTTTATTTATTAAGAAAATCGCAATGGAATAAAAATGTCACGAAAGCCGGTGTGGCAAGCATTGGCGACGGGCTGCCGTGATTCTGCTCAGAACTTTATGGACGGCTGTCACTAACGTTCACTGACACCAGCTTTCATAACTTTTCTGCGTGAATTTAATATAAATTCTCAAACTATGGAAAACCATTTATTTATTATGTGGAGATGATACAGTAATAAATTCAGATCATGAAAGCGATCGAGGATGGACAAACTATTAATATTCAGAAAGGAATCAGAGGAATCTGAATTTAAAAAAAAAAAAAAAAAAGAATCAACGAAATTTTAGTCCCAACTTTGGAGTGAATAATTAAACTGATTTTTTTTTTGGAGAACACCCTCTTATCGTTTTGTTTATTTTTGACAGCAACTGAAATTCAATTCATTCTATCGGCAATATCTTTCTGAATTTTCACAATATTTGCTTGGAGTTTTTAGAAGAGTAGCGCTATACATTAGACTAATAAATTATGCAAAAGACATTTTGGTAACACAGCATTAGAATGTGTAGGGCAGCTACTGCGACGTTGGGGATGGGAAGAATTGGAGCACCCACCGTACTCTCCCGACATTTCGCCCTGTGACTTTGATCTCATTTGCAAGATTAAGGAACCACTACACGATAGGCAGTTTGCAACACGAGAGGACATTGCTAATGCTGTGCGCCAACAGGTGACTCGATTCACACATGGTGCGGCAAATGCTGAGGCTGATGGTATTCAGCGCCTCCCACATCGTTGGCAGCGTGTGGTGACAGTAGCAGGGGACTACTTTGAGGGTCTTTAGGCCCAGGTTTGTCATGTCAACTTTATGTGTACTGTGTTGTCATTCTTTTGCACCGTGAAGGCCATATTGCCCTGTATACTACCGTAATAAATTAGTGTGTTACGATATTTCAGTGCTATTCATTGTCCACACATGTAGTTAACACCTAGTCCTTTTATCTGTATATGTCACATTTTCCAACCGGACTGGTATCTTCAAGAAAAAAAATAGTTGCCATGACTTTTGCCCCAATCCTCGTATAAGGAGCGTTCAAAAAGAAACAATCCTGAGTCTGGAATGTGCAAACCGGTGACAGAATGGTGATATCGTTGCGTGTGTAACAAAGAGTGGTTCTGACAAGAGCGCGGAAGTTCACAGTCCGCCGCTAGAGGGTGGCGGTGGAAGTCACGTGACTATACAAAGGAAGCAGAAATATGTGTCAATTGTCCAACGGTCATTCGCGTTTTATAAGCAGTGAATAAGTGAAATGGAGACATCAGAAGAAGAGCAAAGAGATGATGTTAGTTTTCTGACAGCGGAAGGAGTAGGGGGAATGGACATTCATCGAAGAATGTCACAAGTGTACGGTGAAGACTGCATGTCCCTTGCAAGGGTCAAGGCGTGGCGCTAGCAGTTCAGGGAAGGACAGGTGTCGTTAGCCGATGATGCACGGTCTGGAACACTAAACTGCATTAACAATGACATCGTCCAGCTGGTTAATGGGCTCTGAGGGACAAACGATTTACCTTGGACGACGACGTCAAGCAGTGTGTGCCCGAACCGGTTCAAAATGCAGCCCCGGGAATTTTACGAGACAGCCATTCACTGACTTGTGTCACAGTGGGACAAGTGCCTCAACAGCGAGGGCCAATACTTCTGACATACAGGTACTGGTTTCTGTTCCTAGACCTCCGGCTCGTTTCTTTATGAATGCTCCTTATAAAAGCACAGCTTCATGATGTAAGCATATTTGAGCACTTTCAGGAAGACATAATCCACTTCTTAGGTTGAGTAGCTGCTGCTGTTCTGATGAAAATTCTTTGGCATGTGGAATTATCTGCAGAACCAATGCAACACCTCTCTGACATGTCACTTTGAACCTCCATGAAACTACACTTTAGTTTTGGCTTTCACTTGACTTTAGTTCAGACTTTTATCTGTAGAACACTGGGTACTTACACCTGAAAAAGTATCAGAGGAGATCATAGAAAGTTAGCGTGAATCTTGTAATGGTAGAAGATAAAATAAAAATAAAATAACCTTTATTAAAGAAAACAATGGTGTAACTAATAACATCATTTACAGTTTATACATCATTTGAAATTGTACACATTCAAAAGATTCCACACTTTTCACACAAAAATATCCTTCGAAGTCACAATTGAAGCATGTTTTGGAGCTTCATTATTACCTCCTGGAGAGTCTCCAAAACGAAACAAACCTTTCCTGGTCAAACAAGGTGAGCTCTTTTCAATGGTATCAAGAAAAATCAAATCCGAGGTGACCTTTTTGAGATACAGCCTTTTGAAAATGGGCTGAAATTGTCCAATGGACTTTGGGCATGGATAACTCCCTAATTATTTGTGCAGTTGGAATGGCACTTGCACAGCCTCATCACATGCTAGAAGACAACAGGCAAGGAAAACTTCAGCTTCTTCTTCTTCTTGTTACCGGTCCTTCCTCCTGTTTTCGGAGATGACCTAATGGTGTAGGTTATACTTCAGTACAAATGGACAATTTTATTATGCTATTAAAGATAGAGCATGTGTGACCGAAGCCATTAATCTTGGAAGGAGGTTAATTTTGGATAAGAAATCTTTGGTGGTGGAAAGGATGAAGCGTTTGTGGGTTGTTAGGTTAGGGTTAATTAATAACAGGGTGGAAGAGCAGAAAGGGATATTTCTAGCCTGGTAAAGAGTTTTTAATTGACGACGAGGGGTGGTGTAGAGTGGACAATGGAATATGATGTGGTCTACAGTTTCAGTAAGGCCGCACTGACAATCAGCATTGTCTATCAGACCGATCTTGTGTAGATAGGCCTTAGTCGGTAGGTGTTCAGATCTTAGTCTGGTTAGTAATGTAAGATCTTGTTTAGACATAATTATGTGGGGTTGTTCTTTTTCCGGGAATTGTGCCATTAAGGTTTTCAGTTTATGTGCAGTAGTGTCTGGTTTTGTCCACTCTGTTTTCCATAAGAAACGTGTATTACAGTCGATGTGTTTCTTTAGAGCACTTGTTGTTACGGGGAATAGAACGGTGGTACCGTTCAGTCCTCCTGTTTTTGCTAGATGATCTGCTGCCAAATTGCCAGGGATTCCCCTGTGGCCAGGACACCATAGGAACTTAATTTGGATATTTTTTCGGTATAGTGCTAGTATTGCGGAGATGATTATTCCCACTTGTGATGTTGATTTCCAGCAACCGTCATTCATTTGTTTTTGGAGGTGGGTTAGTACTGACTTGATTCAGTCAGTGATTATCAGGTGAGGGGGGTCAGGTGTTCCAGATGTGTTTATTAACTGTAGGGCTTTGAATATCGCCCAAGCTTCTACCGAGAATGAGTTCATGATGTTATTAATCTTATAATAAAATTCTCCAATTTCGCTTATAATTCGAATTCCTGCGACTGAGTCTAAATTGGGTGGTGGTACGAAGGACGCATCTGGAAAACTTCAGCTTCATATGATCCTTCTGTCAATCGATATAAGGTGCTGAAGTATGATGCAGATTTGTTGCGACAAGATCTGGGAGCTGCTTTGAGAACAAATTGTGGTAAATCTGTCATGTGTTAAGTTATTATTTTGCATCTAGGTTGTTCTACACCAAAAGTTGACCTGGATGAGCAAGTTTTAGCATAGTGTCCATCTTAGACCATGAGCAGTAGCAGAACAAGCTTGACAATTTGTTTGTTCATGTCGCTGCGTGAAAAAGAGGCCTTTGCAAGAACTTGGCTGGTGGCCCAACTGCACTACTTAAGACTAGGGTTAGGAACGTTAGGTCCTAAAAACATGTATAATATGTAGGTTCATATTCCCTTAAAATTACTGAAATATTCCCTTTAAATGCATAAATATTCTCTTAAAATGGAAGTACTTCTTAATAAACAAATGGGTAGAATAATTAGAAACTTCATCGTTTTATAAATTTCGAACATTACACTGCCTAACAACATATAGCTTCAACTTTTCTCGATTGAACCTTAGTTGAAAGATTTGAACGTCTAACCAGTACTATTGCAACCATCACTTAAAAAGTTATCCTTTCTGCAACCACTACTCACAAGTGAGATTGTAAGTTAATTATGCATTATGCAGAGTAAATTTAGGGTATCATCATAACAAATAGAATTAATAAGCGTGATTACTCTTGTAGTAACCAGTGCTAAAATCAGGTTGTGTGAAATAACAGCGTTGCTGTCGCTATGGACTAACTTCGTGGCAAATCCTGCTTACTGCACATGCCAATTTCACATTTTGTGTTAAGTTTGTATTGTATATTTTAATGTTTTACTATTTATAAATGATGAGCGTGTTATAATGTGTTATTAGAATGAACTGTATATTGCTTGTTAAGTTAAAACTGTTTTTACTCGTATTTTAAAAAAAATTTATTCATCGTATTTACTCTCGTGTACATACCTTATGACAGCAGATAGGCCTACTTCATTCTTTCGGCGGTTAGCAACCCATCTGATTGTCACGATCATTGTTCGTGAAGATTACCAGAATTAGGCCCGTTTAGAGTTAGAACAGAATCAAGTTCAATGAATTTCGTTTTAATTGACAGTGATTTTAAAACTGCAGGATCGTAGAAAAAGCACAATGCTTCAAAACGAATTGAGCACACTATACTGTTGACATTTGGATACCAATTCTTTGCTTGGGAAAAGTAATCCGTTGCTTCTTAATCGATTCTGATTGTAGAAATCTATGAAAGGTGAAGTTTATATCGGATTTCTTATTTACACATCCAAATAGAGAGCAATTTAAAGGCACTCTGATAGAAAAAAAGGCAAGCAAACTCTTGCGTTTTGTAGAATCGAAACAAGGCTAGAATCGAAAGTGGTTCTTGTGGCAGGAAATGACTTCTTGTTCCACTGATTCTCCTGTGGGGGCGTGAGGGCCGATTATCAATCGTCCGAGGCATTTTTCTTAACAAAATATTTGGATAAATCGAAAAATTTCTAATGATATATATATTACATTACCTTGGATGCAAAAAGAATAAAGTTGAATTTTTCCTGTAAGAAACTATACAGGGTGAATACAAAAGTCTGAACCCCCCTTTTATTTTTTGAACCGAAGCAGATATGTCAATTTTGATGAATCTAATGAATAGGAAGTTGTGGGTGGCCTATCCCATGGTGCACTTTTCATCATCCCAAATATGCAAATTAGGACACATTCAAAATTTATCTCAAAAACCGTAAGGGATAGAGAAAAAAAACCCAATTGCAAACTTGTTCAGCAGAAAAAAACAAACAAAACAAAAAAAAATCATCCAAATCGGACCAACCAATCACCCACAATCACGTAGCTTACAAACAGTCACACTGCACAAGGAAAACTGAATGTTGATATTTCCACCATGTAAAGCATGCAAATCAAAAAATTAACATAAATTACCATACTCACATTCACTTTCATGCGGAAAAGCAAATAAAAGGAATGTTTCAGCACACAGAAGACAGAACAATTCCAGGATGGCAAGCTACACTGTTCCAGAAATGGTCATCATGATCTTCTGCTTCGGAGAGGCAAGGAGAAACCTACAAGCTGCAGTTAGGTTGTATCGAGACAGATACCCTAACGAACGCCATCCATCTCGTCAAACAATGCGTCACATTATTCAAAGATTCGAGGCTACAGGGAATGTTAATGCAGGACGAAGACGACCAAGGGCACAAGGCGACGAGGATACAACAACACTAGTGCTGGCTGCAGTTGCTGCAAATCCCCACACAAGCAGCAGAGCAATTGCTGCAGATGTTGGGTGCCATCAGAGAACTGTTCTCAACATTCTACACGCACATCATTTTCACCCATACCATATTCATTGTCACCAGGAGTTACTGCCGTTGGATTATGTTGCTAGGGCCGCCTTCTTCAACTGGTTACTTACCTCCCTGGATGACAATCCAAACTTCATTCATGAGGTGTTGTGGACAGATGAAGCCCGGTTCACCAGGGATGGAGTTATCAATAGGCACAACCATCATCATTGGGCAGACGAAAACCCACGATGTCTGCGAGAAGCAACTCATCAAGTGAACTGGAGAATCAATGTGTGGTGTGGACTGTACAATGACACTGTGGATGGACCGTATTTTATGATGGAAGACTGACTGCAGAACGCTACCGGGCTGAAATTCTCAACGTGGTAGTCACAGGCTTCATTGACAATTTGCCATTGGCCTCGTATCAGCGCACGTGGTTTCAGCACGACGGAGCTCCTCCATATTACGGGTTGGTCGTTCGCGAGCGTCTAAGTGAGATGTTTGGACAACAATGGATTGACCGAGGAGGACCAGTTCGTTGGCCACCCCGCTCCCCTGATTTTACACCACTTGACTTTTTCTTGTGGGGATACCCGAAGGAAAAGGTTTATGGTACGCAGCCCCCCTCACCGGAGGATCTGGTTCAACGAATCCAGGAAGTGTGCCGAGGAGTGACACCAGCCATGCTTGCCGATGTTTTGGCGTCGGTTAGGTTCCGTGCCCAATTGTGTTATGGTGCCCACGGTCGTCACATCGAGCATTGTAATTGTGGGTGATTGGTTGGTCCGATTTGGATGATTTATTTTTTGTTTTGTTTGTTTTTTTTATGCTGAACAGGTTTGCAATTGGGTTTTTTTCTCTATCCCTTACGGTTTTTGAGATAAATTTTGAATGTGTCCTAATTTGCATATTTGGGATGATGAAAAGTGCACCATGGGATAGGCCACCCGCAACTTCCTATTCATTGGATTTATCAAAATTGACATATCTGCTTCAGTTCAAAAAATAAAAGGGGGGTTCAGACTTTTGTAATCACCCTATATAAACAGTAAGAAGAAAAAAGAAATCTTGTTTGAAAAATAATTTTTAAAACTACTGTTAATGTTTCATCTTTTTCCTTATGAGTGAGTGCTAAAAACCTGCGACTCGCAGTGACATATTGCGGATGTGTCAGAAAACTACGCAAGTAACCACACTTGTTAATTCTATTTGTTATGGTATCAGTACAACTGGTATACCAAATGTTACAACGGTAGCTGATTACCATCACTTATCAATTTCCAGCTAGATTCAAGCATGTATACTACAGTGAAACCTCCCATAGCAGACAACTCTAATTAAGGGACAGTTTAATAAGTCCAGGTCCCTTTGAATAGGAACTCTTGTAGTTATCCCCCTATTTAGAGGACACTTCCTGGTATTTGTCCTTTCCAATTTTTTGTTCAGTCATAAATCCCAAGCTGCATATTCCTAAGTTTTTCGAAAATACATGCATTCAAAGTCATGTAAAATATTCATGCGATTGTTAGATTCATTCTCAGTAATATGTACCGCTTATAATAACCACTTTATCATTTCTCTCTAAGCCAATGGGAGCTATCACTATTAGTTCACTATAGCACCACAATCACTGTACACTGAACTACCAATTCATTAGAGACACCTCTGACGAAAAATGGATTGGCTGGAGTGACACCCAAACAATGGAACAGGCCGAAGCGATGTATAAAAGGGATGGATTGGATCACAAGTTGTAGTCAGCAGCAGAAGTGGACTGAATATGGGTAAAGCCAAGGATTTGGCCGACTTTGAACGAGGCATGATCGTTGGAGCTCGACAGGCGCAGTTGAGCATTTCGCAAACCGCGAACTTCCTCGGGTTTTCCCGTGTAACAGTGGCAAGGGTATTCCGTGAATGGCAGTTATGCCAAAAAACAACCTCCAACAAACGCAACTCCGGACGAAACAGAGCCGTGGATGAACGAGACCAACGGCGACTGGCACGAATCATTTACAGCAACAGGACGGGAACAGCCCAACAAACTGCAACACAGTTCAATGAGGGAGCATCCCAACCCATTTTGGAGCACATGGTGCGGCGCATCTTACACCGAGCTGGGTTTAACAATAAGTGGCCAGTACGGGCACCATTGCTGTCACCGCAACATAGGAAAGCGTGCCTGCTGTGGGCACACTGGCATCGCCACTGGATACTGGATGAGTGGAAGAAAATTGCATGGTCCGACGAATCGCGGTTCCTACTTCATCGTGTGGTCGGCAGACTGCGTATCTGGTGCAGACAGCAGGAGGCCACGGACCCATCCTGTCAGCAGACAACCATACAGACAGGTGGAGGAGGAGTGCTGGTCTGGGATGTATTCTCTCGGGACACACTGGGTCCTCTGATATCTGTAGACACATCCGTGGATGCGACACACCACTTGAACATTGTTGCTGATCAGGTGCGCCCGTTCATGATGACTGTGTTCTCTGGTGGTGACTGGCAGTTTCAACAGGGCAATCCTCCCTGTCACCGTGCTCGAATGGTGTTGGACTGGTTCAAGGAACATGACGTGGACCTCCACCTGCTTCAGTGGCCAGCTCGGTTGCCCGATCTCAACCCAATCGAGCATTTATGGGATGAAGTGGAGAGAACCATCCGACGCCTTCCTACACTACCGTCCAACCTCCACCAATTACGGGACGCTGTGATGTCAGCCTGGACTGCTATTCCTCCGCAATGGTTTCAACTCCTTGTTGAATCCATACCAGCACGTATTCAGGTAGTTCTCGCCGCTAAAGGAGGCGCAACACGCTATTAGCGGGGTGTCTCTAATAAATCGGTCGTTCAGTGTATAAATTCCATGGATTCAGTGCCCTTCACTTTACTGTTCGATTGTCTATTGTAATTCGGAATTTATTCATGTGAAGACAATCGAAAAAGACTGACATTAAAAGAAAAGGTGGATGATCTGAATGTTTCTGAAGAAGAAAAAACGTAATCTTGATGAACGTTTTGGTGTGAGTAATATTGAAGAACAAAGACGAGATTCATAAATTGTGGCTGACCAATGCATTTGAGAATTTAAATAGTAAAAGTTGCATCGATCAGTGCGGATGTCGATACCTGTGTTATCATTTGAAGGGTCCATGGAGGCACCCATGAACCGGGGGGTAAAGTGTTTATATTGTTGGTGTTTCTTCTCTTGGTACCAGGCTACAATGTTGCATGGCATGCTGCTTTTAGTCCAATCTGGTAATCTGTGTTAAAAAGGTTGGGGCCCTTAATGATTGTAATGGGGATTAGGTGAAGGGTGCTACATTGATAGGTGCTGATATAGTGAGTGGTAAGAGTTCTGATTTTGTTGGATTTAAAAATCTTACAGGTCATTTCTGTGCGTTAAAACTTTGTTGGTGGGGATGGTGGGTTTGGATAGATTTCATGATGAGTTTGATTAAGTCCTTGTGCCATCTGTATCCGAGGACATTTCCCACAAAAATTTCTTTGCAATGTGTTTAGGAGAGGAAAGAAAAATTATTTCTTATTCTGTCATTTATTTTTATACAATGAACTCGACTTATTTGTATGTAAATTTCCCTAATTGTACGAATTGATTAAAAAATTGTTTTATTTTAATATTTGTTATATAAATAATTAGAGAAAATTTTAAAAAGAAAACTAATGCATTTCCTATTGATTGCCAGGGAATGGCATTAACGTCGAACACATTGTGACGTCACAAGGCGCGCACCAATGGTGCTCGATTGACGTTTAATGCAGTTTTCCGTTACTCGATTTACACATCAGCTAAGATGAAAGGGTTTCTTCGAAGCCATTCCTATTTGCTTCCTTTTGCAGTTAACCTAGTTTTGTCAATAAGTGCAATTCTTCTTCAGTTTCTGATGATTATGATGATGAAATTGTATTTTTGCGCCGGGAATCGGGATGCCTGACGCTCGAGAATTCACTTACGGAAGCCTTTGTCTGACGCGGTTACTCAGAGTATGTGCTTAGCAAGCAAGGACCATTTTCGGTTTGGCAGTCATGGATTTGGCGCCAAATTTCATGCTAGCATCATTTCGTAGTAGGATTAGATATATATTATTTTAAAGGGATGACATACTCGTTTGATTTGTATTTATATGAAATAAATAGCGCAGAATTTGCGGGTGTGCCTCCATAGCTCAGTGGTTAGAGCACTGGTCTTGTAAACCAGGGGTCGTGAGTTCGATCCTCACTGGGGGCTGGAATATTTTTTTTTTCTTTTATTTTTTTGTGAGATTGTTTGTCGCAAGTAGGGTGTTATAAAATCTTAAATGTTTTAAAACATGTTCGTGATTTTTATTATTTTATTATTTTTTTTTTTATTATTTAAAACACAAATTTATTGTTGCTTTAATATAGCCTGATGATTATTTTTATAAAAATAATTTAATTATTGGTTTTCTGTATGTATACTGTGGTTTCAGTATTGATTTGTACATAAAATAAACAGAACTTAAAATATAACCAAAGTAAACTGGAACAAAAAATAAAATGAAATGGTGGAATAGGATATTCGCACAGGCTTCCCATGTAATTCAATTTAGTTTTCTCCTGGGATGTCCGTACGACGTGGATTCACGAAATTTCAACATGGGTTCTTGTATCACGAGTCTTTAATTCAGTGGGGGAAAAAATGAATTGGGTTGCTGAAAATATAGGTCACCACTCTTTGTTAATGGTCGGCCAATATAATACAATAAAAAAAAAAAAATGTTGTGGGCAGCACGTGACTTCCCTGTACGCCTATTAAATTACACTAGCAGAAGCACCCGGCGTTGCCCGGAATAATTACAGTTGTAGGTAAACAGAAGTACCTTTAGAAGTTAAATAATAATTACTCTGCTGTATACGAAGGATGTTTCTAACGCTCGGACAACTTTTTGCCTTCTTTGACCAATAGTCGCTCTTTCCTTCGGTGGCATTTCGATAGATATAAATTAGCATGTCTTCTTCGAAAGATTATTGAAGAGCACAATGCAGCGTGCTTGTTGTTTTGAAGAGTCGAGTTGATGTATGCTTTGTCAGCGGTTATGTCATAAACTGTCGCCCGAGACCGACTAGTGTCCTTACTGGAAGTGTCGTCGGTCTGGAATGTTCTACCCTGTTTAAGGGTTCCAAACACGAAACGTCTGAACAATGCGAGCCGAAGGGAGACTGCTATATCTACATCACAACAGAGGAATAAGAAACAGGGGCGGGGGGGGGGGATCCCCAAGGGTGACTTTTCTGAGATCACGTGACGAAAGTCAACCAATGAAATTATCCTTAAAAATACTCCTGGCTTTGCGACGCTACTGTCGGATTCGTCATAAACACGTCATTCTCCCGCAAATGGATTGTGGGAGAGGCAAGTGTTATATGACGTCAGATAAGTACGTTGCTTAACGTTCTTTTCATCGGAATTATCTTAATAATTTAATTCAAGTTAATTAAAAACTTTGAAAACCGGTTCTACGATGCCAGGTGGATTATCACATGATTTCTTATTGATGGTCTCTGAATACCACATGCAACACGAGTGATCACGTGATAACTCAACAAAATATTTTTCGTTTATATAAAACATTTTTTTTATATTTTTGAATACGAATTTGTGTGCTTTAACATTATATAAGTGTTAATACATAATCTGCTTTATTATTTTATTTATTATTTTCAAAATTGTGTCCTCACTAGCTCCAGGAAAGTAGTATGGACTTCGCCATCTTGGTTCCACACATGTTGTTGCTGATTCTGACACTAGTTTGGCTACACAAGTGACCAGAAAGGTCTATTATTGCTACGTCTCTTATGACGACCCAAAATTAATTTCAAAAGGAGAAAATGATTTAAACTCTTGCTAGCAACAGCTGTGTGGTACCAAGTTGGCGAATCACTAAGGAAGTGACGTCTCTTCGTACGAAGTCCATTGAAAATTGACGTAGTGATTTCCAGTTACGTGGTAACGAGTTTCCCATCTGTGATCTATATCGTGCTACTATACTCGTTTTTCCTGTCCGTTGTTATTAATACTTGAAAACGACAAAAGTATTATCTATTATAATAATAAAACGGTTGTATAATTTAATTAATAAAATAATATTATATTAAAAAAAGAGTTTTAATTTATAAATACAGTAAAACCCCGTTACAACGTACTTCAAGGGACCTGGAAATTTGTACGTTATTCTGAAACTGGGGGGGCTTGTGAACAATGCATATATTCATAGAAAAACACAAGAATACATGAATGCATTTTATTGCAGCACAAATTGAGTAGCCTGCAGAGATTTCCGGGTTTATATATGCTACACTGACCAACCAATGAAATGTGAACTCTGCTTAATTAGCCCATTGGCCCAGTTGCAACTTTCGCATGGGCTGCATTGACCAATGATTGGATATGTGAATGATGTACGTTGTACCAAGGGAATGTAAAATTAGTACGTTATTCTGAAATGTACGTTAAAGCGAGGTCCGTTATTCTGAAACTTTTTAGCATTTAAATACCTACGTTTGGGACTGGGATTTGAAATTTGTACGTTATTCTGAAATGTACGTTAATGTGAGGTACGTTGTAACGGGATTTTACTGTATATTTATTTTCATTAACTTAATTAGTATTTTAGTAATAAAATGATTATCTGCTGTCGTATAATTTTACACTCAGCATCCGCCATTGTTAATTTTTTAATTGCTGTCGTAATTTGTGGCCGCAGGAATTATTAAATAACATTATATTATTACATTTAAATAACTTTTATATACTATTAATAATAATCTATCTAACTCTCTTAATTAGTAAAATTAACAATGGGAAGAGTATGAAAAAGGACAAATTGATGCATTGAAGGAACAGGGTCTGTCTACTAGAACAATAGCTAGTCGATCTCAAACTGTAGTTCAGCATTATATCACCCAGGGAGCTGACTACCGCACCAAAAAACACACTGAACGGCGACAGCAGTTGAAATGTCAACAGAAACGAGCGATTATTAGAGAAATAAAGAAAAAACTCCACATCCTACAGACAACTAACAAAAGACCCAAGCATTAATGTATCAAAGTTTACAATTGGAAAGGTTGTGAAGACTTGTGGACACTTGGTGTACAAGAAGAGAAAGAGTGCCCCAAGGTTGACATCTGCCCACAAGGAGAAGAGACTGATCTGGGCTAAAGAACACATGAGTTGGACTTCTGATTGGAGAAGAATCATCTATAGTGATGAGAAGAAGTTCAGCCTTGATGGCCCAGATGGTTGGCAATACCACTGGCACGGCCTAAGAAAGGATGAAGAGCTCTTCCCAAAACGGCTGTGTGAAGGGGGTATTGTCATTGTTTGGGCTGCCTTGAGGTAGAGTAGCAAAACTCCAATAGCATTCATCAATGATAGGATGAATGCTATTGGCTAACAAAATATGCTACAACGGTCGTTTTTGCCATTTGCTGAGGCTCTCCATGACAGTTTTAAGAAACGCCCGAACAACAGGAATTCTATGCATTGTTATAAATTCAACATTATTTATAAAGCACAAACTTTGCCTTGCATTGTTGGTCATGAGATACCTCCTATTAATATGCCCTGCCGTATCTGTCCAGGCCTGACAACTGAATTGATGAGGTCGGCGAGGCATTCTGCTTGCCATTTTGAATAGGCTACTTGTAATATTTTTCTATAAATTTTTATTTTATTACTGGGATTGTTAAGTCCTTAAACTTTGAAATATGGGTTTTAAAAGAATATGTTTCAATTGTGACAGTTTTCTTGTCACATAAAAATTATGCTAATTTTCGTATCTAACCTCTGCTTGTGTATCTTAGTTAATTATTAACAGAGTATGAATCAATTATGGCATGTAATTATATAGGCCTAGTATTCGAATGCATTGATAAAAAACATCGCTCTCAAAACGAACATTTTTTTTCTCTCTCTTACAATGTTAGGCTGAACATACTTGTTATAATAATTCTATAATTGAAAATAATTCTTATTTTACTTAATTATTTATGATAGGGGATATATGACTAACTTGGCTGCCATCTTGAAATCCGCCATATTGGATGGAGGTCAATCTTTTTCAAATGGAGAATGGGTCTTGTGACACATCAAACAACCTGAGGATTTTCTCATTTCATGCCACTTATCAGATTTTACCTGTCTTTGATGATTAGGAAGTTATCTGCGACGGTTTGGTGGCAATCTGAAATATTGAGGGAATAGTGCTTTTTCTTCTCTTTTGACCGAAGATAGCAGATTACCTTCTTTGTTCCAGTATGATGGCGCTCTGCCTCGATAAGGGGTCATTGTTCGTCACTGGTTGATATCCAGTTTCGAGATCGGTGGATTGGTCGATGTGCTCATTCTTTGTGATGGGATATTTGAAGCAGCTCGTTTATGCAGGGAAAATGCATGGTAAGGATCATTTGAAAGAAAAAAAAGATCTGTTGTAGGCCCACGGGACTCCCTTGTACGAAACTTTAATGAATGCTTTTTTTTTGGGGGGGGGGGGGGATATTTCTCATTCTCATTCTTGAGACATGTAATTCCGTCTCTCTCTTTGTTGTCTAAAAACTCCAATTGTTGAAACAAATTTTGACAGCCGTTTTTGTTCTTCAAACTCTGACGTCAAACAATCAAACTCTGACGTCACTAACTGCTCCACGCCAACAAAACTCTTTAGACATGAAAGGAAATCTGTTGTGGACACCACCAAAACGCATGTTTGGCCCAGTCGATTGCAATCAAAAGGCTAATACAAAATTTCAACCTTCTACGGCTAACTGTTTTTGAGAAATGCAAGATACAGACGTCACGCCGAAACACGTGAAAATGGTTTCAGGGATGGTCAAAGTGTATATTTCCGTTGAAATCTGAAAACGGAAAATTTTCGCGATTACAATAGTTCCTTCGTACAAGGAAGTAAAAAAACGGACCCAGAAGCGTTTGTGACAGTGTCTATTCTAGAATGCTGCATGCAACAAGGGGGACAGACAGTACATTGAACATGCATGCTAACCTTTTGTGCTGGCAACTCCCATACCGTGATAGATAAGTGAAATCTGACAAGTGGAATCAATTTCTGAGAAGTTTCTCGTCTTGTTTGATATGTCACAAGGCCTACTTTCTATTTGTATATGGCGCATTTCAAGATGTAAGGTTTGACCCCAAAATCTAGGTCTTTGTATCCATTTCGCGTCTGTATTCTGAGAGGTTTTGGAAGTAAAAGGCTGTAGTCCCTAGCATTATTTGAATTGTGGAAACTGGTTTTATTTATACTGTAAGTAATTAAATTATAATTGTATGTTTGTTGTTTTATCTTTTGTTTGGAATAGCGCTGTTCGCTGTCCCCAAGAACTACAAGTTAGTGGCTGCTCCTCTTTTCGAACTATACGATAACGCCCAAGGCTACGGACCCATCATTTCCAGTCTGCCTCAAGCACTGAGCAGGTAGGATGCTTGAATCCTTATCGATTTTAAAATGTTGTTTGTCTTCTTCTTATTTGGTATATAATATTCATTTGGTCATATTTGGTGTAAATTTAAGTGTCTTTAAACAAAACAGTTGGTCCTCTGAGCCATTGTCAAATACTAAATGTATAACATAAGACCAATAGATTTATTGGCTTACCTGTGCATGCGAAAATGCGACTAAACTATCTTCAAATGAGCGACCATACAGTTGGAAATTACTGGGGACTACAAGCTTAGATGTTCTAAGCGCTTCCAATGGCTGTGTGAGGGTGGGCATTGTCATTCCATGATGTAGATTCGACTCAGGGACGACGCTTGTTTGTACCCGTGTACTGGTAGGTATGAACGAAATTCGAAAGGCGCCTGTTTTACCGTGTCGCTCCAATTCATCATAAGAAAGAATGCTTTCTCATTTCTCACCAAATAATTTTTAAGACGAAAATTAAAATTAAAATTTTTTAAATTTTATCGGGTCGTTGCATATCAAATGTCGGATTGCAGAGGTCATCTTTAATGGCCCTCTAGAAAGGGCACCTTCACACGTGCTATTCGAAATAACCCCCATTGTTGCCAACGGTTTGGCAGCTTCTCGAGCCCTCTCCAATAGAATCCATGCGTTTTCGACGACTGCTTGGGTTAGGAATCTTTTCCTACGGAGAAAATTGTCCAGGCTCTGGAAAAGATGGTAGTCCGTACGGGAGAGGTCCGGAGAGTACGGGGGGGGGGGGGGGATGTGGAAGCCCCTCGTAGTCCAGAGCCTGTAGCGCCTGCATGGTCGTTCGTGCAACGTGCGGACGCGCGTTGTCATGCAGCAGAAGGACGCCTTTGAAATGCACAAGTGTAGGTTGTTGCTGACACAGTTTTGTGTGCGTAGGATGCAGTTGACGGCAGTAGGTCGCAGCGGTGATCGTCTCCCCCTGCTGCAGGAAGCTGTAATGCACTACACCACGGATGTTCCACCAAACTGCTTTTTGACCTTGCCGATGGTCCTAAGGTGTCTACGGACAGTCGACGCTGATACAGCACGATCCCCTGCAAGGTCCCGAACAGTTTTTGACGAGTCCTCTTCCACAGATCGGTTCAGATCAGTCATTCAACACGTTGGGCGGTCTGTCGCGTGCCTGTTTGGAGGCCTTATCTTTAGGGGTGCATAGACTTTTCAGTTCGGTGCGATTTCAAATGTCCTTCCCCGGCTGCATATGCTTTTCAGTAGTGGCGCTAGAAGCGCCCTTGAGGTAGAGTAGCCTGACCATTTTAGTCCGAGTAACAATATAACCTTCATTGTATCCATCTTGGAATTTAACAATCAGCAATTTTTCTTTTGTTGGAAATAATGAAGGTTGGATTGTTGCTCGATGGCCATGTGACTTTTTAGCGCCCCGGCCTGTCTTTGGTGAGAATGCTTACAAATGCAGAACTATGCTGTGCCTGAGCAACCTCTTCTAACCCTAACAACCAATGGTTTCTTTAGTAACCTAACCTAATCTAATGCTTTCCTTTTTCTCCTCGGAATTCCTTGAAATCCTATAGGTCACGGACATTACGGTTGCCTGACTTATTGTCATTTTTTAATTTATCGTGTCATAACTTGTTATCTCGGTGGCCTCGATCTAGGAGTATGTTATTTGCTGTCTGTATTCCTTTTCCTGTTAAACGCAAGATATTGAACATAAGATGAATGCGGAGATTCGTAGATCCTTTTGAAAATAGGAACCTTATCATGACCTAACGTTAAATTGTACTGGTCATGAAAAGCTGATCAGCTGCATACCATGCAAATATGGTCGCCTGCAGTGTTTTTTTTTTTGCGCAGGATGCATGAGAATATTGTAAAGTTTGGGCAATGAATGACATTTTTGCACGGAATGGAGTCTTTTCGCCAGAAAACGCGCCTCGCTAAAGTTTTCGTTCCACTTGCATGACTTTGTTTTCTCCGTGTATTGAGTTCCACGAAGACGGAAATGGGAAGTGAAGGCCTCGGTCTGAGGTGGCGCTCTTTTTCGTCGTTTTTGGCTCGTCATTTGAGATCGCAACGAGCGTCGCTCTTTATTTTCTCGCCCAATTCGTGCGTTGAAGGAAAGTGGGCAGGATCTCACCAAAGGGTTGGAGGAGGTTTGTTATTTTGGGAGAGGGTGGGCCAGACCATCATTTGACATCGCAACTGAAACGCAACCCTCCGAGTGTCATTGTCCATTATCCTTGTTTCCCCCCCCTTTACCACCGTTTTGTGGCTATCTCATTTCTCTTTCTTTTCGAGTTTTCCAAGAGTAAGAACTTTTGCACTTGTATGCATAATGGGAGCCAGCAGCTCTATTCCCTCTGTCGAGGATGATGATGATGAAAGTGGATGGTTTTGGTAGTATTTTTTCTGTTGATTAAGCATATAATTTGAAATTTCTCTAGCACGCGCAGTTGTTGAGATAAAGCGAATTGAAATTCGGTATTGGCCAGTACAAATGGTGGATTTGTGGAGATTTAAAAGTACCCTCCTTCCGAACCTTCCAGATGTCACATACAAAATAAACTCCTCGGCAACACTGGTTTAGTCTACAGGGTGTTCCAAAATGATCTTTACAAGTTTGATCACATGTATTTTAGAAATGGGGATAGGTAAGAAAGGTGCGGTTTGCGGCATAATGTTCACACACACTCAAAGTTTTGTTTTTTTAAATGTGCGCGACAGTCCAAAGGTAAACGTGTGGTGTGGTCTGCTTCATGACTGTGTGGTGGGACCGTTTTTCTTTGCAGAGGCGTCAATAACCTCGACTGTTTATCTGGACTTGTTGGAACAGTTTGCATTTCCACAGGCCGAGGAACTACAACCTGACATGATGCTGCAGCAGGGTGGTGTCCCTCCTTAGTGGGCCTTGATCGTTAGGAAGGCTGTGGTCGACACATTTCCAGGTCGCTGGATTGGCAGAGGTGGACCCATTTCCAGGCCTCCAAGGTCTCATTAGATTTTTGAGTCCTTCACGGATACTGTGTACCATACACCGCACCACAGCAGCAATTGCGAACGTTAATGAGGACATGCTTGGCCGGACATGGAATGAACTGGATTATCGATTAGATATCCTGCGTGCTACAGATGGCGCACACGTTGAACTCTTGTTAAACGGCTACTAAACCTTTCTACCTATCCTATTTCCGAAATATATGTCATCAAAGTTGTAAAGACCATTTTGGAACACTCTGTACTGAAAGCTGAACGTTTAACTGTTTTCCGCATTTCAAAACATATTTGAAATGACTTAACAGGGAATAGCATTTTACGTCATACGCAGATCTTGTAAAGTAGGCGTAGAAATTGGAAATACTTAATAAGTCGATTTCTAAAAATGGTGCATGATAGTAGAAAAATTTCGTTTTCATTTTGTAATCAGCATTAAAATATACTACCATAGCGAATAGAAAAAGCAAGTGTGGTTACTCTCGTATTAAAGCAATGCTAAAAATTAGGCGAGCGGCGGATGTGCGAAATAAGAGCGCTGCTGTCGATTTCGACCAACTTCGTGGCGTTCTTTTGCTGGCTGCAAATGGGAATTTCACGTTTCGTGTTCAGTTTCTGTCGTATTATTTTATTATTTCACTATTTATAAGTGATGAGTTTGTTATAATGTGTTAATTGTGTAATTTGCATATCGTTAGTTATGTTTAAAACAGTATTTTTATTCGTATTTTAAAAAAATTACTCGATATATTTACTTGTGCACATATCTTATGACAGCAGATAGGCCTGCTTCATTCCTTCGCTGGTTAGCAAATGTCCGACTATCGCGGTCGTTGTAAAGATCACTCACTCGAATTATGCCCTTTTAGAGTTAGAACAGATTCGAGTTTCAATGAATTTCGCTTTAATTTTCAATAAATTTAAAACTGCAGGATTATAGAAAAATCAAGACGTTTCGAAATGAACTGAGCACACGATGCTGTTCGCATTTGGATACAAACTCTTCGCTGGCTAAAGGTAATCCGCTGCTTCTTAATCGATTCTGATTGGAGAAATATATGAAACGTGAAGTTTCTATTGGGTTTCTTATTTACACATCTAAAGAGTGAACAAGTTAAAGGCATTTTGATAGTAAAATGGCAAGCAAACTCTTGCGTTATGTAGAATTGAAACTAAGCTAGAAATGACTTCTTGTTCCGCTGGTTCTCCCGAGGGGACGAGAGGGCCAATTTTTGAATTGTTCAATCTATCGAGGCGTTTTTCTTAATAAAATATTAGGATAAATCGAAAATTTTTGAATGATATGTTACCCTGGATGCAAAAAAAAAAAATAAACTTTTCGATTTTTTCCCGTGGAGTTTACCTTTAAGAAACAGTAAATAAACAGTAAGAATAAAAAAAGAACTCGTGTTTGAAAATAAATTTTAACATGATAATGTTTAAAGGCTGGACATCTATCTACAAAAAACGTGATGCGAAAAACGACACCAAAAAGTCTTACGGAAACAGTTTTCCATTGTTGATGCACGTTTAACCCAAGGTAATCTAGAATAACAGGTAGGTCCAGTTTGTCAGAAGTGCTTAACGCGCATGCGTATTGTGACGTCACTAGATGACTTATGGCTTTACTTCCGGCGTGTGCGGTAGCCATTATTCTGGTCACAAAAGAAAACGTTTTCACGTAAAAAAAACAAAACTCTTACGTTGATTTCTGAAGAAACGTTTATTTATAAACTTACTATTTTATAAATTAAAATTTCCTAATGCCTGCATAAATAAAGTTATTAAGAAATAATATCGAAATTATCATCCTAACTGTCAACGGTTCCGACGAATCAATTTCGAAATCTTAACGAGGAATGATAACTAGGCCTAATGATAATGAGAAATACGTTATCGTCCTTGTCTCTGTGTTCGCTTAACTATCCGCACATTGCGCGATGAGTGAACATGAGACCAAGGTAAATGATTTTACATTTTAAAGACACCCACTCCCCTTCTAACAAACTGATATATAACCCTTTTTCTATTTAGTCTCAGTAAATTTCACTTACCTTGGTCGCATGATCAGTTATCGCGCGATGTGCTGATAGTTAACATCAACCCTGTGTTCACATTAAAAAGATAATACCTAAGTACATTTTACAATAATTATAAATTACGTAAGTCCCTTCATATAATGGCATTATTATTTAATTAAAATATATAGTATAAAGAATGAGAATTGTGAAGGAAATGAACGAGTCGTCAAGTGTGGCTATCGCACGACTGCTTTCATTGCCGCCATGTTTTAGTTTCTGTTGAGGTTTCGATTTAGCGGGTATAGGTTTCGATGTATGCTAGTGACGTCAAAATACGCTTGCGCAGTAAGGCAATTTTTACTACTTCCGGCAAACTGACCCCCACCTTGTATTCTAGATCACCTTGCGTTTAACCATTGTTGGCGCCGGCTTGAAGCACACGCCGGAACTGAAAAGACACGTGACCATTGTTGGTGAGCAACAGTTTTTATTAGCACACAAGCAGAGGCGTACTGAGCACATCGGTTCGGGTTTGCGCGTGCTCTAAACCTTAATGAGATGGCGCGCGTGGAGGATGCACGTGAATGACGATTATTGAAAGGGCAGAACGGTCTCTAAATCAAAAGAATTTTATTATTCGTACGGAGCGTATTATTTATTACGATAACTTGAAAACGAATTAACTTTTTTACACTCTGTTTTCACCAAACCATTACTATGGGACAGAGCACGAACAAGTACGAACAAATTTTATTTGTTCAAATATATAAAGAATAACTTCACTCTCCATTTAACCTTTCAGTTCTTCAAGTTTATTTGTTCAAATTCTCTCTACACTTGTTTACATAAATAGTAATTTACAATTTAGTTTTCATATTTATATATTTTTTCTAAAGTGTTTTAAAATGTTGGTTAATTCTATGATGCTATAACACGAAAATGTGCTCCATTTATCCGCTTTGGCGGTAAAATCATGCTTGTTTAAATCTTTACTACACAGATATTATGAAATATATTAATGTGTGGCAACAGATAGCGCAACTATACTTCGCTCTCTTACCTAACCATGTAATGGCCTACTGTTTTGTTTTTAGCGTTTTGAATGAAGACTAATGAATCCTAGTGTATTGGAATAAACTCATTTCCATTACAATAAATATATTTTATTTCACAATTTAATTCATAATTTATTATTTTGAAACATTCCAATTTATTTAATGTAAATTTTAAATTTTGAATAAATTAATTCTTCTTTTGAGGTCTACTAAAAGAATAAGTACAATATGTACATCATCCAGGAAAAAATGTCTAAACGTATAGTTTACAAAATTTCGTTTCTTTTGATGGTTTTTGAAGTTTTCAACTTATCTATAATTTACGCCCTGGTTACATAATTTCTATGTACATTTACTTTGAAGTGCTTAATTTATTTCTACAAATTCCTTCCTCTCTATATTTAAGAATAACTTTCCGGCCAAAAAGAGCGTTACGCGTGAATAATTTTAATTTTTCGTCATACAAAATACACTCTTTGTATTATTTTAGATACTGCAATTTTAGATACCGCAATTTTAGCTTACACGCGCCGTGTTTGTTGTCCCGCATTCGATTGTGACCACAGACGCGAGTAAGGAGAGGAACCTTCAGTATAGACACTGTGTTTACTCGACATTTCGAGAGACTCGATACTCGTGCTTATATTTCATACATCAGTTATTCTAAGCCCTTATTCAGTATTACCGATGTACATGATTCTGTAGACTCGTCCATTGATAAATAAATAAAAGGGTTATGTACTATATAAAATATTTATTTATTTGTTGCATCTAAAAACATTATCATGATTCAATGTTTCGGGTTGCAGATTGGAAACTAAGTCATTTTTAAAACTACTGTTAACGTTTCATCCTTTTCCTTATAAGCGAATACTAAAAACCTGCGACTCGCTGGTCGAAAACGCACGCAGTGACATCTTGCGCAGGCGCCAGAAAAGTACGCAAGTACTATTCGTTATGATACTACTAAAGACACAACGTAAATCTTCTACTATAATGTGCCCCCCGTATAATGCGATTCCACTTTTAGAGACCAAAGAAGCAGTAAAATGGTATTCTCTTGTATAATGCGATCCCCATTTTTGACTCGTCGCGAGAAATAAAATATGCAAAAATATATAGAAAAAAGCTATTTATTTTGGTAATTTCTTCTGAAGTTCATCAGAAGAGAATGCAGTTTCGTCAGTTCGAGGCAGTTTAGAAGTTGCCATCTTTTTGGGAAGTTATTTTCGTATTAGCTTTTGGCGACAAGAAATTTAAATAAAAAGCGAATTAATTTATTATATAATGAACTGGGCACTGTATGCACTGTATAATTGATGTATATTATACGGTAATTTCGTCTGAGGTTCATCAGGACAGAATGCAACGTCGTCAGTCGTTGCAGGGCTAATATTATCCTCTTATACACTACCCTATCAAAAGTCATGGAACACCATCACTTTAATAGAAACACTCAAAAATATACACTCTTGTTGGCCCACCTTTTGCTGTTGTCACAGCTTCTACTCTCTGGGGCATACTGTCCACAAGTTTTTTGGTACGTTTCGACAGGTAATTTTCGCCATTCTGCCATAAGTGTCTTGCACAGTTCGGTCACGGATTTCGGGCGTTTCGCACAAGAGCGCAATCGACTTTCAACACGTCCCATAAATGTTCGATGGGGTTCAGATCGGGGCTCTGGGCAGGCCAGTCACGTTCTCGAACCCTCCTTTATATCAAACCATGTGCCTACAGCCCTTGCTTTATGGCAAGGTGCGTTATCGTGCTGAAACAGAAAAGGGCCATTGCCAAAGTGCTGCCAGAGAGATGGGAGTGCTGCGTTGTCCAGAATGTCTTGGTAACGCTCTGCGTTTTAGATGTCCGTCCACAGAAACGATTGTACCGAACCCATACCATGAAAAGCACCCCCACACCATCACCGACCCTCCACCGAACTTCACCGTGGGCGCAACACAGCTTGGCAGATAACGTTCGCCATACCCAGACCCGTCCATCCGATTGCCAGATGATGTAGGGGGACTCATCGCTCTATTCAACCATTCGCCGTTGATCCAGAGTCTAATGTCGTCGCTCTTTGCACCATTGCAATCTCCTCGCTGCGTTGCTGGTGCTGATGTGAGGATCTGTGGGCTGCCGCTCTGCCATAAAAACCCATTGCATGCAGTTTCCTGCGAACAGTCAGGGTGCTCACAGTTATTCCCGTCGACTCTTTGAATGATCTTGTCAGTCCATCAAACGATGTGTGACGGTTTGCAGTGAGCACTTTGGTCTCTGGCCGACATGATCTTGGGTCTTTCAGTCCTAGGCGGAACACTTGTGGTGCCTTTCTCTTTCCATGCCCGGATGACGTTGTGAACAGTCCATTTGAGGATGTTTAGGAGGGTTGACGTGTCTCTAACAGTTTTGCCTGCGAAATGGCACCCAACAATTGTACCTCTTTGGAAGTCTGAAAGCTCTTTTCTTTGAGACATTCTTTGAAAGCATTCACGCAAGCATCATCTCATAATAGCGTACTCTCTGTTGTGTAGTGCTGGGAAGAATGCCAACAGTGAAATTGCAAGGGGATCTCCCATTTTCATGCAAATCAGGTTGTCCCATGACTTTTGATAGGGTAGTGTATAACTTGACTGGAATTTTAAGCAACAGTGTATACTATTTTATCATTGTTTGTTTTATGGAGTTAATCGATTTGGCAAGTGAAGCATCCATATAATGCTTCGATAGTGGAATTCAGAATCTTGGCTGTAAGAAAATCCGCTCGTACACACAATGAAAATGAGTTAGGAACGCGTATTTGTTATTATTATGTTATTGATCCGCTTTGGCCTGAATATCAGCATGCCTGCTGAAAGCCATAGACTCAGGTTCTAAGTTATAGATAAGAATCTGTCTCATAGACGTGTAAAAGGATTAGTCGCATGTAGTTTAGTAATCTATTATAACAGCAGGAAAACTAGAAAAAAATTTCACACCTCGACAGGTACTGCTGTTGCGCTATGTAATTTGTAATTTCTAAAACTCCGCCATTTTATTCTACAGGGTGAGTCAAAAGTCGCAGTACACCCTGTTTTCCGAAAACCTTGCAGGAATTGGGAAATCTGAATATTCCAGTAAGGTATGGGTGAGGTGGTATTTTACGGTATGTACCGAACATGGCCGCCATCTTGAAATCGGCCATTTTGAATGTAAGTTTGTTTTTTTTTAATGGAAAGAGGGTCATGTGATATATCAAATAACATGAGCATTTTCTGACAATTTCTTTCCTGTAAACAAATTTGAAGTAGCAGTTACGGTTAAAAAGTTACAACACATTTTGTTTGGAATTACAGGCTGGGCTGTTTCCATAAAGGACAGTCATTTAATGTGTTCAACATGGTGTCCTTCTTGGTCAAGGCACATTTGAAGGCGCTGAATCCGCAGAAATGCTGGCACACGCTTCTTCGATGCGTTGCTGGAGATGGTGTCTGTTTCTGATTTTCTCTGCATCTAAGAGTTGCTTTAAATGACCCCAAGCGGTGTGAGAAAAGGTGATCTGGGTGGCCAATCCACAGCACCACGTCGAGCAATCTAATGACCTGGAAATTGAACATCTAACCACTGACGAACGTCTGCACCCATCCTGTTGAAAGTAAGAGGGAAAGCTGCCATCTTCATTCAGAAGTGAGGAAAACACCACTTCTTGTAGGGTTGAGCATTTAGGTTCTGGGCACGGGTACCCCATAGTCTACACCATACAATAACCTTTAGGTTCCATCCAGTGTAGTTTGTGATCACTCCAATATCTGTGGTTGTGACGGTTGACTTCACCACGGACATAAAAGTTTGCCTCATTACTGAACAAGATACCTTGTGCAAAAGAGGGATCTTGTCGATGTTGCTCTAGGGCCCACGTGCAAAATTACATACGGCTGTCTGGGTCATCCTCTGCTAGGTGCTGGAATATCTGAATCTTGAATGGATGCCATTGATGAGCTTGAAGGATTCCTACGATCGATGACTGGCTGATTCCACAAACGTCGTGTGCTGCGTTGTGGGGGGCTCGTGATGAAGGACGCCAAAACCATTGTTGAGGTTGTCTCGTCAGTAGCACTTATTGGACAGCCACTCCGTGCCTTGTCAACCACAGTCCCAGTTTCTCGGAATTTGTTAATTAAGCACCTGACAGTGTTGTGTGAAATTGAAGGTCTTTCTGAGTGCCGGTTGTTAAAGTGTGCTCGTTCTTCAGGCATCAAAATGACCTCAATTCTCTCCTCCGTGGTCAAAGCCATCTTCAGTTACCTGCTACAAAATGAAACAAAATGTGTTGTAACGTTTGAACTAAACTGCTACTTCAAATCTGTTTACAGCAATGAAATTGTCAGAAAATGCTGATGTTATGTGATATATCACACGACCCCCTTTCCATTTAAAAAACTTGACTTAAATTGAAGATGGCGGTCATGTTCGGTACATAATGAAAAGACCTCACCCATACCTTACTGCTTTCCCAATTCTTGCAAGTTTTTCGAAAACACAGGGTGTACTGCAACTTTTGACTCACCCTGTATTCAGCCAGAGAAATTAGGAATGTTTTTCTCAGTTCTGTTGACCCCTCAAGTTTTTTGGCTTTTTTTTCCCCTCGTTGTTTTCTTTTTTTTAATTTTAATTATTTTTTTTTTTTACAATCTCTCCAGGCACACATATATTCCCCTGTAGGTTTAAAATTTAAAATTGTTTTCACCTAAAACGAAAAACGAAAGAATAAAAATGGAAAGTGCTATTAGCAGAATCCGGAAGAGAACATTGGATGGTGATGAACGTTAACGGGAAACGTCAGCTTGAAACGCCAAATTCGACGAAATGCTGAAGAAAATTGTCAATAAATCTGTTGTCGCTTCTGGAATGAAATGTCTATATTTTTTTTTCCAAATACATGTAATTAATGTTACTATCCACAATGATTTTCATCTCTGAATTGAACCGAACTACGAATACCTCTTAATCCATCAAAAATTGAATTAGAAGACTTTGTATGATCATTTCAATTCTTTTGTGTTCCACATCACCAGAGTCACACCAGAACAGAAACAACGGAGAATCTGCAATCACTTTGCATTTCCCGTGTTTAAATCCGAAGAATATAGCTAACAGGTGGAAGGAATACTTTGCACATGAGGTGCACCTTGGAGCGGAGAATAGTCACGGTAGTATCACCGAAGCAGAAGTCAGGTGGGCAGTTAAGTCCCTAAAGACTGGCAAAGATGAAATCCGGTCCGAGATGTTAAAGGCCTTCTTAAATGAGGATGGTATCCTGTGGCTGACTCGGGTGTGTCAGGTTGCTTGGATATCTGGCCAGGCCCCTAAGCAATGGCAGACAGGAATTGTGGTCCCTATCTCCAAAAAGGGAGATCGGAGAGATCGCAACAACTTTCGAGGCATCTCTTTGCTCAGCATTCCTGGAAAGTGTACGCTAAGTGTCTGGAGAAGAGAAGTCGGGAAATAGTCGACTCCAAACTGTTGGGGGAGCAGTGTGATTTCCGACCTGGCCGAAGCACGACGGATCACATCTTTGAGAAATCCTGGGAGTATGCAAAAGAGGTCTTCGCTTGCTTTGTGGACCTCGAAAAAGCATATGACAGAGTTCCTCGGGAGATGCTCTGGCAAGTGTTGCAAGAGTACGGAGTAGATGGGCAATGACTCTGAGCATAAATGGTATTAAGTCAAGACCGTTCTCAAGTGAGGACTCTGCCAAGGGTGCGTACTATCGCCCCCTTGTTCATTGTCTTTATGGGCTGGATAGACAGGGGCAGCGGAGGCGATGAAGGTGTTTGAGTAGGCGTCGGTTTGGTGGAGAGGTTTGTCTTTGCTGAAGACCTTGTCCTCCTTGGGTCTTCTCGCACCCACCTTCAACATGCATTTGACCGGTTTGCAGGCAAATGTAAAGAAGATCAGTGTGGCTAAGACCGAGGTTCTAGTTCTTTCGAGACAACTGTCAGTGCGCTCGGCACGTTAGGGTAGCCCCATTGAGACGGGTGTAGAAGTTAAAGTATCTCGAGACTGCGTTCAGGAGTGATGGGCGACAGGAAAGAGAATTGGATGCTCGGATCGATGCAGCAAGCTGTGTCCGACGTAAACGCTGGCGATCCGTGGTAACGAAACGTGAGCTGGGAAACAAAGCCAACCTCTCAGATCTATCTTTGTCCCTATTGTCACCTATGGTCACGAGTCTTGGGTAATGAGCGGAAGAGTGCGATCGCGGGTACAAGCAGCCGAAATGAGATTCCTGAAAGGTGTGGCAGGTGTTACCCTACTAGATAGTGCACAGCAGCACAATAAGGGAGTCTGTAGGTGTTGAGCCGCTACTTCTCCGCATCGAGAGATCTCACTTGCGCTGGTATGGCCACGTGATACGGATGCCGCAAACTGGTCTTCGTAAGCAGTTGTTATTTTCCAGGCTGGTGGGTAAGAAACCGAGGGGTCTATCTAAAACCAGATGGCTGGACTACTTGGAGAATCTGGGTTCGAGTCGCATGGGTATTACGATGGAAGACATGGGCCTGATGGTGGACGATCGCGATCGCTGGAGATCCTCCATAGGGCTGCTGCCCCCGTGACCCTAACGGATAAGCGGGTTTGAAAAGTAAGTTGGGTTAATACTGAAAAGAAGATGCTTCGCATTGACTGGAGGAAAGAATTTCTTCTTCTTGCCGCAGATCGTACCATTAGGTGGGAATCCATCCAGTCCATCTAGGTTAAGTTTCTTTTCATCGGAGAAGATGATTTTTGTCCATTCTTCGTTCCAATCCTCTTGTGTGCTATCACTTCTAATACCCTGAGTGATGCTTAACGAACTTTTATCTGGCAGCTTTGTGCATGGGAAGTGAAGACAGACAGGTTTATGTCTGATCTTGTTGCATGACAGATGCTTTGTCTCCTGTAAGAGCTTTTGCACAATTCTAAAACACCGAGTGGCCAGTTTATTAGGAACACCCCCCCCCCCCCAATACCCAATACTGTGTTGCACCATCCCTAGCAGCTATCACAGCACAAATTCGCCTGGCTTGGATTCAATGAGCCGCTGGAAGCATTGTTCCATTATGTTTGTCCATGCCGATGCAACAGCTGCTGCTCCCAGTCGATGCTTATTGGATGGTGGTGGATCCATACTTCGAATAACCCCTTCCAGCTCATCCCAGAGATGTTCGATTGGGTTCAAATCCGGGGTCTGTGGTGGGCTAGGAGTAAGTTGAATTCACTATCATGCTCCTGGAACCATTCCATTACGATACGAGCCTTGTGCGACGGAGTATTGTTCTGCTGGAAGAAGTACAGTAGCCGTGAAGGGATGAACGTGGTCGGCAACAGTGTTCAGGTAACCCTGTCCGTTAAGGCGTTGTTCTACAGGTATTAGCGGACTAAGAGTATGCCAGGAAAACATTTCCCAGATCCCTACCAGACTGAACAGTGGAAATCAGACAGGAGGGGTCCATCGCTTCGTGCTGTTGTCTCCAAATTTTGGGGCTGCCATCTGCATGGTGCAATAAGAAACTGGATTCATCCGATCAGCACACGTTCTTACACGCGTCGACGGTCCAGTGTTGGTGATCACGGGCAAATTGGAGACGTTTTTTGCGGTTTTGGGTGGAGAGCTAAGGTACCCGGACTGGCCGTCGGCTGTTGTAGCCCATCCTTGCTCATCTACGGCGTGTATTGCGTTCAGAGATGCTATTCTGCGGTCTAGTGTTGTACTCCACGGTTAGCTGACGAGTCGTGACGTTTCTATTCTCACGAACAAACAATCCTACGCTCACCCCTTGGATCGACGAGTCGTTTGCGACCACAGGCTTATCTCTGCTTGGTTGTTTTTTGGTTGTTTAACCAGTCCTGGTAAACCCTTGAAATGGTTGTTCGGGTAAAGCCTAGATGACGTGGGGTGTCGGAAATACTCAGTACACCTCGCCAGGCACCAACTATAATCCCGCGCTCGAAGTCGCTCAGATCCTTTGTTTTCCCCATGGTGACTGTGAAACTATTTGCTCTCGTTTTATATTGGTATCGACTGTCACGTGATTTGCATAGTCATGGGTGTTCCATAATAAACTGGCCTCTAAAATGTATTTCAATTCACTGTCTATTGAGAAATGTCACCCAGAAAGGATCTGTCATTAACCCAACGTAAGCTGATACTCCAATTGCACAAATCAGGTCGCAAATACTTTGATATTGCTGACACAGTACGTGGGTCATAAAGTGGTGTTCCCAAAGTTTTGAAACAAGCAAACTCCGGCTATGGATTGCAAACAAGTCGGGACAAATGTGGACGCAAATGACACGTGAAGATAGACGGCCGCGCAAAATTGTACATAATAATAGATTTAAATCATCAAAAGATATTAACACGCTGTGGCATAAGAATGGAACTGATGTATCCTTAAGCACAACACTTCGGCGCTTGCATGCATTTGGAATGAACGGCTGTATGCCGAACAAGACACCTATGTTGAATAAAGCATAGAGTTCCTGTTGTTCGGGCTTTTCTTAGAATTGATAGTTCTTTAAAGTTAAGATTTTCTTGAAAATGTTTGAAAATGAGCACTAACTGGAGATAATGGAGGGTGGAAAAGCGAAAAAGGAACCAGTCCCTTCACTCGGTGCTGTATTGCTTTTGCAAGTTTGGTCGAACATTGTATTCTCTTCCAAAACGAATTTGCGCTGTCATCAAATTCCATGTTCATATGCCATTTCTGCTTGTTTTAGTCCATGGAACCTATCCTGAAAGATTGAACAGACCATTCAGGAACACCTTGTAGATTGAGGAACTCTATTCGGAAGTGTCAACAGAGTTAGTTGAACATTTAGTGATTGCATGTAATGTTAATTTGAAAGCGATTGGAAATCGATAAGTAAAGCAGACGGGCAAAGTGTTTAATTAAACGTGAACGTTTCTCGCGCATCTTATCACGTCGTTCAAAAGTGTACGCGGAAGAGAAAAAAAAAAGAAGTGTTAAACGCGAATGGATGTCCACGAGTAATGAGATTGTTTCCTCACTTCTTTGCCCTTGTCTTTTACGTTCTTTTCCCTTTCATTTCATTATCTTTTCACTAATAGGAAGACGAAAAAAATAAATAAAAAAGAACTAGTCTGCAGCTTTCTTTCTCTACTGTTCTGCTCTCTTTTTTTTTTTTTCAGTTTCTTATCGATTTGTTTCACCCTCGCTCAAGCAATTGCTCAGGGGAATGAAGTAAATAATTGTTCTGCTTAGACATGTTTCGCGCACACTCTAATAAATTGCAGCCTTTCTTTTCTTTTTTTTTCATAATTAAAAGGAACAATTATTTTTTTATGGAAAAGGTTTGGATGACTAGGCTTCTGGGAGGACTGTCCGACGTCGTTAATGATCAAGCAGTTTTTAAGTTCTTTTTTTCCCGTTGGGTCAAAAGAAAAGATGAAACTCGCGTGGGGAGAGGTAAGGACGTTAGCGTGGATGTTCTAAGACTGCCCGTTTGAGGCTTACTGGGTTATCCATCGGTTTTCTTCACTAGGGAGAGTGAGAAAGCTCCTCCACAGTTCCGTTACTGGCTAAGCACTGCTATGTGTGGTCTGGCATTATCGTGCAGTAAGAAGCAACTCCCTTTTGCATGAAATTGTGGCCATACTCGAAATTCTTTTAATCAGACGCTGCAAAGTCTCCCTGTAGTGCTCCTTGTTGACTGTTTGTCCAGGTGGAACAAACTCCTTTTGTTCTTGACTTTTCAAATCGGAATTTCTGTTTTCGCGGGGATGTCGGGGACCGGCATTTGGTGTCCTGTCGTTTTGTTTTGGGTCGTACTGATAGCACCAGTTTCGTCCCGTCACAATTGAATCCAGGAAGTTCGGGTTGGCATTTGCGGCCGCGATGATTTCCGTTCAAGACATGTGGCACATCTGTGTTTTCTGTTTGCTCATGTTAAGACATGTGGCACAAATCGAGCACGCAGTTTCTTTTTGCCCAAATCTTGTGTCAATATTAGGCCAGTAGTTTCTCGGTTTTCAGGTTCATTCGCCGATCACTTAACAAAAGTGCTCCTCGCCTTTTCGATCGTTTCCTGCTTTCGAACAGTTTTCGGACGTCCCGTGTGTTTGCCATTTTTCAGCTCTTGCCGGCCACCGCGAAATCTAGCGAATCATTCAAAAATACGTGCACGAGTGGACTTGCTTTATTGACTTGTGAGTTTCTGTAGCGGTTTTTCCAAGTTTAAAACAGAAGTTAATGCTTGCCCTTTGTTCCATGTTAAATATTGGAACGTTCAATTAATGAAGGCGCGCGCAGCTTTATTGTTCTATCTTGTACACATGGCGTCAAGGCTAGTTTATAAATCGAAAACACGCATCGTCGTGGTTGCAAATGTTTGAACACATTCAAAGTACCGTGAGTCCCGGTTATTAATTGTCGAACCTTGTACATTGTGCGCTGTGCTGCCCGAATATTTGACGCGTTGGACGGTAGATGGCAGCAATGTCTACGTTGTGGTAAAGAAGGAACACTGTCATGGATACGTCCAAGCTTGTCTAATGGGTTGTACACTCAACCATTTGAAATCTTTCTGTGCATGCAGAGTTTACGGGGAAAGTTGTCCCTTGGCATAGTCATGTTTCACGACAGTGCGAATCCTGTCCACCCACCTTCGCAGTCCGGGATTGCTGAAAAATGCTTTAAAGGATGAATGATTTCAGATCCAGGCCATCAGCTTCTTTGAGGAACTTGTCGACTGTTAGGCCGTTGACTGAAACCAACGCATAGACTTCCTGTTGTCCGGGCTTTTCTTCGAATTGATACTTCTTGAAAATCTTTAAAAATGAGCAGTACCTGAGGTAATGGAGAGTTAGCAGACTATTAAGAAACTGAGCAGTGCCTGGAGGTAATGGAGAGCACTGCCCGTAGGAAAGAATGTGGCATGCGTCTCTTGAGACTGGCATATCACAACCGACTTTTTGGCGCGTATTACGTCAACATTTAAACTTGAAGCGTACAAACAAACAATTATTGATGCAGATAAAGTGGTTCTTCAGCAATTCTTTGCGGAAAGGATGGATCAAAGAGGAGACGACGATACATTCCTGAAGAACTTACGACACCTGAATAAATGTAAAATTGTTAAATCCTTTTTGAATCGCTCTGTGAATTTGACGATACATTTGCAGGTTACTTTTGTTTCTTTAAATTTAATTTGCGCGTGCAAAATGGTAAAGCTTCTTCTCTTTGCTTCTCTTCATGGAAATTGATGGAATCGGGTGGGTGCTGATTAATGCTGCTCTCATCGAAAAGTCGCGCGATTGTTTAACATTGGATGGCTCTCAACAAGAGAGTAACGAGAAGTTGGCAGTGGCCGGTGAGGGACAAGCCAATCAGGTGGTGGGAGGTGGGGGAGGGGCTTTTCCAGCTGTTGGCCCGGAAACTCTCATAAGGCAGCGCGTATCAATTAATTCCACGAGTGATTAGCCTGATCCCCCAATTACGACGGCCCGACAGACCAAGATGGATGACTGACCTCCCTCGGTGCAATCACCAGGCGTCCGTGGACCTTCCTCCCCCCCACCTCTTCTCTACTCCACTCCCACCACCCACCCCTCCAAATTGACCTGAGTGTATAGTTGTAGCAGTAATACGATACCATTGGCTTTTGTCTCTCTCTCTCGCTTTAGAAGCAATATTTGATTGTGTTGTTGGGCTTTTTAATTTTTCTTCTCATTTCCTCCATTAGTTTCCCCGTGACAGCATTTCTCTTTTGAGGATTAACTTGTGACTACTTCATTCGGCCAGGACAATGAAAAATTGAAATGGAAATAAATGTTCCTTCCTCCTTTTAATGATGAGGCAATGGTGCGAGGAAAGAAGTGGCGTCTCTTCCGTTCCTTGTGGACGATCTGCATACGCTTTAAACGGCGAAGTCATTATTCTTCGTATTTGCCAATTAATCGGCACCTGTCAATCGATGCTGTTAAGCTGTGGGATGATGCTCAGCCTTGAGATTGGCGTGCGCACCCGGGAAGATTAAGGGCAAGTACGGGAATAAGCCTATGGCAAGTCCGCCCGCATTAAACAATTTTCGCGACCTCCTTTGAACGAAGTTTAATCGTCTTATGGAAATTCATCCATTAAACAGGTTTTTTTTTTGGCGCTGGCTGGAAAAGAAATCTTAACAAAAACTGCGAACAGCTGATCCATGAGCGTCCCTTTGGATAGTTGTGGAGAGTTTTTGTCAACGCTACTACAGAACAGGCGGCCGCTAGTTCGGGCGTAGATTAGATCAGTGTGGGCTCATGGCTAGTAAGAAATAATTTTGTACAATGCAGCTTAAGGCATTTAATCTCACATTTTGTTGTTGTTGCTTACCCCTATCTGACTCCAGCCACCCCTTTGATGACTTTGAAATATTGATACTGGCGTTGTCTTGCCGGAAAACAACTTCGTCTCCAACCAGAGTGGTCATAATTGGCAGTAAACGAGATGATAATGTTTCTTGATATGTAGAAGAGTTCTGCTTTCCTTTCAGTATTGCCAAAGTTGTGGTTTCCCCAAACCATCACACTTCCACCTCCTTGTTGTCTGCTGTAGAACGTGTCAGTTCTGAATGTTGCAGCGCACCTGGCGGCCTACATGAATCACGCTTACAAACCCTATGATCTTTTGTATGATTTTAGAATTACAAGATGTCTTTGAACACTTGATATTTCATTAAAAATTTTTGAATTTGCATTTTATGATTGTTTTTATAGGATGTCTTTAGCAAATTGTAACCAATCATTGATAGGCATAGGGCCCAAGTCATTTTTAAGTAAGTTTCTAAGAGATTGTTTATTGCAAATTTCCATCGATTCAAGGAAATAAGGTGCGTACAGAAAGTATAAAGCCACTTGTTTTTTAACAATATTTATTTAATGCATAACCAAAATGCGATATGAATCGACAATGTTCATCATGTTAACTTGACTGCTTGCCAACCATAATTTCAAGTAAAAATAACAAATACCAAATAAAATAATGAGAAAATTCAATTTCAGTTGTCCAAAAAGTATAAAGCCATTGTTACATTTTCATACTTAGTAGCCTATGTATGAAACTTCCATTGTTGAGCAGAACTTTACATATTCGATCAGGCGTTGTGTCCACAAGATGTTTCAAGTAACTGGAATCCAGTCGTTCCCATTCTTCAACAGTGCAGGCTTTTAGTTGTTGAACATTTTCGAACTGGCGTCCATTCGCATAAACAGCACGTGCTAACTGAGCCCATACATTTTCCATTATGGCTACACCATTTTCAAGAAACCACTCATATGTGCTTTTTGCTGTTGCATAATGTGCTGGTGCATTATCCTGCTGAAACAGAAAGAAAGGTCCTCCCATTTCCTCAGCAAATGGCAAGAGAAAATTTTCCAGCATATATTGATACTTCGTGGCTGTCATCCTGCCACTGATGAAAGCAAGATTTGGACTTCCATCCAAAAGCACCCCACACCATTACACTGCCCCCTCCCATCTGTCGTTTGGAAAACCTGAAAAATGGCAGAATACAGTAGAGAAGAAATGGTTGGTATGGTTTTATGTTTTGGATTTGCACATAATTACAAAGGTGCAGCCAGGGAATACCAAGTTAGATATCCCAATGCTACGTGGCCAAAAAATAGCGTTTTTTTACCCCCCTCTCCCATCTGTGGAAAATCTTTACCCCCATCCCCAACTACAAGGTTTTTGGCTCACCGGGTGAGCCTCACCCTCCCTCATTTTACCATCTTTCCCAAAAGAGCACGTGTCTTCTGCCTTCAAGTGCTCGTCTCTTCTCAAATCGTGCCAATAAAATTGCCATCTATCTGGGCCATCAAGGTTAATTTTTTTTTTCGTCACTAAATATGACATTCTTCCACTCATCTTTCCAAGGCATCTTCGTTTTCGCAAATTCAACACGTTGCACTTTGTGGCGGTGTTTAAGAGCAAGACGTGATTTTCTTCTCTTGTACTTGAGGAACTTCTTCTCAAGTATAACATTGGCAATGGTGGATTTGGAGACATTGAATTCAGGCTTCTTCGCTAGTGTTCGAAGAGATGCTCCATGCACACTCGCCTCTTTGCAGATTGCTCTTTTCTGGCGTGAGGTAAGTTTTGTTGGCCGGCCGCTTCGTTTCTTGTGACCGTACATGTCACCCAACTTCAAATAATTGTCAATAACTGCGTGCGATCGACTCAAGGAACGTGCAATAGCTCCAGCTGATTGACCTGAGCCGTGTAGAGCAACAATTTGCCCCTTTTCAAAATCTGACAATGGTTTTCCACGCGCATTGTTAGACTGCATGTGTTAGCTCAACTAAGAAATTTTGTCTAACTAATTATGCATTTTTACCTCTCACCCCCTTGACCAAATGGGCCTAACCTTTCTTAAATATTTGTACAAAATCAAACACTGGCTTTATACTTTTTGGACAACTAAAATTGAATTTTCTCATTATTTCATTTGGTATTTGTTATTTATACTTGTAATTATGGTTGGCAAGCAGTCAAGTTAACATGATGAACATTGTTGATTCTTATCGCATTTTGGTTACGCATTAAAAAAATATTGTTAAAAAACGAGTGGAATTTAAAAAAAGAATTTTTTGAAGGAATTTTGACTTGGATAACCGAATGGGGAATAATATAAAACACCAGATGGCGCATTGTACTAGGGATCCTAAGGCAACCATTTTTAATGCTAATTTACGGGGGGGAACTGCAACCATTTTTTTTAATTACCAGGGAATATTCGGTTTTTAAAGATTTATAGAAATTCAATACCAATGAAAATTGTTAAAAATACAAAACAAAACAACAATTTGTTTAAGTGCCAGATGGATATTTTTAGGAAAATTCGCCTAAGAAATGTTGCCTATAATAATTTTATACGAATGTTTAGCCTGTCATTTTTTAATTTTAGAAATTGCAAATTGTTAAATTTGCGCTTCTGTTAAATTTTTATTACAAATTTATTTTAAAATTCATTTCAATTAAAAATAAGAACTTGTGAAAAGACGAGAAATTTAAAATTTTATTAATTCAGAACAAAAAAATATAGCAATTAAAAATTTATTTTTTACGACATTCATGAATACTTAACTGATATTGCGAGAATAGCTGCAATGAAGAAAGAAAAACTGATAGTTTTTCAATAAAAAGTAATGGCATTGAATTTTTTAAAAATTAATGAAATTTAAAAATATACATTGATAAAACATTATGAAATGATAAATTAGAATAAATTTTTAGTTGTTACAATTTTTTGTTCTGAATTAATAAAATTTTAAATTTCTCGCCTTTAATGATCTAGATTATTTTTAATTGAAATGAATTAAAATAAAAGTTGTCATAAAAAATTTAACAGAAGTGCAAATTGAACGATTTGTAATAGCTACAGTAGAACCTCGATTATCCGGGTTAATGACTGGCGCCCGTCATCCGGATAATCAAAAATCACGGATGATCGAAAATATTTCTAAAAATTCGCAAATGGCTAGAATAGGTGCTATACAGTGAAATTGTTTGTCTTTCTAGTGTTGTTTATGAAGTCTTCTTGAAAAAATCAGACAGGAGACGCTGCTTTGGGTTCTTGGAGCGCTTTAATTTTATTGATGTGCAGAGTTTGCGGAGTGTTAAGATCACTAAAAATTGAATCCTGCTCAAGCAAGTCTAGCAATGTTTCGGTACAATTTAGCGCTTCTGCAAGCGAAACCTTCTTTTTTGAAGGCCCGTCTTACCGTCGCTTTCTTCTTCCGGCAATTCCGCACTTGACTTCGCTTCCGCAGCAATGGCGGCATCGTCTTTCACTTGATATCCAGGCTGATCATTATCAGAGAATAGCCGGTCTTCGAAGTCAAGAAAAAGTACATTTCCTTCAAATATGCTATATCGGTCATTGGGTGGCGATGTCTATGTCCTCAACTGCCTCCCCCCAAGCATTCTCTGATCGCTTCGGCTATCTACGTTTTGGCTCCATTGCAATTTAGTTCATGTAATCTGGAATAGATGAAGAAGGTTCATCTGTTCCTCCTGTAATCTTTGTGCAATCAAAAATCTTGTGATGTCTAGCAGTTTTTTTAGGCGATTCCGGATAACCGAATGTACGGTTAACAGAAGACCGGATAATCGAGGTTATACTGTATTGTTTTCTGTTGTAGGCAACACATGACTTCCTTGTACGCGCATTAAATTACATATACACGTTTTTGGCCCAGTCAAAAGGGGAGGTGCACAACTAGATTTTACAACAGTCCTAAATACAAAATTTCAACATTTTACGGCTAATCGTTTTTTGCGTTAAGCGAGATACATACGTACGCCAAAAATAGTCAAAATGGATTTAGGGATGGTCAAAATGTCGACGGCCGTCTGGGAACTTCGATGACCACTGGGTCACTTACCACTTGCTCAGTCTCTCAATAGTTTGGTAACTCATGTTTCCGACACCTGGATAACTTTTTGTCTTCTCTGATCAATACTCATTCATTTCTTCGGCGGCAGATCGATAGATATAAATTAACATGTATTCTTCGAACGATTATTATAGAGCATAGTACAGTATGCTTGTTGATTTGTAGAGTCGAGTTGATGTACGCTTTGTTATCGGTTATGTCGTCAACTGTCGCCCAAGCGAAGGGATTGCTTCCTCTATCGCCTTTCCACTCTTATCTCAATAGTCTGCTAACTCCCCATCACCTCCAGTTAGTACTCATTTTTAAAGATTTCCTAGAAAATGTTATGTTCTAAGAACAGGTGCTTCGTTGTTTCAACCGTGGCTCCAGCTAGACGAGCACCAACAATGACTACGTGATTAGAAGAGCACCCAATTTTTTAATAAGTCCCCACATCTTAATAAAGTCAGTTTATTTGAGTGAAGTATACATGCGCGTTTCGTAGCGTGGCGGGACGAGTGTGTTTTTTTTTTCTTTTTGTTCTTATTGGCTGGCGAAATAAGATTTGAAAGGCTCCAATCGAAGCTGTCACAAGAATCCGATTCTTCATTTCCCTCTCCAGTATTTGCTATCAAGTGGCGTATTTTGAAGTTCGATTGCTCTCGTGTTTGTGTTTGGTGGTGGTGGGGTGGCATATTAGCACAGTGCTGGCAACCACCACTTGTCTTCCTCTCCCACTTTGTTGTGTATTCCGAAGCAACGATTGTCATGCGAACGACCTCCTTTTGCCGGCGACAATGCATATTGATCAAATGCTAATGGTGCTGCCGCGGCATTGCGTTGCCGTTGTATCATAGAGAGAGATGACGGCGGCGACGTTGGGGCTTCTAATCGAGTCATGGGAAGCGCCTTCTTTTTCTCCACCCCCACGCTTTCGATGAGCAGCAACGCCATCGGAATAAAAGTAAAGGCAAATGTCGCCTTCTTTCCTCCCAACCCTTGCTTCTGTGTATACTGAGTAGCCAATTCATTATGACCATGTCTTCAGTACTTCGTTTGGACACCTTTTGCTTTTTAACATTCTTTTTAGCATGGACTCCACGATATGTTGATAGGTTGGTGGTTTGTGGAATCTGTGATCATGGTTGATGAAGAGTTTGTGTGATACTTTGATGGTTGTGGACCCACGTCATTTGAGATAAACCATCAACAGGATATGATGTAGTTGGTCATTCACTCGTCGTTGACGGCTACAAGTATTTTGGCTGGCAGTCCATTCATTAAACAGTATAACAACAGCTGCTCTTGAACATTTCACGATGCGGCGGTTTCGCTGACACTCGCTCCATGGCTCCGCGCACCTAGGTTCATCCCACCTTCAAAGTTCGTCCGTGGCGTTGTTTACCCACATTCTGCTGCTGTCGTAGCAAGCACTAATGACCAACTACATCATATCCTGTTTTATACCAGTCTAGTCCTCTCTCCAGGTCACCCGAACAATCCAAACAGTGGCTCCCCAAAGGGCAAGGATCGCCGCAAAAATGCAAATGGTCCTCTCTCCTAGGTCACCTCTGCGTGCTGGTAAGATGATGGTGGCAAGTTTCTTCTGCTCCACTGGCCACGTGTGCACTGTTGTGCTTGAAAACAACAAAGAAACCGTTACAGGAGAATGGTATGTGATAAAAGTCCTAGAAAAATGGCAGAAGAACGGAACAAGAGGTTTGTTGTGGCATCATGACAACGCCCCAGCACATACCGCCGTGAGCTTTTCTGTGAAACTCGGGTCCATGTGTTGACGCATCCGTCCTCTTCTCAAGACTTGGCACCTTGCGACTTCCCCACAATCGAAATGAAGATCGGGGGGTTCCATTTCGAGTGCAACGACTACATTTTGGAGCTCACTGCTCAGGAGGATGAAGCTTTGTATAGAAGCCGAGGGACAGTACTTCGAAAAGTGCTAAAAGCGTGGTCTTCGTAGGATGCGTGTCGGAAGTCACATGATTCCATTATTGGAAGTCAGGTATGCACGCGATATCTAAGAATCCATGGTTTCCAAAGACGTGCTGAAGGGGTGCAGTTAATTTCAACGTTTATATCCAACGTTTGATTGATTTCTTTCCTAAGCATTGAAGAAGGTGTACCATGTAAGTTATTATTCGATTTTTATAAGAGAAGGAACCGAAAAATGGGACCCTCTGTTCTCGTTGGAGTAAATACGGTGAAAAGTTTTATAAGCGGCTGAATGAGGAGGAGACCCTTTTTTTTTCTTTTTTTTTCCCCCTTCTTTTCTGCTGACGGTGCATAAAATTTGTCTGACCGACCTGAAGAAGATGAGGAATGGATGGCTGCATGGGAGGAGGCTTTTTGGTCCTTCAATAATTCATGGCTTAAAAGCGGCTGGAAGACACTCCTTTTCACCCTCTCATTTTCTCTTCTCTTTCTGCCTCCCTTTTCAAGCGCAGCATACAATTACACGTGCATCATTTATCTCGTGCAAATAGAAAAGAGTGCGGGGGGAAAAAAAGATGGGTAAACGAACCCCACCCGCCGTCCTTTTCTCCCAATTCCATTTGTGTATTATGTACACGCGCGATAAAAATGCTCGCTCGATGATGGATAGAGCGATGTTGCATGTATGGCCATTGTCATACGAAAGTCGTTAGAGCTTATGATTTTGTTAAAGATGTTTTTTGTATTCTCTTGAAGAAAGATAGCAATAAAGTTGTGCGCGGCCGTATATTCTCGTGCTTCGACCGCACGCGGTCATTAGTTGGCGTTCCATTCCTCATTAAGCATGGAACAAAGGGAAAACGTGAAGTTCTCTTTTAAACTTGGATAAACCGCTACGGAAACTTACAAGTTGATCGTACTGGACAAACAGTCGACAAGGAGTACTACAGGGAGAATTTGTAGCGTCTGATTAAGAGACGCGATCAAGTACGGCCAGTAACGGAATTGTGTAGGAGCTTTATCACCATCCCTATTTCCCAGATTTGTCTCCACCAAACTATTATTAAAGTGCACAATACAGTGTCCTCCTTTGATTAATATGTATGCTTGTTTATCGGTAGTCGTAAACTGTCGCCCGAGAAAGACCAGCGTGTATCTCTTTGCCTCCTCCCTTTTCTAAATCGTGCTATTATACTAGTTTCCTGCTCATTGTTGAGAATTCTTGGAAACGAATGTTTTTGACAATATTGTTGCCTCATCTTTATCGGTTTTCATGGCAACAATATTTCCTGATGTGTAAATATATGGCAACTATAACTTCGACGAAGCAACTCTCTTCATAGGTGGCAATGGATGAACGTGATTGTTTGGGTCTGTCGACTCTCCAATCCTAACAGTCTGAGTGGGCTTATTCACTACTTGGTAATCTCTTGTTACTCTGCTCTGCTCTCGATATATTGAAGCAAAACTTTGTGTGTTTTAACAGTCTTCGTTTCTTCTGTTGACACGTTCAGCACTCGCTCACAACTTGCTCACCACAGCTGTGTGTTAGCGAAACCAATACAGCACAGAGCGACGAGAGACTGCTTCCTCTATCGCCTTTCCACTCTTTCTCAATAGTCCGCTAACTCTCCATTATCTTTAGTTAGTGCTCATTTTTAAAGATTTTCAAGAAAATGCTAAGTTCTAAGAACTATCAATTCTATGCATTGTTACAAATTGAACCTTATTTATAAAGCACAAACTTTGCCTTGCATTATTGGTCATGAGATACCTGTTATTAATATGCCCTGCCATTATTTTTATTTTTTTTTGAAATCTGAGGTAGACAGTGACCTTCCTCATGCTTTGAAGGTCAAGTGTGCAAACTGAATCAAAACTTGGCCATTCATCAGTTTGTGTAGTGTAGCAGTCACAGTTTCTTCTGTTGATATGCTTGCATAGGACTATAGCATCGAATGACCTCCCTAGTTCTCGTCGGACTATAGCATCTTCTGGAATAGCATCGATAAGCGTTTGGAATACTACTTCTGAGTTTGGGAATAGAGTTGTTGGTCATAAGTAAGCTGGGAAGGATCCATCCACCATACTGAGGTGAAAATGCCTTCTTGGTATTACGGCTAGGTCATTATCAAAACCTTTTCTTATTTTCCTTTGAGATTGCGAAGAACTGTTTTCGAACGTTGCTCTTGTGATCCTCTCCAATCACAGTCAGTTTCTTCATGCTCAAGTTGAACGCCGACCAGGTAGCGTTGTGAAGTTCCTGGGGATAATTATTGAAATAAGTGGTCGAATGAATAATTAAT
>JAHWFO010005382.1:3028232-3039024 GCA_023313115.1 Rhysida immarginata | reverse complement strand
ACTACATCCTTGAGTTTTCTTTCATCTCCCAAGTTTCTTCAAGATTGGTGACTTTAATTTTAATTTTGTTTTTATTATTTCACGATTTTCCCCATTATAAGGAGACTAAATTCATTTTAAATTAAACATACAATGTACACTCACATTTACAAACACACGTGTATACACAAAGTTTACATATGCGTGGATAGATGGTATACACATATACACTTTACACTTTGATACACAAGTTTACACGCATATGGCTAGATGGTATACACATACTGTATACATAAGTTTACACATTTTTACGCAAACTGATACATGTATACACATAAATACATACAAGCACATACAACTGTAAACACATGTATTTTATTGTTTTCGTAGCACAAGAGAGTACTTGATGTATGCAAATATTTTTAGAAAATGTGTTTTCTTGCAGGCCGGAAACAAAGGAAAAAGGATTTTAATAAGAAATTTGTTGCTAAATTCTGAAATAACGATCGCCAAGTTTATGGTCGACTGCTCTGGAGTTGTAGACAAGAATTAGGCAGTTGTCGATGGTCAAAGTCTGCACTAGAAAGTCGTGTTCATGCTAGCTCAAATCGACAATTGGGTAACGGACGTATCAGTTTAGTACAGTAAACATTATAGAGAACAATCACTAAGCTAAATAATTAAAAACCATTGCTGAATAATCCACATTTACTATAACATAATGTTTTAAAAAAATAAAGCAGCTTAAACTTACACTTGTATTTTATAAGCGTAACGGATGTATCTCACAAAACAAGTTAAAAATTTGCAAAAGTTTTATTTGGTCATTTTTCTGAAATGGTACAAGGAAAAATTATTATAAGAGTAACTAATTGTTAGTTTGTAATTATAATACTTTTACTAAATTCACTTTTATAAAACTTGTGTAATTTTTCATGTAACGGATGTATCACGTACTGATTTAACACAGGAATAAACTGACAAACGAAAATCATGACAAATCTTTACACAAGGAACAATTACATTAACAGAAGTTTGCAAGACAAAACAAAAAACCCTTATGATTTACTATATTTAAGCACACTAGACTGCCTCAGGAATAGCAGTATCAAATACGATATGACAACGATTGGTAATAATTGGTGTGGTGAGTTTCTTAATAATTTCGCAAGTCTCAACTTCTGATTCATCATTTTCTCTGTATTTAAATGATTTTTTCTTTTGCTCGTTTTAAGAAATTGAGTGTGTGTTTCTCCTATTGTCATGTAGAGGTGTTCTTTTGTAATTTAGGAGCTTTCTTGCCATCAATATAAACTATATGATTCTCCTTCCTACCTGGTGACACTCTGGAAATGTTCTCATCATTGTAGAATTTTATCACTTTATTTACGGTTTCTTGAGGTAATGCTGCTGCATTCTTTTTAAGTGGGTTTTTTTTTTTTTTTTTTTTTTTTTTTTCTTTTTTTTACCATTAATTCACACCCAATACTTTCTGCCAACTTTGTTTGTTACCACGGCAACTTGCTTTTGAGGGCTTTTAGGCATGCTTTAAATTACTTTTCTCACAGCCTTTCCAATTACTTGTGGACTTATTTTAGGTTTCTGTTCATAGACAATTGATGTTTCAACATTGAGGGGTTGTAAAATATTTTTAGCAATTTTTTTATTTTTTCTACTCTTCTTCACTCTTTCATAAGACATTCTGCTGTTGTATTTTCTTTCTGATTTGGTGAGTTTTTTCTCTCTTCAATTTTTCTAAGTCTATCTTTTTCCTTAGCCATTGCCCTTTTTTCTTGTGACATGTTTTGCCGATATTTTTCCATCCTATGTTTTGGAGGAACTAGGGCCATTTTAATTTATTTTTTTTTACCTGGCAGTGTTAAAGCTGATTTTAATTTTTAAATTCCTTTAAACGTTAGGACATTTTATGATTCCTCTGTTTAGCTTCGATTTAGAAACGAACAACGTTTCTGTCGATTTATGATTCCTCTGTCGTCTGCATCTGCCATCACTGGATGTTGACAACGGAAATAGGTCATGTATCGCTAGGATACGTCCGTTACTAGTATATCTGTAATGCTGGGTGCCCACTTAGCGCGACGATCGCGCGATTCTATCGCTTTGAATCATATGCGCATGCGCCACAAACGCCAGGCGATCAATTCGCTTCTCGGTGCTCACTTGGCGCGACGGCCGCGTGACTGAATGCGCATGCGCTATCTAAGCGATCATTTCGCTTCCTATGATTGCATGTGCCACGTGGTTCGAAACTGTTTTCTGATTGGGTGCGATAGAGTCGCGCGATCAAAAAGCTCTGGCATGCAGAGCTTTTCAATCGCCTCAGATGCGCCACAGAATCGCCCTCGGGACGTCACTCTGCGCATGCGTGCTTCACAAAGCGATAGAATCGCGCGATCGTCGCGCTAACGCTGTGTCTTACGTGAGCGATCTTGGAGCGAAGCGGATCGCAGCGAAAATAACAAAAGCATTATTTCTGTGAGAGTGTCTTACGTGAGCGAATCCTAGCGGCGAGAGTTTGAGGCGGCAAAGAGGCGGGCGCGAAGAGAACAAACCAGTTTGTTTTTTTCACGCGAACGAAGCGATGCCTGCCATAATGGTCGAGGGAAACTTGATTTCCTGCGTACAGAAAAGACCATATCTGTGGGATCAAAGGAATAAAGATAAACATAACCATCTTCTAAACTACGAGAATGGAAAATAAAAATTAATTACGTGAAATAGAAATTGAAAAATTGTTAATAAGATTAAATTTGTGCTTGGAAACTTCATTAAAATTGATTCTAAAAAATTGCTTTGAGAGCACATCTATTATAGTAATTCGCAAAAATTAATTTGCTACTTGATTATAATAATAATAATAATAATAATAATAATAATAATAATAATAATAATAATAAGGTCAATTCTTCAATATTACGTCAATGTTTGAGTTGGATGACCTGGGGAGAGTGCTTATTATTTATTTAGAATAGAAATTTATTTAGAATAGAGTAGCATGGCATCAAGCCCGTTTGCAGGAATTTTTCAAAGGCGGTTTTGACTTCTCAAAGGGCAAGTTTATTTATCTTAATTCTATCTTAATTCGTACATAAATAAAGAGGGTTCAGCGCCAGGTAAACACCAAATATGCCTTGGTGATTTTGGGTAGGTTTTCTTGATGCGGAGAAATAAAATAATATAAAAAAGTAAAATAAAATAAAAAAATAAAATATAATTCCATTTTTCCTTCTTCGTTTCTAATAATTTGACATACGGAGTTTCCAATAGCAGAAAACGACAGATAGCATGACTGGCAGAAAATAATCTGATTGATCTCACTGTATATACCTCTTTAGATCGCCGCACTGAATTCGCTCTCATGTTTCGCTCACGTAAGACACACTGTCCGCTTCTCTTTCCTTCGCTCACTTTCCCTCTCAATTCGTCCGCTCGCTCGCGTCTCTCCAAGATCGCTCACGTAAGACACATAGTAAGTGGGCACCCAGCATTACATTTTGATGCGTCTGTTTTACGTACTTTTGAATTAATTGCAATATTATTATTTTCAAAACATTTCCTGGTATTAATTTACAACAATGAGTTAGCACTAGAACATTAATCAACATATTTTTAAAACCTCGTTTTACCATTTAATTAAAAATAAAACAAACGAATTTCACGTAACGGACGCATCAATTTCTCAATGAATTTACTGTATATTGTTTCTGAAATCTACACAACTTTTGCCACTACTATATGATATAAGAAGGTTCAAACTTTATTTAAAAGTGTTTCACTTTTTTTAAAAAAGATGCAAAAAGCAAAACAAATTTATCTTAAAAATGCCAGTTTTTGACATCGAACAAGAACTAATCGCAGTGTCTGTCATTAGAATAGTGCTTTAATTATATTTTACATTCAAAAAATCAGGTTTACGTTTTTATTTTTAAAAACTAGACTTTTTTATCTTTCCAATGATATGATATACGAAATTTTTTTTTTCAAATTTGATTTACTTTTTCATGGAATTGCCCAATTGCGTCATTTACCACGTGATCATCGATACTTGTCGACCGTCGACTGCTTGTCGATGAGCTCAGCCTAGACCCCCAGGATCAATCAAAAGACATGCATCACCAAACCATGACGCCAGCTGGATGAAGTTTTTGGCCTTTTCTCTGCCAAACATATCCGTTTTCTCCAATAGGAATACGAAACATGGATTCATCACTAAAGATGACAGAATCCCAGTAATCGCACGATTTTTTCATAAAACTCCCTTTGCCCATTCCATTCTGCGTTGTTAACCTTTGAAATTTGTTTAACATCTGTTTCACCTTAGGTACATGAGATTTGAAATTGGTTTCTCTTAATCTTCTCTTAATCGTTGCTAGCTGTCACACCTGCCAGTTTCCAATGATGCCGCAAGTCTCTAATCGAGGTAAATCGATGTTGGATGGCTATTTTTCTTAAACGTCCAGAGTCCCTTTCGGTGGTGATGCGCCTGCGTCCATCGTCCAGATATTTTTCCGGTTTTTGCGTATTCTTGCAACGTTTTAGACACAGCGGATTGTGAGCAGTTGATTTCTGTTGCAATCTCTGCTCGTTTCCACGTTCTCGAAGTAAAAGAATTTTTTTGTTTATCGTCAGGTATTAGCGATGCTTTACGACCCATGGTAATCGAGGAATATTACCACAGTCCAACCAAATGCCTCCGATTACAAGCTTTGTAGCAGTGAACGAGATGATCGCCAGATTTTTCGGCTTGCTCCTACTGGTAAAAAGTCATTACGAACTGTATCACTTGAATTGGGTGCAGAAGTATCTAAAGTTACCGTACATAGACGAAGCAGAAGAAACCACGTCTAACCAAAGAGCGCAAGAGAACGCGATTGGAATGGGCTCGAGAGTATATGTCATGGACGGATGAGTGGCTAGGAAGGAACCAATCAAGTGGAATCATACTTGGTGTGGTATGGGTTTTCGTTCACCGGGATTACTAGTTTGGCATTTCCGACTGGAAGACAAAACTCGTCAAAGTATCAAGAAACAGTGGAAAATCACTTACTATCTTTCATGTCCATGTTGGTTGGAAACAACGGCTTTTCCAGCTGGGCAATGCCAGTCTACACAAATCGTGATCAACAAGTGTGTGCTCATGGTATCAGTTTTTTACAAAGTTTCTATACTTTTGAGACGGACCTTCGATTTTCTGTGGAAAGCCATTCTATATTATCATGGATTGTTCGTGTTTTTAACTTCCATATACAGTACGTGATCCAAAGTTTAGGGACACCAGCATTTCTGCGTCGTAGGCTTCAGATAACAGAAATTGGTAAGCGGTGGGACCACCTTTTGCTCCGTGGAAGACGTTCTACCAGTTTTTTGGTAGTAAAAAGCTGGAATTTCCCTCCATTCCTGGTTAGTTCAGCCACGGATGAAGGACGGCGGGATCTGGCTCGTCGTCGACGTTCCAATTCATCCCGGGTGTTGACTGGGATTGAGATGGAGGTTCTGGGCAAGCCCATTTCTTCAACCCCATTGTCTTTATATGGCAAGGAGCATTGATACAGAAAATCCCCATCCCCGAACTATTCCCACAATGTTGGCCGTGCAAAGTTGTCCAAGATATCTCGATAGGCAAGCATATTCATCTTTCCTTTAACAGAAACAAGCTGGCCCAATCCGAACCATGAAAAAGAGCCCCATACCATGATGCCACCTCCTCCAAACTTCACAGTGGGCATCACACATTCGGGCAGGAAGCATTCTCCAGACATCCGCCAAACCCAATTCCGTCCATCTGAATGGCCAGAGTGTGTGTACCATGATGCATCAGTTCATACAATACGTTTCCACTGTTCCGTGCTCCAGTTTCTGCGGGTTTTTACACCACTGCAAACGTCGCCTGGAATTGTTGTCAGTGATGACGGGCTTGTGAGCAGCAGAACGACCGTGAAGACCCAGGGAATGGAGTTCCCGGCGAATGGCGATTGTGCTAGCGACCATTTCTACGGAAGACATTCGATTGCTCCGGATCACGCGTGCAAGTGCTTGACGATCTCTATCCGGATTCGTGGTTTCACTGTTGTTGTTGCTGCCTGGGTCTTCTACTTCGCAATCTGATTGCCTAGAGATATTTGTAGAGCGTTGGAAAACTCACAGTCTGACGTGATGCACCAATGGCATCCTATGGTGGTTTCATGTTGGAAGTCGCTGAGCTCTTTTGAACGTCCCTTATCTTAATAATACGAAACAGATAGGTGTCTGAAGGCCATTATATTGTAATTCCAGTATATGATATCACCTCTTCTCGGTAATGCTAATTCCAATTGGGAATCTATTTTTGTTTGCCTAATTGACCTAACCAATCACCCACGCATAACCTTTCTGCAATAAAAGAAGCCGGATATTCTTTTCCCTCGTAATGCGTTTACCATTTCCGTGAATTACCCAAATAGTTTCTAAAATGACGTAATAACTGGATAATTTGTGAGTAGTTATTAATTATGTATTTATTGACAAAAAGGAATGCGGGATTTCAATGTTCCGTCTTTTTCGAGCTGGCCTTGGTAACTTGAAACTTGCTCCAACTCTTTTGGTCGATGAGCGGCTATTTGGTCCTTTATTTTTTATCACTTTTGGAACGCTCTCTGATGGCTGCTGTTTTCGATTTCCTGTCTTTATCCGAGGTCGATCTCGGTGTCTTGGCGTGATCGTCTGCGTATTTTGGATTGCCCGGCCAAGGATTTTGCGGAGGAAATGTTTTTGTAATCGTGATCACTTTTTTTTTTTGATTGTCGGGTCGTTTGGGGAGCTCTGTTTTTTTCTTGAAATGTGGCGATATTTTTTAAAGTTTGGTTGATATAAATGTTATATATTTTTGTGTAAACTGTTAAATATGTTTTTAGAAGTAATAGAATGAAGCTCAGTTCTCTTCCTTTGACGCTTGGAAAGAGAGTCTGGAGCAATTTAACAAATACAAGAGATATTTCTGGCAAAAGTGATTAATATTTTTCAAAGTACAAGATGAGTGAAAAGTCGCAGTACACCCTGTTTTATCGAAAACCTTGCAGGAATTGGGAAATCTGAATATTCCAGTAAGGTATGGGTGAGGTGGTCTATCTTTTACGGTATGCACCGAACATGGCCACCATCTCGAAATCGGCCATCTTGAATCTGAGTCAATTTTTTTAAATTGAAAGGGGGTCGTGTGACATATCAAATAACGTGAGCATTTTCTGGCAATTTCATTCCTGTAAACAGATTTGAAGTAGCAGTTCTGGTTCAAAAGTTACAACACATTTTGTTTGGAATTACAGGCTGGACTGTTCTCCATAAAGGACACTCATTTAATGTGTTCAACATGGCACATTTGAAGGCGCTGAATCCAATCGTCATGCACTCGCAGAAGGGTTTCCGCAGATATGCTGGCACACGCTTGTTCAATGCCACTCGGTTGCTTGTGCAAAAGAGGGATCTTGTCGATGTTGCTCTGGGGCTCACGTGTAAAACTGCATACGTCTGTCTGGGTCATCCTCTGGTAGGTGCTGGAGTATCTGAATCTTGAATAGATGCGGTTGATGAGCATGAAGGATTCGTACGATCGATGACTGGCTGATTCCACATTCTGCTGACAAACGTCGTGTGCTGCGTTGTGGACTCTTGACGAAGGACGCCAAAACCATTGTTGAGGTTGTCTCGTTAGTAGCACTTGTTGGACGGCCACTCCGTGCCTTGTCAACTAGAGTCCCAGTTTCTCGGAATTTCTTAATTGAGCACCTGGCAGTATTGTGTGAAATTGGAGGTCTTTCTGGACGCCGGTTGTTAAAATCTGCAGCTATGGCACTGAAAGTTCGTTCTCCAGACATCAAAATGACCTCTATTCTCTCCTCCGTAGTCAAAACCATCTTCAGTTACCTGCAACAAAATGAAACAAAATGTGTTGTAACTTTTGAGCCGTAACTGTTACTACAAATCTGTGCACAGGAATGAAATTGTCAGAAAATGCTGATATATTTGATATACCACACGACCCCCCTTCCATTTAAAAAACTTGACTTAGATTCAAGATGGCGGCCATGTTCGGTACATACCGTAAAAGATAGACCACCTCACCCATACCTTACTGCAATATTCAGATTTCCAAATTCCTGAAAGGTTTTCGAAAAAACAGGGTGTACCGCGACTTTTGACTCACCCTGTAGTTACCGTCTAGGGCTACACACTTATTGCAGCGTCTAAACAAGTTTTGGAAACAGGCTTTGAAGTCCTCTGTCTTAACCCTTCCAAGTTCGGCTGTAACGTTCTTTTTCATGTCCTGTAGATTCTCAAATCTGTGGCCTACGCCAGGAATTGAAGCGCAGTCCCAGGCCTAGACGAAAACCCCTGATTTCTATTGATACAAAGGAACAGTAAAATTTGTTTAGGCGTGGGGTCTGGAATGTGGCGCCTACGCACGTGGAGACTGCAAGACGGTTATGTGGTTTAACCTAACATGTACGAGGTGCGATTGATAAATAAGGTCTCCATGGCTGTAACTTTTTTATTTGTTAACCGATTTTCAAAATTCTTTTTGTATCTTATACTCACATTTGTCCTCTATGTAATGCACTATTCACTTTTCGACATAGTTCCCATTCCTTTCCAAGCATTGCGCCAACGCGTGACTAGTTGGGTGAAGCCGTTGGAGAGGAATTCCGGAGTTGTTGTCGACACCAGGATTGAATGGCAGCTTTGGATCATCTTCTGGAGTACGATAACGTCTGCCCGCACACGAGTCATCACACACCAGAGGGGTTGCAGCACCTACAGTTCAAAGATGAAAAATTGCAGTTCAAAAATGAAAGACTTTGCACATTGCAACTTTGACCATTTCCCAAAGTAGAAAGAGCCCCTTAAGTTGGTTCTGACGGTGAGGTAAACTCTGCCATTCAATCCTGGTGTCGACAACAACTCCGGAATTCCTCTCCGACGGGTTCACCCAACTAGTCACGCGTTGGCGCAATGCGTGGAAAGGAATGGGGACTATGTCGAAAAGTGAATAGTGCATTACATAGAGGACAAATGTGAGTATAAGATACAAAAAGAATTTTGAAAATCTGTTAACAAATGAAAAAGTAACAGCCATGGAGACCTTATTTATCAATCGCCCCTCGTACAAACGATAGGCGGAGGGTTTGGCGGGAGCAAAGGGTCCTGTAAGTTTTTGTGGTGGTGCCAATAAGGATCTGGTACCCTAATATTGATAGAAGGTCCCGTAGAGTATAAAAGATTTTTACCAATCGATAGATATGGATCATTTCATGGACCAATTCCAAGATGGTCGAAATCGGCACAGTGGCTAGAAGGAAAGGGTCGATTTATTTGAAATTTTGCACACATGTAGCATTGGTGGCATACTTGAAATGATACAAATTGCAAGAGAATACGTGCAGAAGAACGTTGTACAGGGTGGCTTCCATGTCCCAATAGACCACGTTAGTAGGTCGTATAACCGGCGCGAGCTTCAATGCAGGCCTCGACTCTTGCATACGTACGCTCATAAAGATGCTGGATGTCGTCTTGGGGTAGGCTGTTCCGAGCCTCCTGAACGTGCTGGCGCAATTGTGGAATTGCAGAGACGATGAACGTTACGTCCCATCATGCCCCACACAAGCTCAAGTCTGGGGATCGTGCTGGCTAGGGAAGTAGTGCCACATGCTGTAAGGCCTGCGGGATAATAAGGACAGTGTGTGGATGGGCGTTGTCCTGCTGAAAAAATATTGTCTTGCACTTTCGTTTATTATGCGAATTTCAGTTTTGTAATTGTTTTTTTTTTTTTAATTTAATATTTAAAGGTTTGTCTGTTTTAAGAGTATTGGAAGTAGAAGGTTCTCTGGAGAAAGGGTTCCTACGTGTGAGAGTAATGCGAAATTAAAGATTTAAGGCGAGTCTCTCTTGAGGATTTTCTCTTCAAAATGGAGTCGACTTTATTTTAGGGTCCTTTTTATATTTAATTTGAGTGGGAGGGGATGCGCATTTTTATTTTTTATTTTATTTGGTTTTTTTTATTGCATGAGTGTTGTGCGCGCAAGCGCGTGTGAATTCAATAGCAAAAAGGTCATTTGTTTACGATTCCCCCCGGGCCGCGCCAATGTCCATTATCACGGAAGCCGTAAAATATGAAGCGCGGCAAATCGGAAACGACGTTGTTTTCATTTCTTGGTAGCAATGGATAAGGAGGATATCTCTTTGTCGTCGTCGTCGTTGTTGTTTTTCTTTTATTTTTTTTTATATTCCTCCTTTTATCTCTGATCGTTAGGAATAGAGGAGAGCGTTTGTTGCTGGGAATCGGTGTTGCCATTGAATGACCCCCCCCCCCCTCCTGCCTTGTCTCATCGTTAGTTGATGGGATCAAACGAGCCAGTTTCATACAGCTTGTCTATGTGTTCTGCTATTATGACTGTTTTTTTTTTTGTTGTTGTTGCCCGGTGTAATCCTTTTCTTGCCGCCTACAGGTCGTTGCAGCTGGGAGCAGCGGCCTTTCTTTTCGACGACCGCTTTCCCTTCCTCCTCGCTCCTCCTCTCTTTTCCTTGGATTGGATAATTTGTTGGACTGCGGCGAGCGGACTCGTCTCATTGTTCTTCCTCTGGGACATTACTCTTGATTTTCTGAAACGACTGGCGATTGCCGACATCCCCCCCTCCTCTCTTTGGCGCCCCCGCCCCGCCCGGGGCTTTATTGCCTCCTCACCGTCTTCTTTCGTCCTGTGCGGCCGGTGTCGGCTCTCCTTCAGATGCCTGTGCTCTGTTGAAGGCGAGTTGGGGAGAG
>JAHWFO010005382.1:3011281-3027832 GCA_023313115.1 Rhysida immarginata | reverse complement strand
TTTTCTGAAACGACTGGCGATTGCCGACATCCCCCCCTCCTCTCTTTCTCCCCCCCCCCCCCCCCTGCTCTTTATTGCCTCCTCACCTTCTTCTTTCTTCCTTTCCCTCCATTTTCTGCTCTCCTTCAGATGCCTGTGCTCTGTTGAAGGCGAGTTGGGGAGAGAGAATGAAAAAGCCTGTGCTCTACTCACTTAGAAACTAACTCGCTTATTTTACAAACTTGATAGGCAAATGTATTCAACTCTCAACTGGTCATGTTTTCATGTTCATTAATTTTTAAAAAAATTGCAGAAAAACAAAAAAGATGTACAGGGTAATGCTGTCGCAGGCCTGTAGGATGCGTTGCTGACGTTTTACAGAATACACAAATTATTTCGAGTGGTCCTACAGGTGAGAATCTGGCGGTGTGAGATCTGGGGAACGTGGTGGCAACTCCACGGAACTCCGCCGGCCGATTCAGTGACCAGGCTAAAAAACGTGGGAAACTGCCATCTTCAGGCAACAGTGACGGGAACGCAGTGTTCTGTAATATTCGCAGGTGGTCATCAGCTTTTAAGGTACCGTCTATGAGAATTGGTGCATTTAAACGGGTGACTCCTGTCCCACGTTTCAGCATAACTTTGATATCACTAACTTCGACTTTTATTTGGATGGATCTGTCCAATGAGGGTTCGCGTCGCTCCGATATTTCGTGTTCTGGCGGGTCATCTCACCATGGACATAAAAATTTGCCTCATCACTGTGCACTTTTAGTTTTCCCAGGTAGAGAACTCCTCACGTCTCTCTAGATCATCCTCGGATAGTTGTTGCTGAATGTGAATCTGAATGGATGCCACTTGTTAGTACGTAGAATCCGTACTATGGATGATTGGCGCAAGAACTTCGACGAAACAACTATCTTCTGGGGTGGCAGTGGATTTACATGGTCGTTTGTGTTTGTGTGGTCTATAATCCTAACAATCTGAGTGGGGGTTATTCACTGCTTGGTAATTTGTTGTTGCAATTCGCACGCTGCTCTCGATGTCTTGAAGCAAAACTTCGCACACTCACCATTTGCTCAGTTGCAGTAGTGCGCTGGTAAAACCAATACACCACCGAGCAAAGGGGCTGCTTCCTCTGTCGCCTTTTCACTCTTTCTCTCCATTATCTCGAGTTAGTGCTCATTTTTAAAGATTTTGCTAACAACAAGAATTCTGTGCGTTGTTACAAATTTAATTTTGTTTCATAATTCGCAGAGGTGGGATGGACTCTTCGTTACATGGCTTAATGAACGTTATTTATATTGCACCAACTTTGCCTTACGTTGTTGGTCCTTAGATACCTCTTATTAGTATGCCCTTGCATCATTTATGGCGCTGTACGCTGTAGTCGCAGCATGGAGTCCGAGAAGACAGCTATGTCCAGTAACAAAGACCCGAAGAAATGGAAAGAAGGCAATACGCCAGAGAATATTGGGAAGGCATGTCTAGCAGGCGATCGACATTTTAGTTGGGCATTCCGGTATGCCTCATGACACCCTGTTCGATAAAGAGATCGCATGTCACCACTTCACCCAAACTATCTGTAAAGCGATTCCTCTGTTAATTCACTTAGTTATCCTTGAAAATCTTCGCAGCTATTAGCGCAGGAGGGACTGTCGATTCGGCTTTCTCGTCATAAATTGGCCAAATTGTTAATCGGAACACGAGAAGCCGTAAATAGAGACGCCTTTGCTTCTCGTGATGAGACGAGGAAAAGTGAGGCACACTGAGAAGCGCACGCTCTCTTATTCCCAACGAGAAATCCAAAGAAAAGAGAGTCGAGGCCTGGGGATTCGGTGGAACCGATTGAAATCAATCAGCAATCGTAAGCGGAGGAGGAGGTGGCGGGTAGGTTTGCTATTCGTGCCTGCCTGCCTCGCACTCACTCCTCGTCCTCCTCCCATTGGACTGAAAGGGTTAGCTTCCTAATCCACTCTTGCTTGAAATATGGTCGTGCCTGCGCGGATTTCGGCATTTAATCCAACTGTCCCTTAAATTTGAGCCGCACACTTCCTGAAAGCGACGGTAAATGTGCCATCTGGCAATGCGCCAGGGGATTTTGACGGGGAGAGAGAGAGATCCTCTTCCACCGACTGAACCGCTTTTCTCTATTCTCTTCTTTCTCTCTCTCTCTCTCGCTACCCTCTGTTTAAGCAGCCAGTCTTCTCTTTTTTTTCCTTTTTTTCCCTTCTTCTTCGTTCAATCTTGAGTAAGTTCTACAGACACACGCACATTCATATTTATACACGAATAAGAGAGAAAGAGAAACAGAGCAACGACTTATGGAGCGTGAGTTAGTGGTAACAAAAGGGGTAACGTTAGAATGGGTTATTTATGGCGCTGAACAGTTTTCACACGCGCTTATTTTTTTTAATAATACCCCTTTCAAAAAGGTGCAAAAGAACTTGGGTCGTTTAAACGAGCTTAAAAGTCCTTCAAAATGCGCTGTATTTAAAAGTGCTAGGGTAGGCGGGGGAGGGGGGGGGGAATGAACCTCTGGGATTTTGCTTAGTCAATCGCTAAAGACGAGAGCTCAAAGAATGAGATGTGTTGAGTCGAGAATAAGAAGAACGATAGGATGCAACAACTGATCTTATGATGTATGTTCATATCATGCATACACATACTTGTATGTGCATAAACTACATGGGGATCGACAAAACCAGTGGTAGCCTGGTAGGCAAATGCTACTAAGTATTCTAAGGTGGCTACTGAAGCGGTTTCTGCTGTTGCTGTGCCTACTTCATCTTGTGAAGGCACATTTTCTGCGTAGAAACTAAGCGTGCTAAAGGAACTGTTTGTGTGTGGACACTCTTATCAGCAGTAATAAAGATGAAGTGCAATCAGCGTTGTTCTATTACTGACTTTGCTCCAAAACCAGTAAACCATTAAAGATGGGCATACCCAAGTACCGAAAGGTCACAGCAGTCGCCGTCACATATCTCCAAAATTTTTAAATCGTTTTTGAAAACCTTAAAACAAGTTCCACTGAATCAGATTCGACCATGTTCGAACTTACAAACCACTTTTGTATATTCGTTCGTGACATGTCGTTACAAGTTGTTTGATATATTACATGCCATATCTTAGCTTTGAAAATTTCCTATGGTACCATACGGGTATCATTAGCACCAGTGCCACTGAATCAAATTCCATCATCATCGAATGTATTAATTACTCATATATTCGTTCACGACAGGTCCGTCGAAGTTGTTTGACACATTACATGCCGTACCGTAGCATTGAAAATCTGTAGGGAGGTACTAGAATGATACATTTAGAGCACGTGCTGATGTGCCAATTTCGACCATCTTTGAAATGGTTTGTACGATGAACCCTGTTTTTGATAGTCGGTGAGAAGCCGTCGGAATTTTGAACAATACATAGAATTCCTTTCCTTGTGCTTTTCTTAGAATTGAAAGGTTTCTTGAAAATCTTTTAAAATGAGCAGTAATTGGAAATAATGGAGAGTTAGCAGACTATCTTTCATACGCTTCGAGAAGATGGAGTTACAGATGGACAGACAGTGCTGAAGCAATGCTCTTTCTGATTTCATGACTTCAGGCGATTCTGGCAGCAAGTTGATGCTTGTTCAAGTGTTCAGTTAGGATTGCGTGAACACATGAAACAATCGCAGAACGCTCAGGAGACAAAATACTAAGCATAAACTAAGGTACTTAGCGAAAGGTCAGTCATGGGAGGCTATTCTGGAGCTTTCTGAACAGACTTCGTATTGTTCGGCAGTCATTAGTACAGAGGTCATAAAAATTATAAGGCGTTTTTTAGGCTCTCCAATCACTTGTTCTTTTTCTCTTATTTGAAAGTAAGAACCCCACCAGGCTCTCTACCCAAGTCGCCTTTTCGCTTTCTTCTTTATATGAGGACTCTGAAGTTGTTTCTGTGGTGTTTGCCTCAATAAAGTTCAATGAAGCGCTCGAACCGTTTGTCACGTTCCATTAGGAGGCGCGCACCCGGAGCCCATAATTAACCTTTTCATTTTGCCGAAATTTTCCAGGCCTAGAAAGCCACGTGTGTCTGTCTGTGGCGATTGGTCACGTAACCAAATTCTCGCTGCTTATTACTGTCCCCTTCTCGTGGTGGCTTTTCTCTCGCTCAATCTGTCGCCGAGGGACTTGATCGTGTTTACGGCATCTTTAAAGCTTTATTTGGGTGAAGGGAGAAGAGAAATTTTCTCTGACTCAGAAATGTGGTGGCGGAAAATGAAAAGCGGGAAAGCCCACATTTCGTTTATTTCGCAGTACGGGATTGGAGATGCCTCGATATGCTATAACTGGCGGGAGCTATCTGTCCGTTCTCTGTAACTCGGTTTTCTCGATGTGTATGAAGGATTTTCAAAATCTTTTTTCGTCAATCGATAAATAGGGAACATCGCGCGGACCAGTTCGAAGATGGTCGAAATTGGTACAATGGCGCATGCTCTAATGGTACCATTGTGACACCCCTTGAAACTTTTTAATGCTAAGATATGGCATGTAATATATCAAACAACTCGTAACGATGTGTCATGAACGATTATATAAGAGTCATGAGAACTTTCGATGCTTTGAAGCCAAAATATATATTTCACTTGACTTCTCGGTTATTCACCTCTCTACGTTGGTATTCTCTTTGTCGATTCCATGAAACAAAAAGAGGCAAAAATTAACTAAATCGGCCCATTAGAACTCTAAGCTTTTCGACTGCAACTGCAGTTATCTTCAGCTGACCAAAGCCCTGTCCATTTACATTGCATTGAAAAATCTGAAAGGGCAACTTACCTCAAATTTTGTAGAAATTATAATAAATAATTATAAATTATAAATAAATAAGTAAATAATTAAATTAAAGTCTATAATTTCTTCATGTATAATTTAATTTTGACAATTTTTCTTATATATTTAATAAATGTATCAAATATTCGCTATAAAATATGAATCCCGCGTAAAAGATCATTTGGCACATTTGGAATAGAGGGCAACGATGACGTCATATTGGCGAAAAAAATTTCTAGTACTGTAGTTGAATATTTAAAGGGGAAAAATTCGCTTGAGTATTTAAAGGAAAATAAAAAATTTTCTAAAAATAATGATGGATAATGATCGAAAAATATAATGAAGTCGAGTTATTCGATGAGTGATTGCCTCAATTAACCGCTAGGGTTCAAGAACTTACATTTTCTTGAAAATCTTTAAAAATGAGCACTAACGAGATAATGGAGAGTTATCAGACTATTGAGAAAGGCGATAGAGGAAGCAGTCGTTTCGCTCAGTGCTGTATTGGTTTTGCCACATCACACTGTTGTAACTGAGCAAAAGGTCGTACGGATGACGTCATAGTGGCGAAAAATCGTGGGCAAGCTCAAATCGACTTGAGCTTTGAAAACTGATGTTAGAAATATTATATTTAAAAATATTTAAGTTATAAAAAAATTTAAGTTTGCCAATAATATGCAAAGATAAAAGTCATAACAAATTTTGAACTGAAAGCCCGAAAATCTAAAAGAATTATGTTCTTCAATTAATTTAAAATTGGTGAAATACTGTGTCGTAAGTGCTCAGCATCATAAAGTTTTCTCTAGTTGTGTGCACAGAAATTTTTAGTCTGAATCAACAAAGTGTATTTCACTTATTATGAATCATGATAACGTTTTTAGGTGCAAGAAATTAGCTGCTGATAACTCTAGGCCTAACAGCAACTTGCTTGTGATAGTAATTGGCTATCGATAAAAATAGGCCTGACAACTCGAGTTGTTTGAGGTATTGCCTTCCACATCTAAGCATTGAAAGTTTCCAAAGGTACCATAATGGTAACATTAAAAAGCGTACTATTGAAGCATTTCGACTAGCATTAATTTCTCGTTATGTTCTTTCATGACACATTACATTGGTGTCCGACAAAGGACTCTTTGATTTTAAGAAAACATATGTCGGAAATGGAGATCGGCAGAAGAATGAAACGAGTGGTATGTTTATTTCGAAAGCCGTAAAAATGTCGTCGGAAGTTTCAAATTTAGTTACAAGTGTTGCCGACAGGTGGCGTGTACGCTGTTGTTGCCCGTAGTGAGTCCGAGAAGTAGGCTTATAAACTGTCTTTTGCAAGGAGATACTGGAATCACATCACAATCGATTCAAAATTGTGCACCTTTCGCAGCACAGAGATGGCGCAAACGAAAAGTGAAAATTTCAGTCACTTTTCAGCGCGCTATGTACAGCGCCACCTGTCGGCAACATTTGTAACTAAGTTTGAAACTTGTGATTCAGATTTTTACGGCTTTCGAAATAAACATACCACTTGTTTCATTCTACTATCGATCTACGTTTCCTAGATATTACATGCCATATCTTGTATATCATAGAAGGGGAGACTCTTTAGAGTATCATTTACAGGACATTCTGGATAGATTATTAACTTTATGCGAACTCTATAGCATTGATTATTGATCTTCTTCTTATAGAAATAAAAATAACCTTTGAAAAACGGAGAAAAAATACGTCATAACTTTGCCGCCAAACTAATATAAATTGGCCTTTCTTGCCAACTCCGCGTCTCCTGATTACTGTTGTAGCTGTTGACTACGGCTATTTTCTGTCAGCCTGTGTGGCCCTATGCCTTTAGAAAAGAATGCAAGACTACCCCGCAAAAAGAAAGAAAAAAAAGGAAGGAAGAAAAAAAAAAAAAAAGGCCATTGTTGAAATCGGTTGCACTTTTCTCCTTTTTCGCCTTTCTTTTTCCTTTTATGTTTCCTCTTCTCTTTGTTGAGAAAAAAATAAATAATTTTTAAGCGTTGAACGTAAACTTCTCTACAACAACAATAACAAAAGATTTGGCTTTTTTTTTTTTAAGGTAGGTTGAGTGTGTGAGGGGGTTGGGAGTGGAGAAGTGTGCGTGTGTGTGTTGAGAGGGAGCCGTTTTGGCCGAACGAGGCAATCAGTCGGGAGTTTTATTTCCGATCGCTGTCGTAGGCCTATCGCACGAAGGCGGGAAGAGAAAAAGGTCTTTGGTTAGGCTAGCCAAGAAAAATGGGTGGAAAGAGGCCCAGCGGTCTTTGGGGAAAGGAGGCCCAGCGCTCGAAACTGTTGATGTAAAGGTTGGAGTTAAAGGTAAACTGATTCGGAATGTATTTAAAAGGTGCATGGATAGAGGGTATGGGTTTCTCATTAAGCTTAATTAATATCAGACTACTATGGTCAGGTGACTTTTGAGTACCCAGCCCTGTCCTTTTCGTCGGCTACGTTGTCTTCTTCAATTGGATTTCTACAGAAACTATGTTGTTAAATTTTGTCGCTAGGTGGTGTTAAATCCTGCTATTTGCGTCTTGATTTTTGGCACGCCGTTTGAATGCAGGCTATTTTGTCGTATCGTTATTGGCTATGCTGAAGATGACGACTTGGTCATTGAAATGTGCATCCATACAAAAATCTACAGGGTGGAGTCACTGAATTATGATCACCTACCTGATAACCCGAATAGCCTCCTTTTGCCGCCAAAACAGCAGCTAGGCGACGGGGCGCGGACTCAATGAGTGCTTGGAAATTGGCAACAGGAATTATGTGTCTGTGCGTACAGCAGAGCATCACGTAACTCATGAAGTTTTCGGGGTGGAGGGTCTCGTTGCCTGACGTGCCACAGATTCTCGCAAAGATTAAGATCCGGGGAGTTTGGAGTCCAGGGTAGTTAGTGGAACTCATCCTCGAACTATGCACGACAAATGTTGGCCAAATGTCATGTGGCATTATGCTGTTGAAAGATGCCATCATTCGCAGGATACGCAGTTGCCATGTAGGGATTCACATGGTCGGCAACGATGGATATGTATGCACAGTTCTTGACGGTACCTTCCAGAGGAAGTAATGGACCCAAAGCATGCTAAATGTTTTCACTTAACCATTTCACTGCCTCTCCAGCTTTGTTGCCGCCCAACAATGGTTTCGGGTATTTTGTTTTCGGAAGTCTTCCGGCGGATACGCCAGCGCCCATCGATACGATGCAGTAGAAAAAGCGACTCATCGGAAAATGCAACCTTTTTCCACTGGTCTAGGGTCCAATGGTTTGTACCGCAGTGCAAACGCACGTCGTTTCTTGCGATGCACACTTGCAGAAGACGTCTGCTGCGGAGGCCAAGACGCAACAATATGCGTTGCACAGTTGTTCTTGATAGCTTTCTCGTGTATTCCTCGTTCATTTGGGTTGATCGCTCTTAACCAGCCGATCGCACAACACGTTCATAAACGGCCCGTGGTCCGCTACAGTTGGCACGCTTTGTCCATTCTTCCATTCATTGTACACCTTCTTCACTACGGCAGTTGATCACTACCCGTTGATCATACCTTTTTCAAGGTCTGTTAGGGCATGCTTTACCCTGAAGGGCGACTATTGATGTACGAACTGTTCCTCTGAAACCATCTTTATATGTCTTCCAATAGGTAGGTTTATCTCCCCCCCCCCCCCCACGTAGGCACAAGGCTTGAACTTTGTACCATTCTGGAATGTAATGAATAAAGCATACAGGCCTGATAGGCATCGTTCCCTTTTCCTAAACCGTAATAGTTAATGCACACACACATTACATTGAAAGACATCTCTTGTGAAAACAAGCAGTGAGGCAGTCTTTTTGGTGGTGCTTTTGAATCTCGTTATTGTGCAGTTATCGAATTAGAAGAGCAAAAATCAGCCCACTTGATCAGCATAATTGAAAGGAATCTAATTTTCTTCTTAGACTCCGGCCTGCTGTCCCTCTGCTTCCCTGTTCCTTAACCTATTTAGCGCTGCTCTCTTAGTCTTCTGCAGTTTTGAAAGCAAATTGGTTTATAGTTTTTGAATGCCCCCCCCCCTCTCCCCCCACATCTGTCCGCCCGTTCGTCAGTGGTGAGTAGGTTTGGGAGAATGTTTTTTCGGAATGTAATTTTTTTGGGTTTCATTGTGACATGAAGTCGCTGCTTATTGGATGATTAAAAGTTGGCTCTGAGTTGGGGAGTGTAGATCTAGCTATCTGAGGGCTCTTACAACTTTGTTTTGAATGCAGTAGAGGATAATGCTACACTTTTATAAAATGTACGAGGGGCGTTCAAATTTGACCTGGAGTTTATTTTTTTATAAAATTAGGAAACTACAAAATAAAACACCCACCAGTTATTTCTCAAAGCATCTGGATACCGGTTCTGTAATAATCTTTAGGCTGATGTCGAAATCACGTTATTATGCCCTTTTTCACTTCCTCATTGGAGCCGAACCTCTGCCCTCCCAAGAACTGATAGTCGCAAGGTGGTAAGATGTCTCGTTTGAGTTCCCTCTGTGTGTCCATAGTCAGTTTGGCTGTGTGTAGTCTGGCATTGTCTTGCAAAAAACAAGCACCACTAGTAAGGCGTCCTGGTCGCTTTTTCCTTAGTGCCGGCTTCAGGGACGTCCTCAAAATGACATAGTAGTAGGGTGCATTTATGGTTCGACTTTCTTCAAGAATACAGTCGACATCACTTTCATTGCCGACGGTGTTATCTTGAATGAGTTGGATCGTGTGAGTCAGTGTGTCGACGCGCTTGCTTTCAGGAGTAGGGTGATGAATCCATGTCTCGTCGGTGGTCACAAGACGCCTTAGGAAGCCAACACCTTCCCTGTCCTATTGCTCCAACAGATTTCCACCCGGGTGCTTTTGTGATCCTCGGAGAGTTGCTTAGGGACCCATCTGGCACAGATCTTGTTGAATTTCAGCTTATCGTGGAGGATGGTCTCCACACTGCCAGTGCTGATGTTCAGTAGTGAAGCCAATTCTTGGATATGGATCCGCCTGTTGTCCCTTATCAGCTCATTGATGCCATCATGGACAGCAGTTGCTGGCCTTTCCTTATGAGGTTCATTACCGGTGGATTCTCGCCCTCTTTCAAACTTTTGGCACCAAGCAAAGACGGATGATGGAGACAAACGTGACTCGGTGAATTGTCTTGAAGTCTCTGATGAATTTCAGATGCTTTGACACCTTCGTTGTGGAGAAACTTGATGATTATTCGTTGTTCCACTTTGGTCGACACATCGCTGTCCGCTATTTTGTTTAAACGAACAGTCGGTCGTTGCCATCCCGACAGTGACAGTTTATACCAACAAATTTTTCGTATATACCTTTGTTAGTCATTTGCTGTGGAAGTTTGATTCTGTTTGCATGAGATGATGTTTGGTTGAAGTTGAGATCTTCGCTAGCACGAAGTGGAAGTCATTTGGATGAGTTTTGTTATGTCTGCGTTGTTGCGCTGTGTGATGCAGGGGGACGTGTATGTAATGCGCGATTCCGCGATGGGGTTCTTGTTATTATTGTTATTATGCCTTGACGTTGAAAAATTTGTTTCGGTTCCGTTTCTTCGCAGTCCGAAATTTTTTTTTTTTTTTCATCTGCGGTGGTAGGATCTTAAAAAAGGAGTGAGGTGGAAGGGGGATGCGAATGTGTAGACGAGAAATCTCGTGTGGCGCCAGCGGTTGGCGAGAGGAACTAGGGGCCCCAATGGCGGCGTTGCTGCTCTTATTGTCCTCGAGCCTATCGATTTTCACTTGTTGACGTTGAACAACAACTGGCCCGAGAAGGAACTCGAGGAATCTGGGGCGGGGAAGTCCTCCGCCAGCGATTGTAGCTGTACAATTGCTCGGAGGGTATGATAAAAAGGAGGGGAGGGGGGTAGTAGAGGAGAGGATGGAAATAATGATTGAAGAGAAGTGGGAGGATAATGAAGGGAGAATTGAGATGCATAAGAAGAAGGCGGAGGAGAAAGGAAAATGGTTGGCAACAATGAGGAGAGGATGACGAATGCAAATGGTGGGATACACTCGAGATGAGAATAAATTAATCAGTTAAATGAAAGGGAAGGGAAGAAGTGACCGCATGAATGGGAGGAGGATGGTGTAGTGGAAGACAAAAGAGGTTGCTTCTAGAAAATGAATAAATATGTACGTACCGAGAGAGATTTATGTAGAGGAAAAAAAGGGAATGAATAGAGGAGAGGAGACTGTAAAGTGGTAGATGGTGCATGAACCTGTTGAAGGAGAAGAAATGCGTTGAGATACGGCTTACTTGCGGAAAAAGGAGGAGGAATGAAAATGGGCTTCTTGGGAAATGGCATACGCCCCCCCCCCCCCCCATACTCTTGATGGCAAGTTTTTATTTTTATTTAAGATATTTGATGTTATAGCTTTTCCAAATGTTCTGAAGACTACAAAGAAGTCGAAGCGGAAGCCCAATGATACGGCATGTCGGGTAGTCCTCGTTTCTCTAAGCCATTCTTGAAGTAATAAACTATTAAGGAATCATATAACCAAGTACCGAAAGGTTAAACTAAATTCCAAAGAGAGAGATGTACCATTGAATAAATCTCGACCATCTTCGAACTTGTTTATTACTCTTATACAGGGAGAGTCAAAAGTCGTTGGACACCTTCCTATTTTGGATACCAATGTAGTTAGGCAAATTCCAGTACAGGGAATGAATAGGAACTTGAGGGTGCTCTATCTAATGGAGCACCTTTCATCATCTCAAATATGCAGATTAGGACACATCCAAATTCTATCTCGAAAACCCTAAGAGATACACAACAAAATTACAATTGCACATTTGTTCAACAGCAAATTCCAAACAAAACAAAAAAAAGTTCACCACAATCCTCATTGCAATTGACTCTTGTACTGTTTGTTGCTTGCAAATAGTCATCTGATACAAAGTAGTCTTTCCGTCAATTATCCAGATAGTAGTGTTTAATGTGATGTCCACTTGCACCGTAGCATAATTCCGCACGACATTTCAACATAGATGCCTGGTTGTTGCATGATAATTTTGCCTCGCCTCACCAAAGCAGAAGACCATGTTGATCGTCTCCTGGTTAGTGTACTGTGCCATCTTGCTTTGGTCTGATCTTTTTCTACCAATTGCACAGGAAACTGGTGACTTTATGATAAATTATGGAACTTTCCAGAACAGGATGAGGATGATGGTGCACGAAATAATTTGCATGCTTGGCAAATGGTATTCAGAAGGAAAAAAAATACTCGGTGATTACTTCCGAGACTTGAACCCAGGATCTTTGGACTTTATTCCTCTTGTTTCCTCCTCATGGCCACTCATCCTTTGCCTCAATCTTGACAGGAATCGAGGTTTTAATGTTGCAGAGCTTGCAATGAGGATTGTGGGTGATCCGCTCATCATATTTTGGTGAACTTTTGTTTTGTTTTGAATTTGCTGTTGAACAAACGTGCAATTGGAATTTGTTTGTGTATCTCTTAGGGTTTTCGAGATAGAACTTGGATGTGTCCTAATTTGCATATTTGAGGTGATGAAAGGTGCTCCATTAGATAGAGCACCCTCAAGTTCCTATTCATTCCCGGTATTGCAATTTGCCTAACTACATTGGTATCCAAGATAGGAAGGGGGTAACAGACCCTTTTGATTCACACTGTATATTCGTTCATTGTACGTCGTTACGAGTTGTTTGATATATTACAAGCCGTATCTTAGCATTGAAAATTTCCATTGATTCATTAGAACAGGTACTGTTCGGAAGGTACCACTGAACCAGTTTCGACCATCTTCAAATTTACCAGTTACTCGTTATATTTTTTCATGGCACACCCTTTTGAATTGTATGATGTGTGCGTTACATGCCATGTTTTAGCATTGAAAATTTCTGTAGAGGGTATCTTAATGGTGGCATTAGATCTCGTGCCATTGAAGCAATTTCGGCAATCTTCGAATTACAGGGTAGGCCATAAGTCCCTTACCACCCCTTATACAAATTGTGTTTGTGGAATTTGACGGACAACCATCTTGTGGGGACATATTAGGCCTAGGGGGAAGTCATATGGTGCAGGTGACTGGGCCGGCGGCCATCTTGAAAGCCGCCATTTTGGATGCATCATAGAGTTTTAAATGGGAAGGGGCGGTCATGGGGCACATGATTTCGGGCTAGAATTTCCCAAGGAAAACAATGGTGCAGTCCGTTTGTTCATATCTTAATTCGTTCAACAGTTACAGGAATTCCATATGGCGATTCACACTGTTACATATGGTGCTCCACGTGCTCTATGCGAGCCCCCTCCTGTGCTATGCATGCGCAGTTGTTCCACCCAATTATCCAGAACCTTTAGCAGAGCGTCCGGTGTGATTTCCGCACAGGCTGCAAAGATCCGTTGTTCCAGGTGTCCGAGATTCTGGATCTTCTCGGCGTAGACCTTGCACTCCTTCCTCCCCATGCCCTTATCAACTCTGTGGTTAGTGGCATGCTTTAGCACCTGCAACAAAGGGTAAATAACAGTGAGAATGGCCATTTGGAATGATTGTAACTGTTGAGCGAATTAAGATATGAACAAACGGACTGCACCATTGTTTGGGAGAACAGCATCCCAAGCTTAATGCGTTTCTTCAGGGGTTGGATAAAATAATGTGAAGTGCGGCATCTTCATGACCCGCTTAATCGCCAGATTTGAATATAATCGAACCAGTCTGGTGAATTTTGGAGAGGCAACTCGGAAACCGATTTCCTCCCCCCCCCCTTCATCTCTTGAGCAATTGGCAAGTTGTTTGGTTAATAAGTAGTACAAAAGTCCCACTGGAGACTATTCAAGGATTGTATGACTCGATTCCAAGAAGGTTAGAAGCTGTACTCGAGGCAAAAGGAGGACCAACACCTTATTAAGAAACAATTTGGAACTTTTCTCTGGTGTTCACTTTATTTTGTCCAACCCCCTGTATCTCAAACATATCCATTTACTTATTCCACAATGAGAGTCAAAGAGTGAATAAAAAAGAGCAGCATGGTAGGAAGATGAGAGAGAACAAGGGTGTGAAGGTTAAAGGCGAATACAAGGCACTGGAGAAGGACATGGGCTCATAAAATTCCCTTCTTCTTAGTCTCTGGCGACAAAAGACTCCGCTGGCAAAAGAGACACGCTGAGAGAGAAAGAGAACAATAGTGGGAGGGGGGAAAAAAGATGAGGAAGAAAGAAGGAATAAAAAATGGAAAAATAAAAAAGGTCGAAACATTGTGCGCCAGTGGTCATGGTGGAACTCTCCATAAAAACGACCGAATCAGCAGCAGCAGCAGCAGCAGTTGGGATGAAATTCCCTGCCGAGTCACATTTCACTGCTGGGGCAGAGTCTTAGAAGAAGAAAGACCCACCAGCCGCCTTCCCATTAGGGAAAGAGAAGAGGGGGTTGTTGGTAGATGGATGGATGGATGGATAGCCGGAAAGAGAGAGAGAGGGGGGTTCGCCTATCATTTTTCTTTTGTTCTTGCCTTGGAAGGCGCCACTCATTATTCGAATTTTGTATTCTCTGTGGATACGTCAATGTACGTATTTCGGGCGCTGATAAGAGGAGGGGATTCGAGCTTTGAGGGGTATGTTTCTGGATGTTTTTTTTTTACCTGGAATTTCTATTATTTTTTTACATTTATGGAATGTAATTCATTTTTTAAAATTTTTTATTCATGCGCTTGATGATCATAATGACAGTGTCGAGCAAATGCCTTTAAGATGCAAAGTGAGACAATTAAGTCTTGTGTCCTTTCACACTTGTTTGCACTTTTGGGAAGAGTGATAGATTGTCTTAATCAGACTGTAGTACTCCTTGTTGACTGTTTGTCCAGGTGGAACAAACTCCTTATGTAATCTTCTTTTTATTTTTTATAAAAATGAATGTTTGTTTGTACAGTAAGCGTTCCTATACTATCCATCCGATTGCGTTGAAACTTTGCACACTAGGTCTTCAAAGCAAAAGAAAGATCACTGTTTGCCTGAGATTTCTCAAAAAAAAAAAAAAAAAAATCTTTTTTTTTTTTTTTCGACAAAAGTCGAATTTCTGGTGGCAGCGCTCATGATAGTCCCCATCCTCGGAGCAAATTGGGAAGCCTCGCCTTCAAGTTCCAACATGGCCGGAATTGAGTGCTGGAGATGCAAAAAACATGTCTAAACATGCGGAAAACTTTATTTTAGTCCTTTCATACGCCGGCCATGGTGTGATAGGTTTCTTTATTCGTGAACTTTGCTTTTTCTTTTTTTTTTTTTTTTCTTATTCGCAATTCTTCGAAAATGGTTTCACTTTCAATTTCGTGTCAAGCATCTTTCAGACGCGTTTTTCCATTTCATTTACGTCCTTTTAATTTATGCTTGCTTTTCAACGCAAGAGGAAGGCCACTGAGGGTAATGGCAAGTTCCGTTTTCGGGTTTCTGGAAACTCTGCAGTGTTATTGCTCAATACGTAACGGAAACGAAAAATTCGCCCATTGCCTTTAAAACTCATCTTAAAAAGTGGAATTTTTTTTTCCGCCAACAGATGGCGTCCGACTAGAGCATTATAATAGACCGTCTATGATAATGCTCTATACACCTTTTTCAGACGCGCATTTCGCCGCTAGATGGCAGAGCAGCGCTACTTTCGTCCGCCATTATGAGATGTTGACTTTCAGGGCGTTTTCACATGCACCGGCAAAACCGGAGCAAGTAACGGCATCGTTGCCGGCCAATGACTTTCATACATGTTGGCTTTTTCTCGGTGCCATTTATTAGTGCCATACGTTTTTAGCTTTGGTGAAAGATAGATGTGTGCTGCGTTTAACAAACATTACGTACTTTCTTGGCTATTATATTTTAGAACGAAGTGATCTGAAATTTATGAACCTCCAAGCCTACGAAATTTATCCAGAGGTGCTTGCAATCGGTCAACAAGGACAGCAACTGATTTGAGAGGAAATATATCAAGTACAGATGGAGCAAATGAACAAAATATGTTGACTATTATATTTCTGCATTATTATATGCTGAAAAGCATATATTGGTTTCGCTCTGTTTGTGTGTCTGTCTGTCTGTCTGTCCGTCCGTCCGTCTGTATGTCCGACGATTTCTCGAGAATGCTTTAACTTTTTCAAGTTCTTTTTTCGCTGTTCGATAGAGACCCTTCCTGAGCTCACCTGATTAGTTTGTCGTCGAAATCGGTCTAACAGTCACGTGACTATTGAGACCCAAACCCCCCCATTAAATTTTTTTATTGGCAATATAAGGCATGTAATATGTCATGCGAACGGGAATGACGAGCACAAGACGAATATGACATTCTTTTCGATTTTCGAAATGCTACGTCCGAGAAAATGACCCCCAAAAAGTACTTCAATGACCCCTTATTACGAGCTTTAGCTAAAGCTATATATAAGAATACAAGCATGATCAGTACCTTTATGTGCCTGGCCACCCATCGTTTGCACGAAAACGTGAAAATGGAAGAACATAACAGCGATATATCAACTTTTGATGAGCTCTCGTGGACCCCTTCAAGCACGTGCACTAATGTTAAGAATATGAACTTAGGGCATGTAATGTATCAATCGAATCCTACCGACGAGTCATAAGTGAATACAGTGTTACTTTTTGTTTATCATTTAAGCATTGTTGTTGGCAGCCTGGAGCACGTGCCCGTTATGAAGCTTTCTTGATGCACGTGCTCATTTCATTTTAAAATTCAGTGCTGTTAGGCCTATTGTTAAATGTGTTAATTAATGTTAGGGCGATGGT
>JAHWFO010005382.1:2998018-3010881 GCA_023313115.1 Rhysida immarginata | reverse complement strand
GGGGCAGACCCCCTTTAACGAACTGATGTATACCCCCTTATCATAGTTAAATTGATAAAAATTTCATTTACCTTGGTCGCATGGTCAGTCATCGCGCGATGTGCGGAGAGTGAAGACATAACGAATCTGTATATCGGTAGAAGGGTGGATCATAATGCTGTTCCTATTGATTAAACAGGTAGTGGCGTATTGATTTCACATTTTCCATCCACTCTCGAATTCTCATAAAAATAGTTGCCATGACTATATAATCTATAGTCTATATATATTTTGTGTAAAACATGTGCAATAAAGTTATACGAAAACTGTAAGTTTACTGAAATATATATTTCTGCATCTTGAAATTTATGTAAATATTAATCTAACTGTTTAAATGAGCAAACATTTAACAGTTTTGCATTTTAAATGAGTTTTTTATCTTATCTGCAATTAAATCAGTCATTTTTAATCCAGAACAAAAGCTTAATCCAAACCCTTCGTGCTCAAGCTGAGTGCTCAAATCGCTCAAATCAACATCTCGTAATGGCGGCCAAGTCACGTGACCGCGCGAGCACAACTTCCGCTGAAAAAGGTCTATACAAGACCGTCTTCCTTTTTTGGAGTCCAGCGGAAAAACTAGGCGTGGCTCGAGAACTTTGCAGATGAAATTTTGCATTCTGAAAATGTGAATAACCAGATGAAATGAACACATGAAAAAAGCTTAGAATTTATAATCAAGAAACGAAGACTTCTTTTAAAATGCTCCCAATGGATGGCCTCTCCAACTACGGCCCTTTAGCAGTTCTACTCGACTTCAGTCATGTTGGAATGTTGTGTATAGCTGAGTGGGTTTGACGCAGTGCCAGAGAAAAGCTGTGAAGAATAATGAATGAATTTTCGAAAGTAGAAGGAAATAGAAAGAAAATGAAATCATAATCTGAACTGACGTTTCTTCACCCCCTGGATGTGGCTTTAGTTCGCAAGCTTTTTTCATGTGTTCTTTTTTCTGTATATTCACATTCAGATATTGCATTTTTTTCCGTTGTGCTATTTCTCAACACATTTTTCGCATCTGGTTATCCATGCTTGAAAACAAGTACAGATGTATGCTCGCAGCACCACTGGTATATTGATGAACCTAGCGCAGAGGGGGAGTTGTAGTGGCAGCCTCTTAGGGCATCTTTCATAGTTGTGAAAAGCCAAAAATCACTCGGGGCAAGATAGACGAATAAGGTGCATGTTGGAGCAACTCAAATTTGTTATCCTGGAAAATCTTGAACTTCACGTGCTCGGTGTGGTGACACATTGTCGTGATGGAAAATGAAGGATTGTCCAGTAATAGTAGTTCCTTCAGGCACAGGATACTTTTCGCCAGAATCATTCAGTAGTCCAGAACATTGCATAGAATACTTTCTTCGCAGATGGTCGCACACGCAACTTCTTTGGTGGTGATGATGTTGAGTGCTTCCACTGGATTGTAAAGCGGGAATCCAGATTCATCCATGGTGACCATTGACCTCAAGAATGAGGTCTCTGGAATGCGGGCTCAGATGTTGCTGCACGTTTTCTTTCTTACGGCCACTCAATGATTTCGATACCCACCGTGCTAAAACTTTTGTCATTTTTAAATCATCGTGAATTATGGAGTAAGTTGAACCAATATTCAAGCTTCTAGTAACATCCTCGACTGTCACCCATGATAATGATTTCAGCCAACACAAAATTGGTTACAGTTTTTGCAGACTTCGGCCTGCATGATAATAATGTACAAAATACGATGTAGTCATTTTGTACAGGATTGGTTTCAGGAAAACATCAAGGAGAGTTTACTTTGCTGAAGTGGTCCTCTAATCTGCGTTGTCAGTTTCGTTGAGCATTTGTGGGTTGAAGTTGAGATTGCCATTGGACACCTGGATCCACAATCCGCAATTAAATAATTTAGTTTTTCTTATTTGGTGGCTCGTTTCTTTACCAAAAACAATGGTTTATTAAAATGGCAGCATGAATGGAAAATCTTAGTTGAGTTGGGAGTTTGGGTGGCGAAACCCTTAGATTTTTACTTTTCTCAGTTTTCTTTTTGAAGTTAATCCGGAACGAAAGGGCGTCGACGCCATAAGAATGGAGGTGGTGGGTAAAAATCGCTTTTTTTTTTCTTTCTTTTTCCCTCCACTTCTCGCCTCCGAATTTAATAACGTTTTGATAGCATCGAGAAGATTAAGTGCGACTTCCTTCGAGAAGGCAAATAATTTTATTACAAAAGGTAATTTTTAAAACGTCCGCTCTAATTTTTCTCTTCTTCGAGGGTTTGGGGAAAAAAAAAAGAAAGAATCTAATTGCCGAGTTTTTTTGGGACGCGGGGTCTAATCGGGAGTCTGAACGTGGAACCCCGTTATCGCGACACATTCACTTTTGCGGGCTTTATTTAGTATGCGTATTGCGAAAAAGCAATTTGTGTATTTTATACGTATACGACTTGATTCACGTTTATGTGAACGAAATTGGAATGTTTGTGATGCTATTGACACCTCATGGAAACTGCATGGCTACCAGATTGAACCAACGCCACCTAAAAAACAAGGCCTGCTCACGGCTTGCTGATTGCGTCATCAAACGAGGGCTGACAATCCAACTTTCATTGTTTCAACCAACGAAAACACACTGATTACAACAAGAGTTTTTTCGTTTGTTTTAAACAATGAAGATTGGATTGTCAGCCCTGGTTTGTTTTTTAGGTGGCGTTGATTGAACACATTCGGTGGTAGCGAAAGGATGTTTCCACCTTTTCTGGCCCTCTGTAAGTTTTTATATAGAGTCTAGAACCCTAACAGCCCTCTGTAAACCAAAAGCACAGTAGTCCATAGAAGCAGTATCTATCCGGAATGTTAAAAGGATAAAAGATCGTTCAAGTCTTGTTGCAGTTGCTTAAGTACTGGCAAGGGAACCATCCGAACCTGTATCTGACAGTTTCAAACCACATTGAAATATTTTATTCAACTAAAGCTAATGATTACCCTTAGCAAATGGGAAATCGCATTGTTTTATTTTTTTAAATGCGCCCCAAACTAAAACCGAACTCTTTGTTTGAGCGCAAGCATAACTTGGAAGCGATGGCGGTAACGCTTCGTTCAGATTGGAAATGGAAGTGAAAGGAAAACAAAGATGGAAGTAAACGGGAAGCAAAATCGTTAATTACGAAGATTTGCAGTTAGAGCAGTGTTATTAAGCACGAAAGCTTAATTTTGCTGTATAATTACTCGTCTCGAAATAATTTATAAGATGAGGTAAGAATTCATGAATATTTATTTTTATTTAAAATTATAAAGCCGCGATATATACCCCCTCGCGACAAACATGTTCGTATTCTTGGCTGTTTCTCTCGCGAGTAAATGACGTTACCCCTGGAAAATTTACGAAGATTATCGAAGCTAAATGTTACGGCGGAAATAGTCGTAACAAGTAGTTTCATTGCGTTCATGTTGTTGAGTGGTGGAGGAAAGGAGTTTCGTCAAGCGTCAACAGGGGTCTTTGTATGTCTATGTGCGCTTAAATTCTCTCGTTTTCGCGGTTTATTTTGAAAGAAACAAAATAGTGCGATTTCTTATTTTGCAAGCACCAATGGTTTTCAGGTGAGTAAAATATTTCAATTTGGTTTGAAACTGTGAGATACAGGTTCAGATGGTTCCCTTATAAGTAGCCTATAGGGTGATCCAAAAGTCAGGAAAAACTAGTGATGTCCATTGGATCCGGATCTCTGATTCGGATCTGATAATATCCGGATTCGGATCTAGAAATATCCGGATCCGGGTCCGTATCCGGATCTCGGATATCGGATCCGGATTTCGGATCTCTGATATCGGATCCAGATTTCGGATATCGGATATCGGATCCGGATTTCGGATCCTTTCGCTGGGTGCGTATTAAGACTAATTAGGACTTAAGAGGACTAGGCTATCACTTAATAAAAGCTTTTATAAACTGCTTTCAGAAAAAGTTTGCATATACACAATTTCCTGTCTAGGATCCGATTTTCGGATCTCGGATCCAAGATCCGGATATCAGATCTCGGATCCAAGTTCCGGATCTCGGATTTCTGACCAACATCCGGTTCTCGGATCTCGGACCTAGGTCCGAAAAAAAGATCCGGATATCCGGATCTTGAATTATCCGGATCTTGACATCACTAGGAAAAACTCAATAATTTGGAAGCTAATGTAGGTAAAAAGATTCTCTTTGCGCAGAAACGATTGAAATGAAGTCGGATTTTTTTTCTAGGAAAAAAAAAATAATGTTAGAATTTTTCGGTTTGTGACCAATAGATGGCGTTGTCAGGTTACAGACATTCGTTTATGCACGTTTTCAGAATGTAAGATGCTGGTAAGATCCTCCAACCAGGTAACTTCCGAAATAGCGTTTGCAGCGAGTTTGCCGCTCTTTTTATACCGCATAAACTGATTATCTGTAACCTGACAACGCCATCTGTTGGTCAAAAACCGAAAATTTCCTGAAAAAAATAATCTCGACTTAATTTCAATCGTTTCTGTGTAAACGGAATCTTTTTATCTGCATTCGCGTGCGAATTATTGAATTTTAAAGCTTTTCCTGACTTTAGTACATGCTTCGTCTAATTTGATCACTTTTTTTCCATTTGTTTCCGCGTGGTGTCGTTCATACGATTTCCGCGCGTTGGTTTTGCGCTCTGCAATATGGCGTGGCAGTCATTTCCATCGTTCTACTTGCAAATTACCATTTCGAATTATTGCTTGTTTATTCGCATTGTTTCTCTTCAGTCTAAAACTAAAACGGGGTTCTGTTCCTCTCGGGAATGGTTTCTAGTGACAACAATAATAACATGGGCTGGCTACAGCAATCACTCGAATCAGCTTTTGTATAGGAGACCAACGAACACCGTGAATGCTGTATTTATTGGCCAATTTTGTCTGCTTTTGTGGATTGCGGATGGGGCGAGGCTTGGAAGAGAATTGAAAACGGGCATGGCAACCGAACAAGATGTAACGATAAATCGACGGAGAATATTGAATTAGCAAACGGATTTGTATTTTATGGTTTGATTGATTATAGGCTCGACGTTTTTCTCTGGTCGATTATGAGGATAATTAAGTGCGCCATTATGATTAGGAAATTGTTATTTATTGGGGAATTAAGCGCCACTGCTTCATTCGCAGGAGAATGGTGTTATAGGGTTGAATATACAGCACGGTATCGTAGGCGGCCATAATTTAATGCTAAGCACAGTCGGGCTTCGGTGAACAGGGTTTTCTGAAATTGATTTCATTTTGATGAGCAAGTATATGTGTGCTTTCAAATGGTGAATCTGCTTTCGTTTTAATAAGGAAAAGTAGAATTTCGTTATAGATTACAAGAGGAACAACGATTTTATCCGTGGTATGACGAATCACGGTAAACTTAGTTTTGTATCGACCATAGGCAGAGGGCTTGGCGGGAGACTCGAGAAGCAACTTACTTACTTTTCTTCTTGGCGGCAAGAGCCCCATGGAGAATCTCCAGCGTATCGTCAATGGTAATACCCAAGCAACTGCCTGGGAAGAGTAGTTTATGACATCCGCATCTTGTGGTCATCTCCATGTGGTAAAGTAGCGGTTCAACACCTAAAGACTCCCTTGTTGTGGTGCTGTGGAGTCTATCCTAAATGACTTTTCGGGACAACTCAAGATTCTGGTGTATGAGAGTCCTCTAGCGGAAAAGGTCCCCTGGTAGCATCGAAGTCGGTTTGTTCTACGGCCTACCTGAACATTGTTGCCGTCCAACCTGCACGTTTGGTTCAGAAGTGGTTTAGCCAGAACGAAGATGACTTCCGTCGTTTATCTTGGCCGTCCCAAAGCTCAGATTTCAATCCCATAGGGAATGTTTGGAATACATGTCGGATGAAATATTCGATATTAAGTTTTAACGGCCTTCAGGGGATCATGGGAATTGATTCGTTAATATGAAATTCACCTTTTTTTATGTTACTGAATTTTTAAATTTATTGTAAAATGCGGATTATGTGAACAGTGTTTCGGAATGCATACTTTATTAAATGCGGACTAAAGGAGGCGGACTAAACCAAGGCCTCCTAGATAACAAGGCCCGGGCACAAGGTAACAGATGGTATCATTCTGGTACCCCCTACAGATTTTCAGTGCCAAGATATGGCTTGTAATATATCAAACAACTCGTCATAACGCGTCCTGAACGAATATATAAAATTAGTAAGTTCGAAGATTGTTGATTTTGATTCGAAGGGACATGTTCTAATGATAGCATTATGGTACTATTGGAAATTTTCAATGATATCAAATAACTTAGAACGACATATCATGAACGAATATATGTATAAGAATAGTTAGTAAAATCGAAGATGGTCGAATTTGATTCAGTCGTACCTATGCTAATGCTATCATTACGTTATCATTGGAAATTTTCAATGCTAAGATGTGGCATGTAATATGTCAAACAACTTGTAACAACGTGTTCTGAATGAATATATAAGAGTAGTTAGTAAGTTAGAAGATGGTTGATTTTGATTCGAAGGGCATGTTCTAATGATACCATTAGGTCACCAATGGAAATTTTCAATGCTAAGATGTAGCCTGTAATAAGGTGCGCACCAAAAAATTAGCAACTTCTGAAAAATACTTTTTTTTTTTTTTTTTTGTTGTCGTCAAACGAAAATGCTTGAAAAACCTTTTAGCAAATGTATACGACAAAATAAACACTTGGACAAAATATTAGGACATTTCAATTATTTTTGTATCAGTTATTCAAATTTTTCTCTGAGCAGCTGGACCGAAATATTAGCAACCAGGGGTAAGGAGGGTAGATAGAACAGATAAATTAGAAGTTAACGAGCAGAACATATGCTTACAGAATTTTCACTGTGAATGCTATTTATTGCACATCAATTAGAAGTGTTTGTTTCAAAATGAGTGGCAAAAATGACCTGAGTGATCGGGAAAAAGGTCAAATTGATGCATGGACTAATGAAGGAGTGTCACAAAGTGAAATGAGCCGTCGATTAAGTAGAAACAAGTCTACAATTAGTAGATACATCAATGAAAAGCATTCAGTTAAAGGAAAAGAAAATTCGGGAAGGAGAAGCAAAGTTACATCTGGAGAAAAGAGACGAATCTTTAAGATGGCAACAAAGGATCATTTATCAAGTCGCCAAATCTCAATGGAACTACCAAAAAGTCTACCGTTCTAAGGATTTTGCATGATTCTGGCAATGCAAAGTTCGTGAAAATGAAGTGTCAACTTCATCTGCAATCACGACATAAACCAGCCCGATTAGGATGGACTAAGAAGTATATGACATTTGATAAGGAGTGGGAAAATGTCATTTTTAGTGACGAAAAAAAGTTTAACTTGGATGGTCCGGACGGTCAGAAATACTATTGGCATGGTATACGAGGTGAAACAATTACTTTCTCTAAAAGAGTGCAAGGAGGCAGTTCTGTAATGGTATGGGGTGGTTTTGCTCATAATGGAAAAACAAATTTGGCGAATGAACTCTGAAAGTTATCAAGCAATGTTAAACACTTATCTCTGCACACATGCAACAACAATAGCTGGCCAAAATTTCGTATTTCAACAAGACAACGCGCCCATTCATGTTTCCAAGTCGACGTTAGCCTGGTTTAAAGACAAGAACATTGACTTGCTAGTCTGGCCTGCACTTAGCCCAGACCTAAACCCCATTGAAAACCTTTGGGGTATAATGTTTGCAAGAATGGAAAGCATAAGAATTCATAAGTTGCTGAATTGCAACAAGCCATTCAAGAAGCTTGGGAAAACATTCCTCAAAAAACGTACCAATCCCTCATAAAGTCCATGAGAAATCGTGTATTTGATGTAATTCGTCTAAATGGACAATTCATTGGACGTTAAATTGCTACCAAAAAAAAAATACTTTAAAAAATCAGGTCATTTTTTAGAAGTTGCTAATATTCTGATCCAGGGTGTTTTTAGAAAGTACCTAATAAACACTGAATTAATAATCAGAACATGATAATATTTTGTTAAATTGTTTCCTATGTCATTATAATTTATTGTAAATTTTGATAAATTTTTATTTTCAATGACAACAGAATAAATCGTCCTTTTTGTCGGTTGCTAATTATTTGGTCCGTACCTTATATCAAACAAGTTGTAACGACCTGTCATGAACGAACATACAAGAGTAGTTAGTAAGTTCGCAGATGTCCGAATTTCATTCAGTGGTAACTCTTCTGGTGATACCATTGTGGTGCGGTTGGAACTTTCTATTATGCTAATATATAACTTGTGATATGTCAAACAATTGGAAGGGCATATCATGAACGAATATGTAAGAGTAGTTAGCAGGTTCGGAGATGGCCAAATTTGATCCCGTTGTACTTGTGCTGATGATACCGGTATGGTACCATTGGAAATTTAAATGCTAAGAAACTGTTTGTAACGTATATATGAGAATAGTTAGTAAGTTCGAAGATGGTGGACTGTGATTTAATGGTACCATTGGAAACTTCCAGTGCCAAAATATGGCTTGTAATATATCAAGTAACTTGTAACGACGTGTCATGAATGAATATATACGAGTCGTTAAGAAGTTCGAAGATAGTTGAATCTGTGCTAATAGATGTCATGAACAGTAGTTAGTAAGTTCGATGCTGGTAGAATTTGATTCCGTGGAACATGTTTTAAGGTTTTATCAAATGGTTTACGTGACGGCGTCTAGTTTGGCCTTTCTTTACTTGGTTATGTCATCCTTAATGGTTAATTATGTATTCGATTGTATATGAATGTACTGATGCGACGAAATGTTTTATGCTTTGTTGCATCACCTTTATATGCACGTGGCTTTATAATTTCTGGTCGCACTTTAGTATTGGTAAACCGTTCTTGCGAAAAGTTTAGTTTCATGGCGTCCTATTTTTCTGCTTTTTATGGAAAAGAAGTTCTACTTGTAAATTTATTAGCATGAGAGCTTGTTAATGAATTTAATTGCGGAAACGAGTTATTGTACCATGTCGGATTTAATTTTTGGTAGTTGAAATTTGCGTACGGTTTTTCCTGCGTACACAAATTTTTGATTCTAATTTAACGGCAGTGTTTGCATGTTTCGGACGTGTCTGCTGCTTGGTTTGTGAATGGTGTAATTAAATAGGGTTGGAAACAGGTTGCAGTGTCTGCTGATATCTGTAAACGAGTTTATTAGAAGCTCTACAAGTTAATGAGTCTGTTTTTTTGTGTACGCGTGCATGAAGGCAGCTTTTATCGCCCGACCTCCTTTAACGCTAAAAAGGAGTCAGCAGGCGAACCCACAACTAATTCGCCAAGTCTGCGGCCGCCGCGGTGAAGACGGAACCATGCCCCACCATAAAAGCCAACGCCAAAGGAGGATCGTCTGGAAAAGTTTTGATAAAAGTTGTTTTAACGAAAAGTGACGTTTTATTGCCGAGTCCCGCGCCTCTCTCTCTCTCTCTTTCTCTCTTAATGGAAGAGGGGCTGCGTGCGAAAATCAACAAAACAGTTGAGGAGAGGCGAACGCAAGAAAACCTCAAAAGGCAACATCTGCCCCGCTCAGCAGCATCCGAGATGCAGAGTCGAACCCGTGGCGCCGCTTCTTTTTAACGTGGCTTCACGCAAAAGGCTACTCCCACCTTCCAACCGACGACGGACCAATGCCCACCCCCGACCAAGGGAGTCTGAACACGGCAATAAAACAAAGCAAAAGTGCGGTCATCTTCCCAATGGTGGTTGGCTTTGAAATGGCGTGTTCGGTTTTTAATTTGAATTTTGAAGGCGTTTGCTTGTGTGTTGCGACAAGATCCTTCGCAAAATTGTTGTTGTTGTTGATGATGATGATGATGGTGGTTAAGAGAGCGACTCCTTTTCTCATTTGGTTCTGCTTTCTGGCTTCCTGCGTGTATTTGAAATTAAAATTTAATAGAAGGGCTACTACAATTTTCATATCTCGGTGTAACGCATCCAAGTTCTCTGCAGTGAAGTAATGGATTAGAAACGTGTGAATTGAGTCAGTGTAAATCGTAGATCTTGATCAGAATGGAGGGGGGGGGGGGGGGAAGTAGTATTTAACTAATTTCGAATTGTTGATGCTCGTTTAAGGGAACATTGCGTGCATTGATGTAGCGTACAAGCATTTCGACCTCAGAACCAGGAAATGTAAGTGATCGATTTGTACTTGTCCATCTTATCATGCTACTACAGACTTGTATGACAGGGCAGCAGGTCATTTCATCACACATCGATTTGTCATAGTCACTTTTGGTCACATTCATGTCGTCTCATTCAGCTCGTCACATTCGCCCCGGATTCATTTTGTCACTCAGTCGATTCGACACATTTAATTCGTCCCGGAAACGTTTCGTCACTCAGTCAACTGGACACATTCATGATAGGGTTGATAGGGTATGCCTGAGGAACGGAATGGAGTAATGAGTTACAGACCATGAAAGTGTTGATCAAAATAGGAAAATACAGGGTGATTATAAAGTCAATATACATTTTGGTGAAAAATCCGTTTTGTCGCAGCAATTACAGTATGCATCAACTAGATATCATACTAGGACACTTTCTTAGTACATTTCAAAGTGTCCCCTTTGTACATCGCGGCACAGCTCCCAGCGTTCCACCGTGGCCCAGAAAACATTGCGCAACATAGCCGATGTAATGTCCTCCTCCACGGGTATAATCTGTTGTTTCAGCTGTGCAATGGTGCGTAATCTTGACCTTGTACACCTTGGACTTGATAAAACCCCACGCAAAGAAATCTATGGGGGTCAAATCTGGTGATTGTGGAGCCCACAGCCTTGGCGCGCCCTGACCAAGCCATCTGCCTGGGAATGCGCGATTCAGGTAGTCCAAACGATGTTGGCAAAATGGAGTGGTACCCCATCCTGTTGGAACACAACGGTATCCTAAATCCCATCATCTCGCAACTGTGGCTCCAGGAATTGCTCCAACATGTCGAGGCACACAGTACCATTGATAGTCCCCTCGGCAAACATGAGGGTCCATAGACCTTTGACCCTGTACCCTCATCCACACATTCACTTTGGGTGTGTTTGGGTGTGCAAATAAATAAAATTCATTAATGTTTTCATCAAAATGTATAGTGACTTTATAATCACCTAACCTAACCTTTATAATATACGAGTAGCCTTTTTCGGAGGGATGACGTGCACTCAGGTGAGCGATTATGGTATATTAAAGATGAATAGAAAAATATTTTATTCATTTTTGTTTATTTATTTATTTATTTATTTATTTATTTGCACACCAAAGAGTAAACATACAAAACAATTAAATCTCTTGTGGGGTACCGCGGGACTCCTTGTACGAAGCTTTATTGACTACTTTTTTTTTGGGGGGGGGGTGGAACATTAATGATTATTATTCTTGAGATATGTATTTCCGTCTCTCTCTCTCTTTGTTGTCTGGAAACTCCAATTGTTGAAACAAATATTGACAGGCGTTTTTGTACTTCAAATATAGTTTTTCAAACTGTGAAGTCGAACTCTGACGTCACAAACTGCTCCACGCAAACAAAACTCCATAGACACGAAAGGAAATCTGTTGTGGACACCAGAAATACGCATGTTTGGCCCAGCCGATTGCAATCAAAAGTGGAGGTGCACAATTAGATATTACAACAGTCCTAAATAAAAAATTGCAACATTCTACGGCTAATCGTTTTTGAGAAATGCGAGATACGAGATACACACGTACCGAGGCTAACGAGAAATACAAGCTCCGGCACTGAAGAGTCACCTGACCAAGATAGGTCTATTTTCCTACTTTTTCTTTCCTATTTTTCATCAATAATTTAAATATCTGAGGTATGGCGTGTATAAAATCCTCATAGAACATCCAATTATTAAGTACCGAAAGGTGCTTTATGCTATCAGTGTGGGGAAACGTGTCTGTCTGTCCGTCTGTCTGTCTGTAACTCAAACTCCTCCGAGGTTATGAAAGATTTTCAAAATCTGTTTTCGTCAGTCGATGAATATGGTTCATGGCACGAACCAGTTACAAATATTATCTAAATTGGTTCATTGGCACGTGCAATTTTCAATGGGAAGAAATATTGGTACCTCTATTTTCCCGTGCACAAATCGTAATGACGAGATAGATGCGTTTATTCATTACTATTTTCGTCAGTCGATGAATATGGTACATGCCATGAAAAAATCATAAATTTTATCTAAATCGGTTCATTAGCACGTCCACAAATGGCACCATCACGACCCCACCTAGCAATTTTCAATGGACAGATATATTAGGTAATATGTCAAACAAATCTTAATGACGAGATACAAGCAAATATAAATTACTATTTCGGCCAATAAATATGGTTCAGGAAATGAACCATTTTGAAAATTGTTGCAATCGAAACATTGGCACGTGCACTAATGGTACCTTTATGACACCTTCAAAAATTTTCAGTGATAAGATATGGCATGTAATATATCAAACAAATTGTGATGATGTATCATAAATGAATATCACGTAAAAGTAATGATAGTCCAAACTGGTTTCAAGGAACCTGGTTTAGTGGAACCATTATGGTTCATTGGAACTTTCAATACCAAAATATGGCATGTAATATATCAAACGATTTGGAATAAGGTGCCATGAAGGATTATAATGTAAAATTCATGATAATCCAAATTGGTTTCAAGGAACCTGGTTTAGTGGAACCATTATGGTTCATTGGAACTTTCAATGCTAAAATATGGCATGTAATATATCAAACGACTTGGAATGAGGTGTCATGAATGAATATAACGTAAAATTAATGATAGTCCAAATTGTTTTCAAGGAACCTGGTTTTGTGGTACCGTGATGGTTCATTGGAACTT
>JAHWFO010005382.1:2970967-2997618 GCA_023313115.1 Rhysida immarginata | reverse complement strand
ATGGTTCATTGGAACTTGCAATGCTAAAATATGGCATGTTATATATCAAACGACTTGGAAGGAGGTGTCATGAATGAATATAACGTAAAATTAATGATAGTTGAAATTATTTCAAAGGTACGTGGTTTAATGGTATCATAATGGTCCATTAGAAAATTCCAATGTTAACATAGGGCCGTTTAAAAATATAGTTCCGCGAATGGTTTAGTTTAACCTTTCGGTACTTGGTTATGTCATTCCTTAGTGGTTTATTATTCTTTAATTATATTTGATGACGGCTTGAAAGTGACAGTAGAATGTGTCGAATTGACTGGGTGACAAAATGATTCTGGAGCAATGTGAACGATTTCTTTGCAATCCTCAACTATATAATTAAATTCTTAAATAATGAAATGAAACGTTGTGAATATATAAAGAAGAATGTTTGTTTGTGGGTATTGAATACAAATCTACAGTTTTATTCCGATCTTGATGAAACTTTGCATACTTGACCTTCAAAGCAGGAGTCTACCTCAGATTTCGAAAAAATAATAATTATTGATAAAAAATCGATATTCATGGTTATGGCAAGGCATATTAATGAGAAATATCTCATGACCAACAATGCAAGGCAAAGTTTGTACAACAATAGGTATCAACAATGATATCAACACGCAATTCACAAACATTCTGCACGGGCCAATAATATATATCTCATGATCGACAATGCAAGGAAAAGTTAGTGCAACAATTAGTATCAACAATGGTGTCAACACGCAATGCACCAACACAATGCAAGGATCAACAATATATATCTCATGACCAACAATGCAAGGCAAAGTTTGTGCAATATAGATAAGTTTCAATTTGTAACAATGCATAGAATTCAGGCTTTTCTTAGAAAAGAGAGTTCTTAGTACCTAACAATTTCTTGAAAATCTTTAAAAATGATCAGTAACTGGAGATAATGGAGAGTTAGCAGACTATTGAGAAAGAGTGGAAAGACGACAGAGGAAGCACTCCTTTAGATCCGTGCTGTATTGAGCAAATGTTAAGCAAGTAAATAGAAGAATCGGCGACCGCTAGACTACACAAAGTGAAGAATGGCCAAGTTTTGCTTCAAGACATCGAGAGACGAGTGGGAACTGCAACAACATCAAGTGTACATCTAAAGTAAGATTACGTGAGTAAGAAATTATTTAGACTAGCAGTGGCATCCTTGGAGAGGTCCATCCAGTGAGCCTTTAAAAATATTTTTTTCGAATCTTCATTAGGAGTTTTTACTGTATTAATTCTAAGCGTTTTCATGTGTGTTATTTTTAAGATATTGCAAAATTTAATCCAAAAATTAGTCCGAGCCAAGCTGGGGTTATCACCTAGCTTATTTGGTAGCACATCAGATCCAAACATTTCATAAAGATACATTTTAACTGTATTCTGTGGGAATGTGTATATTTTGGAAACTGAGATGCTGATAATGCCATGACTGAACTTTCGTTTCCAAGACTTATTATTAATGAGCATAAAATGATGATGCAGTGACAGAACACTAATAAGGCAGCGTCTATTGAGGAGGCAAAGGAGTCACGCGTGTCTCCCTTGAGCTCCCTATCAAACTTCCAGACGACTGGCAAAAATTTATGTGTCTAGAAAGGAAAGAAAAAGAACGAGTATTGGTCAGAGAAACTCTGCAGCTAAAACAGAAAAAGCTATATGAAACATCTGAACAACGGCAATTTCGAATAGAGCAACAGAGCTTCTACGTCAAGGGCAAGAATAACTCGAGTCTAAAGTATCACCTGGACTACCTGTTTTTTCGTATTTTTCGTAGAATGGATAGTCCCTTTGCTCTGTGTTGTATTGATTGAGTTATTAATTAACCAATTGGGAGGTATAATTTAATTTTTTGAGATCTATCTCTTTACCTACAAGTGTAATTAACCTGGGCAACGCCGGGTACCTCTGCTAGTATTTGATAAAGAAGGATAAGATATTGCCAGTTGAGCAATAGGAGAAATTAATTTTAATTTTGCTGACGCGTTTCGTAATAACTAAATCTTCAGAGCAATGATTGATGTTACGATCTTGCACAAAGAATCAGGTTCAACTTATAAAATATAACAAAAGCCAATCTGATTTAACAGTTTTACATTTGAGGAATTCTGATTGCAGAAGAGTCTATAAAGAAAATAACATATTCATGATGGAATTGGATGAAATTAAATAATATAGAATAAAATAAATTAAATAAGAAGTAACTAATTTTATAAATTTGGTAAGTAAGTAAATAAAGTACAATAATTAATAACATAAAATCAGTAAACTAAAAATTAAACAAATATAATAAATTCTAAAAGTTAATTAAATTAAAAATAAAATAAAATAAAATAAAAAAATTAATTAATAAATATAAAATAACAAATTAAAAGTTTATTTAATTTATTAAGTACCGAAAGGTGCTTTATGCTATCAGTGTCTGTCTGTCTGTCTGTCTGTCTGTCGCATGCGCTGTATTAGTCGCAGAATCCCACAGGAGCCAAAATTCTCGGAAACCGGGTAATTTCAGCGGTATACACTGATGCGCGTTGAAGAGGTTGAAGCATGCTTACAACTAGATCATTAGGGCAGGTTTATCAAAGTATCATTTGAAAAAGTTAATTCATTGAATTAGAATAATCCTGTAGAAGTGCTTCAACCTGACATGATGTAGTGTATTATATATAAATCCTAATTCATTTAATGGCCGATGTTCCCTCCAATCTCATATGGTGAAGATAGAGTGGTATATCCAAGTCCCGTCTATTGAATTGTCTTCTTTTTCATGACACGTGTTGCTTATATCTATTGTTGTAGTCGATGTTTTCTTCTTTCTTCCTCGCTCGTTTAATCCTGGACATGTATGCATTCGATGGAAGCTTCTGAAGAAAGTCTTCTGCGTATGTGGCTTTGGTAGGTTGAATTAAAAAAAAAAAAAAAAAGTGTCGGGGATGGGGGTTCCGGGAGTGAGGGGTAGGTTGTTGATGGTGGGTGTCGTAGAAATTGGTGTGCACTCCTTGTCGACTGAGATTAGGGCTGAACCAATCGCTGCCGCCGGATGATTTATTCCAGATCGATGTCGTTGGGAGCCTGCCGCCGCTATCAGCCGCTCGTCGCTCCCTGATAATGAGAGATTGGACCCAGCGCCGACGTCATAAAGCACGGGAAAACGGCGCGAGTCATTATTAAGGCCCCCTTATAAAAGTCTTAATTTTAGCGTCATGTTTTTCAGTGCCAGTCTGGGAACACATTAGACGGACTTGTTGAAGCGTAATTTTTCAGGTGACTGCCTCCGCAAGTCATTACACAACAACAAGGACCAAAAAAAAAAAAAAAAGAAAATACAACATTAACTTCTCGGGGTGGCAGGGAAGGAGGGAGGCTATGCGTACCGTCTTTTCGAGGACCCTACTCCACAATGCTTAGTCTCCTGTTTAATATTAATAATAATACTTGGATTGTAGTTATTATTATTGGTTTGTCGATGGATATTATTTTTTGGGGGTGGGGTTTGTTTTCATGTAGTTTCGAGGAATGGATCTTTTTGTTTTTATTGTTGTTATTACCACGTGCAGTACGTGGGGGTAGGGGCTTTTCCTTTTCGGCTAATTAAATGTGTTGTCCTGAATGGTGGGTAATCTTCTTCTCCTTAAGGAACGAGCGAAGAGGGCACCTTGAATTGGAGATACTGGGGAGCCGGGACGATCATTATTGATAACGACGCCTCTGACCTCTGAGTCGTGACTCCTGTGACATGGAATGATGACTGCATAAAAACCTTAAATGATCTTGACGATGTAAATCAGGATGGCATCGAATTAGATTTGTGCGGAAGGGAGCAGGTCTTTTTTTATTCTTGTTTGAAAAGAGGTTCTCATTATTTTAGAGAAGAAAGGAGAGTAAGAGGCGAGGTGATTTGCTTACTGAGTTATAAAGGAAGAGGTTTCTTGAGGTTTAAAATCTGTTATCCGGCTTAAAGTGGATGGTTGGAGAATGGTAAAGGATTTGATGCTAGCCAATGACAATTCAGCTGACCGTATGGATGCAGTGACTATGGTGTGTTTTGGAGCTGCACGTGGAGCCTTATCCGATGAATAAGGAGGATTTCGTGGTCATGGAATACGCAATGAATTGTGATCTCGCATGTAGGTTAAGTGAATTTCTGAAACTTAAGATTTCCCATATTAGAGAAATTAAACATCCATTTTTATTTTTAGGGCGTTGTCTCGAAGGCGTTTGTTGTATTATCCGAGGAAGTTAGGTTTCAGGGAAAGACTTGTAAAGAGAGGATCCGCGGGAGTAGCAGAGGAACACCGTGAGCAGTTTTGATGGTTATCTGCGGGAGTTGTTGTTAGCGCCGGGCGTTTGCGCACGTGGAGGCACGAAAAGGCTCAGAGCCTTTCTTCAATTAAACAGCGACTGATTGCGTCCCGCACGTGGCGGCAACAAATCAAAGCAACACGTTATTCATTAGACGCTCCGCCCGCAGCTCATTATAATCTCCTCCCCGCAAAAGAAGAGGCTGAGCGGCGGCCGCACGGACTGTCTGCGTCTGACAAGCCCCCTTTAGTATTGTGTAGTGGGGGATGGAAATTGGATTTTCCACACGCACACCCTCCCCTCGGTTCCGAGTTCGAACATTGCTTACGGAGTTTGTTTGCTATGTTTACTCGTGCGCGTACTGGCATGTTTTGAAGTGAAATCAACAAATTCCTTGGTCGCTATATGGTCTGTACTCGGTTGCGGGTGTTTGTGAGAGTATCGCGGTGTTTACATCATCTATTTGTAACTTTACAGTGCTGCACCGTCTTTAAGCCATCTTGGTCTGAGCCAAGAACTAAGCGATGTAATGTTATAACTATTTATACTTCCCCTTGAAATTAAAGTCTGCGCTAGTTTATCTCACAAATATAAAATTTTTGATGAAAAATGTTTAATTTGCTTCTTAAATCACCGAATATCGAGTTTGTCGTAAACTTATGTGTGTTTTGTTATCGATTATGTCGTGAACTGTCGCCCGAGACTGACCGGCTTCCTTATATCCCCAACCCATTAGAAGAGGAACGGAAAGCAGCCGTCGCGTCTGGAAGGTTCTGCACTGTTCAAGGGTTCCAAAAACACAAATCGTCTGAACGTTTGTTAGGGAGCTGAAGGGAGACACGTGTATCATCTCGAGAGAGACTGCCCTATCCATATCGTGCTATTATACTCATTTCTGCTCATTGTTGATAATTCTTGGAAACGAATGTTCTAACATTGCATCATCTTGAAAATATTGTTACATCGTCACTACATCGGTTTCCATGGCAACAATATTTTCCCAGCATTGATATGAAAATATATAGCAGTTGTCTGTGTGTTCTGCAATCCCAACAATCTTAATGGAGTTATTCACTACTTGGTAAACTGTTGTTGCAATTGCACTCTGCTCTCGATGTTTTGAAGCAAAACCTGCCCATTCATCACTTTGTGTGGTCTAGCAGTCGCCGTTTCTTCTGTTACCATGCTCACCATTTGCTTAGTTGCAACAGTGTCCTGGCGAAAGCAGTACAGCTCCTAGTGAAGGGATGATTCCTCTGTCGCCTTTCACTCTTCCTCCATAGTCTGCTAACTCTCCATTATCTCCAGGTAGTGCTCATTTTTAAAGATTTTCAAGAAAATGGTAAGTTCTAAGAACTATCAATTGTAAGAAAAGCCCGAACAACAGGAATTCTATGTATTTTTAAAACTTTGCCTTGCATTGTTGATCATGCGATACCTCCTATTAGTATGCCCTGCCGTCATTATAGATAATTATTATTTTTTCGAAATCTAAGGTAGACAGTGACCTTCTTCTTGCTTTGAAAATAAATGTGCAAAGTTTCATTAAGTCCGGAATAAAACTGTAGATTTGTATTTAATACATACAAACACTCTTCTTTATATACAGGGTGAATACAAAAGTCTGAACCCCCTTTTATTTTGTGAACCGAAGCAGATATGTCAATTTTGATGAATCCAATGAATAGGAAGTTGTGGGTGGCCTGTCCCATGATGCACTTTTCATCATCCCAAATATGCAAATTAGGTAGGACACATTCAAAATTTATCTCAAAAACCGTAAGGGATAGAGAAAAAAACCGAATTGTAAACTTGTTCAGCAGAAAAAAACAAACAAAACAAAAAAAAATCATCCAAATCGGACCAACCAATCACACACAATCACGTGGTGAACTGCACAAGGAGAATTGAATGTTGATATTTCCACCATGTAAAGCATGCAAATCAAAAAATTAATATAAATTACCATACTCACTTTCATATTCACTTACATATTCACTTTCATGCGGAAAAGCAAATAAAAGGCATGTTTCAGCACACAGAAGACAGAACAATTCCAGGATGGCAAGCTACATTGTTCCGGAAATGATCAACATGATCTTCTGCTCCGGAGAGGCAAGGAGAAACCTACATGCTACAGTTAGGTTGTATCGAGACAGATACCCTAACGAATGCCATCCATCTCGTCAAAGAATGCGTCACATTATTCAAAGATTCGAGGCTACAGGGAATGTTAATGCAGGACGAAGACGACCAAGGGCACAAGGCGATGAGGATACAACAACACTAGTTTTGGCTGCAGTTGCTGCAAATCCCCACACAAGCAGCAGAGCAATTGCTGCAGATGTTGGGTGCCATCAGAGAACTGTTCTCAACATTCTACACGCACATCATTTTCACCCATACCATATTCATTGTCACCAGGAGTTACTGCCATTGGATTATGTTGCTAGGGCCGCCTTCTGCAACTGGTTACTTACCTCCCTGGATGACAATCCAAACTTCATTCATGAGGTGTTGTGGACAGATGAAGCCCAGTTCACCAGGGATGGAGTTATCAACAGGCACAACCATCATCATTGGGCAGCAACTCATCAAGTGAACTGGAGAATCAATGTGTGGTGTGGACTCGTATCAGCGCACGTGGTTTCTGCATGATGGAGCTCCTCCACATTACGGGTTGGTCGTTCGCGAGCGTCTAAGTGAGATGTTTGGACAACAATGGATTGGCCGAGGAGGACCAGTTCGTTGGCCACCCCGCTCCCCTGATTTTACACCACTTGACTTTTTCTTGTGGGGATACCTGAAGGACAAGGTTTATGCTACGCAGCCCGCCTCACTGGAGGATCTGGTTCAAGGAATCCAGGAAGCGTGCCGAGGAGTGGCACCAGCCATGCTTGCCGATGTTTTGGCATCAGTTAGGTTCCGTGCCCAATTGTGTTATGGTGCCCACGGTCGTCACATCGAGCATTTTGTTGATTAACTTTTTTTTAAAACTGTTTGAAGTAACCTGTTTGTGCAGTGTGACTGTTTGTAAGCTACAAACAGTTCACCACGTGATTGTGGGTGATTGGTTGGTCCGATTTGGATGATTTTTTTTTGTTTTGTTTGTTTTTTTATGCTGAACAAGTTTGCAATTGGGGTTTTGAGATAAATTTTGAATGTGTACTACCTAATTTGCATATTTGGGATGATGAAAAGTGCACCATGGGATAGGCCTACCACAACCTCCTATTTCTTGGATTCATCAAAGTTGACATATCTGCTTCGGTTCAAAAAATAAAAGAGAGGTTCAGACTTTTGTATTCACCCTGTATATAGAAGACTAGTTTTTCACATTGGTTTTTAACACGCTCTATAGATATAAATGGTCATCGAGCTCCACTGAAAAAGGAAGCTATAATTTCTAGCTCCCGATAGAGCGAAATTCCATTGAAAAGTGGCGCTGCAAGTACAATCGGTCCAACTTAAAGTACTGGATAAGGAAAGTAAGGACACTCCGCCATTTCTGTGCAAAATTCCTTGATAGAGACATCTCCAGGAATGATAAAAAGGTCAAATCGCAGGTTATTATGCAACAGCATTGCAAGAACTGCAAAAATTATTTGTAATATTAATATAATAAAGTTATTATAAAAATTACTTGCATAATCATGATGGAATTTTGCACAGAAATGGCGGCGTGTCCTTACTTTCCCTATCCAGTACTTTAGCCCAACTGTGTCTGCAGCGCCGCCCTATCGAGAGATAGAAGCTTTTGTTTCATTTTCATTTGCAATGAAATACCTCTATCATAGGTCACAGTTAGCCCTACTTAAACCCCTACTGCGATCTATGCGGCACCTGACGTGATCTGCTTTCCTTAGCTTCTTGAAACAATGGAAAATGTCGGAGCTGATGACCATTTATATCTATAGACCTTGGTTTTTAACAATAAGATCAAGTTTTTCAAAATTAAAACGTTTTTTTCCTTGAGATTCAGTGAGCGTTCAACAGCTGGCGCTAATATCGCAAAAGTCTATACATTGTTAACGATTGTTAAAGATTCCTAGCATTGAGGAAGTTACGAGTTCTAAGAGTTTAAAAACCTGGCCCAGTTGCAATCAGCCGTTTTGTGTGTGTTAGTTACACTAACAGTTAGGGCTATCCAGCATAAGAAAAACCATGTCAAGGTCAGGCAATTAAAAATTAGCCAATCAGAGCGAGTTTGAATTTCCTGACCTTGACCATGGATGAAGAAATACAGGGTGGGGAAACTCCTTGTTAAAATACAGTGGCGCCCTCGGACGATTTGCGTGGTCATTAGAGTTTTTGACGTCGCTTTTTTTTTTTTTTTTGTCGAAGGCGTGTTGACCGAGTTACTTTTCCACGAGTTAATTTTAGATGACCCCCAAGTTGTTTAAGCCCATCGAAATCTCTGATCTACACAAACCTCTCTTGTTACTCTGTGCTTGTAATAAGTACAACGCTATTTACAACTCTAATAAGGGGAGAACGCAACCTCCGTCCCACCGATTTCGATAGCTTAAACATACAACTTGGGGATCATTTTAAAGTAACTCGTGTAAAGGGGTTTAGGTCAACACGCTTTCGTTTTTGAAAAAAGCGACGTCAAAAAACGTAATGACCACGCAAATCGTTCGAGGGCGCCACTGAAAAAAAACTCACGCTATTAACAAAGGAGTTTCCCATCCTGTATTTCTTCGTCCATGCCTTGATATGGCTTTTCTTATTCTGGATGGATTGTAAGGTTCTCTTGATGAAACGGATAGTGTGCAGAGGATGGGATCTCATTGTTGCATAACGTGCCCGGCCTTTTGGTGACCGGAAAGGTAGTCATTTTTGAAAGAGACAATAACCCGTGAGTTTTTAAATTGATTCCATTTGGAATGTCCGAGCATAATGCGTCAGAGTTTCATTATTTCGGCGATAGAGGGCGAGACGCGTTATACTGTTTTTTGTTTGCCATTGCCCTTGACGGTGGTGGTGGTGGTGTTATTCGCTGGTTTTCTCTTTGCCGCATTCGAAAAGGGAAGAGGCTGAATCCTAAGTTTGTGTTTTGTATTTTGTCTGAGAACGACGCTCGAATGATGCTGGGAAGCTTTATTTCTAAGGAAGCCATAAGGGATTAGGACCCTAGGGAGCGCGCGGAGGCGTCGACAGAAATTCGGCAAAAATCGGGTTATTAGTGGCGCCTGTTAAAAGTATTTCTCCCTTTAGGAAATTGTGCTTGTCACGTGACCTCGTTTGCTCTATCTGTCGCCGGCGGGACGAATGCCGCCATAAAAACTGGGAGTCATCATGGATTTCCAATAAAGTTGGCGGGTGGGTGGGGGTCTTTTCGGGGGACGAGGATGGTTTCATAATTCTCGGTCGGCCTTTTTGTCGTCGCCCTTCTGCGGTCTGACTTTCCCACCGGCGGAAATAAGCAGTCAGCAGAAAGGGATGGGGGGAAAAAAGTTGGGATGAGAGACGTTCTCTTTAAAAAGCCTTGTGGAAGAGAGAATAGCGAAGATTATAATGTTAAAGGTATGTTTGGTGGATAGGTTAGTAGGAGTAGAGGAACCACTGGTGGAATAGACCCCCCCTCCTGTTTTCCTTCCGTTTTTGCTCCTCCCGCGGGCGGACATCTTCCCAGGGGAGATGAGAGATAAGGGAATGAGTCGCCAACCATTCTTGGTGCCAACCCGTGCTCTCGTGGTAGATAAGCAGGGAGTTAAAGTGGAGTCATGACTGGAGAATAGAAATAGATACACGAATAATTGGTTGATTCGGAAGCTTGTGGTTATGAACTTCTACGTTAATGAACTCTTCACAATGCTGTTTAGTTGCCTGTCCTGCTTCTCACTAGAGTCGCGTTTTGGTCAACATCTCTTCCGATTTCCTGTAAAAGTTAGATAGGTCTTCCTTTTGCTGCTTTAACATCTTTGCCACTTGATGATTTTTATACATAGCAACCTTCACATAACCCAAAAAAAGAAACCCATGGGAGAGTCAACAGGACCAAAGTGTTCTATCCAATTTGTTCCAGAAACACTTCTCGAGTTGTGACACTTCAGTAGTTCCCCATCCTCCTGGAACCATAGTTGATGAAGTTTACCCAAAGATAAACTTTTTGTCCAATCACAAATCACAATTTGAATAAGGTTAGCCTATTGTGTACCAGTCAATGTACCCTCGTAAAATATTGGACTAATAACTGTTGAATTATCCATCCCGCTCCAGACGTTAGTTGACCATTTGTATTGATGGTTTGTTTCCCTGTTAAAGTGTGACAGGAAATGTAAATTATGGTTTTTTATAATGCCATCTTGAGTGAATGTAGACCTCATCACCTTTTTTTTTATATCTCGGAATAGTATAGGAGTTTCTGTGCATTACAACAACGAGTTGCGTTACAATGGGGAGAGTGGGTGTAGTGAATTGTTGGAAGAGACGAATCATCCTCTGTTGCTCTAGACGTTGTTGGGATGGTGCACTTGCAGGATGCACGTGATAGACGATTATAAAAAGGGAAGATCGCTGCCATTGCCCACACCAAAAGGATGATTCGTTTATTAGTAGGAAGCTTATTGTATCGTTCTCATAACTTGAAAACGAATTAACCTTTTCACATTCTGTTTTCACCAATCGATAAATATGGGATAGAGCGCGTTCGAAAATGAGATAGTCGGAATAGGTCCAATTGCACGTGCTCCAATAGGATACTCCCTTAACAATGTTTCTCTGCTAACATATGGCATTTAATACACTACCCTATCAAAAGTCATGGGACAACCCTGATTTGCATGAAAATGAGACATTCCTTTGCAATTTCACTGTTGGCATTCTTCCCAGCACTACATAACAGAGAGTATGCTATTATGAGAATGTCTCAAAGAAAAGAGCTTTCACACTTCCAAAGCGGTACAATTGTTGGTTGCCATCTCGCAGGCAAAACTGTTAGAGAGACGTCAACCCTCCTAAACATCCCGAAATCGACCGTTCACAAAGTCATCCGTTCATGGAAAGAGAAAGGCACCACCTAGGTGTTCCGCCTAGGACTAGATGACCCAAGATCATCTCGGCCAGAGACCAAAGGGCTCTTCGTAAAGTGGTCACTGCAAATCGTCACATATCGCTTGATGGACTGACAAGATCGTTCATAGAGTCGACGGAAACAGTTGTGAGCACCCTGACTGTTCGCAGGGAACTGCATGCAATGGGTTTTTATGGCAGAGCGGTAGCCCGCAAACCTCACATCAGCACCAGCAACGCAGCGAGGAGATTGCAATGGTGCAAAGAGCGACGCCATTGGATTCTGGTTAAATGGCGAATAATTGAATGGAGTGACGAGCCCCGCTACACCATCTGGCAATCGGATGGACGGGTTTGGGTATGGCGAACGTTATTTGCCAAGCTGTGTTGTGCCCACGGTGAAATTCCGTGGAGGGTCGATGATGGTGTGGGGGTGCTTTTCATGGTATGGGTTGGGTGCAATCGTTTCTGTGGACGGACATCTAAACGCAGAGAGTTACCAAGACAACGCAGCACTCCCATCTCTCTGGCAACACTTTGGCAACGGTACGTCCACGTTGGTAATCATCGATACCAGGATGAACAGTGAAGAGTACCAGGAGATGGTAGCAGAACATTTGCTTGAAGCTGACCCACGAATTTGTGGACCTGAGTGGATCTTCCAGCAAGACAATGCCCCCATCCAGAGCTCACGGGCTACGAAATCTTGGCTACAGGAGACCTCTGTTGAGATTATGACTTGGCCGGCCCGTAGCCCTGATATCAACCCGATCGAAAACCTGTGGAACCCATGTCGGGGAAAGTGTACTCGTATTGAACGCGATGGCAGAAACTGTTGGTGACCTTCGTTCGAAAATCGATGATGTCTGGTACACTCTGGATTCTCCAAGTTATACAAAAACTTATTCTAACGATGCCATCTCGTTGAGCGCAGAGGCAATGATTTTTTTTATGCAAAACAAGCATATGTCCGTATAAATGTGAAACAGTCACTTTTGCAGAAGTTGCAGTTTGTTTAATATTTTTTGTATTAAGAATTACTAACTCTCCATTTAACAAAAAGGTTCGATCCCAGGTCGCAGAATTTCTCCATTTAACCTTTCGATCCTTCAGTTTTATTTGTTTAAATTCTTTTTTTACCTTTCTTTCATTGTTTAGGAATTTACACTTTATTTTTCTTGTTTATCTAAAGTGTTATAAATTACACGTATCCATGGCTAATGTCTCGCTAGTAAATCGATTCTTTTGTCTCCATCTTGCTTTTTGGAGTGTCTTTTGCGTTTTTCTCTTTTTATATTATTTATTTTTCTTTTACTTTTTTATTTTTCATTTTTTTTAAATTTTTTTTTTTTTTGGCCTTTCGCGCGCTCTTCCTTTCACCGCTCTGTTCGTTGGCCAACTGTGTGGAATGGTTCCTGAGGGAGCCGTGCCGTGGGAGATGACCGCGCGTTCGTGCAACACCTCTTGACACGAGCGATAATTCCGAGCAATGGCAAGCAATTCTCGGGAGCGCCTCGACACGGGCGACGACAGCGCCTCTCGAGGCTGTAAACATAAAAGTCGCCTTTGGTGGACGGGGAAGGCTCCTCTCCTCTCTCTTTCATCTTTGTATTAGATACCAAGATTCTGAGGAAAAGAGGTTGAGATGAGAGGGAGGAAAAGAGGCATTGGAAAAGTTAGGTTATTCTTAGTTTCTTATTATTATCATCATCATCATCATCATCATCATCATTAAGTTATACGAGCGTAAAGAAGTGCAAAGTTGAATGGACTAGATGGGGACAGGTTGAAAGTGAGGGAAAGGATCGGTTTGGGCAGCTGTGTTTGTTTAAAGATTGAATGTTAATTGGAATTGGTTAGAGCCAGTGAACCAATTAGAGGGTAATTAGCTCATTAGGCGTTTATTAACAAAGTGACTTTGAGATTAAATAAATTTGTATTTGCATATTTCGTGAGTTAATTGACAAACGCGCGTATGCGATGAAAGTTAGTTTTATTTGAAACTATGCAGTGACTTCGTTTGGCAGTTTTTTGGATGGCCTGGGCGGGAAATCTTTTGAGATAACGGGGAAACTTATTTTTGTTAATAATAATAATAATAATAATGAAGAAGTAAAGACTTCCAAATCTGTCGAATTTGCCGAGTCAGCTGGTTGAAACTCCAGTTTTCGCGCGACTCTTTTCTTAGACAGATGGTGTATAAAATAAATAAATAGAAATTTATTATGTGTTTGGTGCATTTGTGGTGCATTTTTCCATGAGTGGGAAGTTTCAAACAGTGGGAAGTTTCAGGCAATCAAGCAGACGCCTTAGAATAGTTGTAGTTTCCCTTCCAACGCGGATTGATACAGCTTGAGCGCTGCGTTTTTATTTTATAGACAGCGGGACCAGACTATCCTGATGTTGTTGGTGTTGCTAAGGGGTCCATGTTCTCCATTACGATGTCGTATGCGTCACTGAGGAGCCGCAGAGCCTGTAGCGCCTGCACGGTCGTTCGTGCAACGTGCGGACGAGCGTTGTCATGCAGCAGAAGGACGCCTTTGCGAAGCACAAGTACAGGTTGTTGCTGACACAGTTTTGTGTGCATACGATGCAGTTCACGACTGTAGGTTGCAGCGGTGATCGTCTCCCCCTGCTGCAGAATGCGGTAATGCACTACACCACGGATGTTCGACCAAACTGTAACCATGAGCTTTCTGGGGTGCAACGGGGGTTTAGGGAACTGTCGCGGGGGTTCATCAGCATCCAGCCACTGTGCTGACCGTTTCCTATTGTCGTATAGGTACCACCTCTCGTGGCAGGTGACAATGCGATCGAGAATCCCCGCTTCTTCGTGGCGCAAAAGCAATTCCGTACACACCTCCAATGATTCATGTGGGGCCCATTTGTCCTACTTTTTCACCTTGCCGATGGTCCTAAGGTGTCTACTGACAGTCGACGCTGATACAGCACGATCCCCTGCAAGGCCCCGAAAAGTTTTTGATGGGTCCTCTTCCACAGATCGCTTCAGATCAGCGTCATTCAAAACTTTGGGCGGTCTGCCGCGTGGCTCGTTTGCCAGGTCCGTCACTCCCGCACGGAATTTTCGGAACCATCGTTGGACAGTAAGTTCGTCTATGGTGCCTACACCGAATACCTTATTGATGTTTCGAGAGGCGTTGGATGCAGTGTGATTCAACCTGAACTCATAATGCATTATCACACGTAATTCGTATGAAGTCGCGACTATCTTCGCTTGGGTTCAAACGCTATTAAATATCATCGCAGACATGCAAATGTTAGGCAGGTGGTCGCTGATAGGTTTATCTCTGGGAATGTAGCACTTTGTTACGGGTACTTGCTACTAAACGTGGAAACCGTGCTGAAGCGCGGAACCCACCTCGAAATCTAACATTTGACATATAATGACCTGATATTTACTTGTATAATGCGCACGCAGGTTATTGTAATAAGTTCCCATTGGCTTAGAGCTTTGCATACCATACGAACATTGCATTTGGTATGATGACTCGTATTTAATTTTGAATTGTTGCAAAGTGAAGATTTTTTTTAACTTGTATGTTGTGTAATATGCGCATTACTTTTCTCAAATTCACCCTAGGCCATACATTTGAGTTTAGAATTTTTTAAATATTTTTTTCATATTCGACATCCCAAATTACATTCCGAGTGCGTTTGTTTATTTATTTTTTTTACCAATTTACTGGCTTTTGGGATCAATGTGTACCGTACGCAACGCCAGTCACTAAAAACGGCCCGGGATGTTGCCTGGAAATGTCATTCTTCTGCATGACAATGCCCGTCCTCATTAATCGCACTTTTTAAAGCTTCTGGGGGAGAATACTTCGGAAAACTGACCTAATATTAGGTTTTCTCTGTAAAAATATAAGTCGCGTTGAATCTTGTATATTTTGTAGTGAAATAGTAATAAATATGTTTGAAAAACATACATGTAATAATAATAATAATAATCTTTTTCGAGACGGGTGAACGTTTTGCTCGCCCTCCGTGCCATCTTCTTGAAGGCGAAAGCGCGTCGTTTGGCTGCTCGGGTTGTGTTGGCGCGGCGTTATGTGTAAGAAGAGATTTTTGGAAAAATCTCGAGCCTTTTCCTATCCTCCAATTATCGACATGCAGCTGAAACCTCGGCTGCTTGCTATTCATGAGCCCCAATTGACCTCTTCTCTTTCTCGGGCCTGAGAGAGGAGGAGGAGGCGGTGGTGGCTGTATTTTCTCCGGCGGTTGCGTTGTTCGTCCGCCCCCTCCCCCACAACCCCCCACCCCGCACGCTTCGATCCGCTCTTGTCGAAAATTAAAATGCCACTTAATTCCACGTAAGAATGCGCGAAATTGGATTTTATTTAACTGCGCCGGCAACAAATGATTCTATTATAACGGAGACCAAATGTCTTCGTGATTGCCACTATAGAGGAAAGCAAAGCGAGGCCATAAAACAGCGACGCACAAGAAGAAGCCCCTCCTCCCTCCTCGTGAGGTGGGGGTTTCGGGAAAAGGGCGGGGGGGGGGGGGACGCCTCGGCGCACGCCTCCGAGGAAACGCTGCGAACACGGCAACACGCAGGACTCTTGTTTTCATGAAACTTTAGGCTGCTTGTAAGAAAGGAAAAAAGAAAACGTCCAGTTTATGGTGAACCTCGTGCTTGCTCCTGTTCATTCCTGTTTTGTTAACGAGTTTAGCCGTAGCGGTCTCTTTTTAAAGTTTTCTGTGTTAGATCCTTGATATTGCTGTTGAAATTTATATTTTAGTTTGTTCTCATTGCCAATGTTTCTAATCTTATTTTTTTTTTTCTCTTTCAGGTAAATGAATTTTATTTTTTATTCTTGAATAAAGTAAAGTTTAGAGAAACACCCGGATTGGTTGAGTATGAAAACTTTGTTATTCATTTAAAAATTATATATTGTAAATTCCTGCAACCCATATTCAAAGTAGTTACCTTCTGAGGTTACAAACTTAGTGCAGCCTTCATACAAGTTTTGGAAACGTGTTTTAAAGTCCTCATCATCCTAAGCACACCGGACAAAAAATTAGTCACTTAGTGCGTTGTACACCTCTTCACTTTAATGCACTTGGGCATTGGTTGTACGAGTGTCTTTAGATAGTCCTTATCTATCTCCAACCATCCTGCATTCGACTTATCCCGCAGGTCGACGTTGTTAGTCGGATGGCGAGCCTTCCGCTTAACAACACCTTGCTCTAAGTGGTCCCACACATTCTCTATTGGGTTCAGATCTGGGGATTTGGCGGAGCAGTCGATCATGCTCGTCGAACCAATCCTCCACGGATTCCTATCGTCTTGGTGGTGATGCTGGTTAAGCCTGGTGCTAGGTTTGATCGAGAGGTTCCTGTTTTTGTGACTAATAGTTTTGTTCCTTGTGCTTATTTCGCATAAAAACAGATTGTATTGCGAATTTCTGTTTTTAATTCATTGGCCTGTGTAGGATTAACGTTTCTTTATCGTCTTCCTTCTTCTCAGTTGGTTGTTTGCCATTTTCGTGGCGACTGCTAATTCCCCATTGAAAGAGGCCTCGTTTTTCCATTTTGTCTTCTTTCCTTTTCCAGTGGGCCACGGTGGTTGACGAATTAGGATCTGTGTGTTGACAGTTGCTATTACACCTGTCGTCCAATTTCATTGTGAATGCAGGGATGGAAGGAAGGGGCTTCCCCGAGGCGCACTCATTCCACTTTCTCTTTCCTCTGCTTCTCCCTCCTCCCTCAGCGATGGATAGGAAATGGAAAGTAAATAGAAAAGGGGACTTGGTGGGAGAGTTTTTGAAACGACCACACCACAAGCTTCTTTTTCTCTCTGTCTGTTGCCTATCCTTCTCTCCAGTTTATATAGAAATTGATTATTATCACTTCCTGGTTGTGTAATCAGGATTGCAGTTTTGTAATATACTGGTGAAATAGTGTACCCCTGTTTCATGTCTTGTGATGATTGATTGGAAAAACTGCATCTCTTTTGTTTCGAAACCGACTCAGTAGCTGTTGACAGGTAGACACGCGTCCTCACTTTTGATTAAAAGTCAGCTCTCGAGGAACCCTACAGAACTCGTGTGCGAGATTCCGCTTTTGGAATAAATGATTCACCGTCTGTTTGTGAGCGAGACCACTGTCGTTTAAAACACTTGATTTTAACCAAGGCTGTCTCCGACCCATCTCTGGGTGAACTATGCGCCGAGAATAGGAGCGGAGCCAAATCGGCAGTCGCATACCTATAAGACCCTAATTTCTGCAAGGAGGAGGGCTTGGATCCAGCATGCCTCATCAGTGCACTCAAGTTCTGGTGATGGTGTCGTTGTGTGGAGCTACTGCTGACAAGGATCTGGTCCGTTGATATTCGTGGAGGGTCGGGTTCAGTGCTTCAGTGCTTCATTTGAAGACTTCGTCACGGGCGACAATGCTGCCCACATCAAGGCAATAGAATAATAGCTTACTTAAGTGGTAAAGTTTTAGACCAGTAGAACATTATTGTAGGTAAAAAGTGAGTATCTTCATATTTTCCTTTGCAGCTGTGCTTGTACTCGAGTTCTGAGTTCATTGGCTTTGCAGGACTGATTATTCAATATATGCGGGTGGGCATTGTCCTGTTGGAATATAGTGACAGAAATGGTGTCTGATGTGGCGGTTGCTCCTGTTTGAGAGTATCAGCAGTACTACAAAGTAGTTGAGATCCATACCCTGTAGCACCCCTCAAATATTCTAATTAGTAAAAAATTTGGATTATAGAGTACACCGGTTTTCGGAACCTATTTCAGTTTCTGGGGGCGTTGAATTAAGTTCTGGTTCCAGAAAAATCGCACAATTTGGTGGGTATTTTAGTAATATAGCAAGCGATAACTCGAAAACGGATTGAGATATCTGAAAACGGATTTCAGTATCAGGTTAGTGAGGAAATTGCACCCCAGATCGAGTGGTCACATGACCCCCTTTCCATTTGAATATTTTGGAGCGAATGTACGAATTTATCGCGCACGGCTGATTTCAGCCGTTCGGAAATGACTTGACGGATCCGATGTTAACCCCGTGGATAATGTCCATGTTGAAACTAACTGTGCTCTATTGAGCGAGGCATACTGCACCTATATGAATCCTAAACGAGTCCAGTAAGGAAGGCATGTTTGTATTTATACGACCTTAGAGGTCTAGTGGACATGTAAATGAGGATTCGATTTGGGCAGGGAAGGAGGGAATTAATGAATGTGTTGTTATCAATTTTGTTGCCCCCCCCCCCTTCTTCTATTTGTTTGTCGCCTTGTTTATTTATGAAACGTCAAGTGCGTGTTTGTGGTTAATTCGAGTCGATCGCCCGTTTGTTTCTTTGCCTGGTAAAAGAGAGAGAGAAGGGAAACGGAGGACTAGATGGATAGATAGTTGCGTTGGTGTGGGTGGTGGGTATGTGAAATCCTCTGCTGCCGTCTCGGTCGCTTATGCGTTGCCGCCGGAGACGAGAGGGATTGAATCGAAAATGCCACTTTCTAATGGGTTTTCATTTATTATCCCGATGGCGGCGGTCGCTTTTTCCCCTTCGTTTTATTTGTGGTCGTTTCCTGGTCCACTGAGCAGCTACTCTCTCTCTTTCTCGTAAACGTTTCGGTCATCACCCTGGCAAAAGGGAAGGAGAAGAAGGAATGGGGTGGAGAAGAGGGGGTCTCTCAACCTGATCCTCTCTATTTTTTTTTTTTTTTTTTTTCCATCCACTGACGATGATGAAGTTGTTGAGCGCTACAGGATCTTCTCGAATATTTTCCTTTTTGCCATTTATTTTGTGAGTTCTTAGGCTCGCAAGAATTTTGCTCGCTCTTATTTATTTATTTTTTTTTGAGATTCCTGTACTTTCTCCAGGCAGCCTTCGGAGATAGAATATCAGACTTTATGGCCATTAAAAAATTTATGTAAAACCCCCAATAGAGTACTGAGGAGCACTGAATACAAATACAACTATCAAATAATTACGCGAGGGTTTTCAGAGAACACGCCTACAAATTTGCATCATTTCCTTCTTGCACGTTTCTTGAGCAGTGATTCACCTGAGCTGGTGTCTGTAGGGTATCATATGAGAGGTGGCACAACCGTTCCCGCATTGAAAGCATCATATCATACACGGAGTGGCCAGCTTATTAGGGACACCCATGACTATGCAAATCCGTTGGCCTAGCATTACTGCGTATCATTTGGTCACGTGACAGTCGGTACCAATCTAAAGCCAGAATACTCCTGTCAACTGCAAGTGGTTTGACCATCACCATGGGAAAAACAAAGGATCTGAGCGACTTCGAGCGCGGGATTATATACTTGGTGCCCGGCGAAGTGGACTGAGTATTTCCGAAATCGCACGTCTTCTAGGCTTTTCCCGAACGACCATTTCAAGGGTTTACCAGGACTTTGGACTTAGACAACCAAAAAAACAACCAGCCAGAGACGAGCATGTGGTCGCAAACGACTCGTCGTTCAAAAGGGTGAGTGCAGGATGGGAGTGTTTGTTCGTGCGAATAGCATCTCTGAATGCACTACACGCCGTACATAGGCAAGGATGGACTGTGACTGTTGACGGCCAGTTCGGGTATCTTTGATCTCCACCCAAAACCGCAAAAAACGTCTCCAATTTGCCCGTGATCACCAACACTGGACCGTCGAAGACTGGAAGTTGGTCGGCTGGTCGGATGAATCCCGTTTCCTGTTGCACCATGCAGATGGCCGACTCAGAATTTGGAGACAACAGCACGAAGCGATGGACCTCTCCTGTCTGGTTTCCACTGTTCCGTATGGCAGATGCTCTGGGGAATGTTTTCCTGGCATACTCTTGGTCCGCTGATACCTGTAGAACAACGCGTTAATGGTCAGGGCTACCAGGTTGCCGACCACGGGCTACAATGCTCCGTGTCAGGAGGCTCGTATTGTCATGGGATGGTTCCAGGAGCACGATAATGAATTCAACATACTCTTCTTTGGGATGAGCTGGAACGGGTTATTCGAGGCATGGATCCACCACCATTCAATAAGCATCAAGTAGGAGCAGCTGTTGCATCCGCATGGACAAACATCCGCTGTTATAGCTGCTAGGGGTTTTGCAACACACTATTAGGGGGTTGTTCTTAATAAAGTGGACACTCGGTGTATACCGCTATTAAGCTCCTATTTCCAGGTGGTATTTATGGAATTAAAAGAATTTTTTTTTAGGTTTCTGCCAAGACTTTGGCATTTGGCCCCAATTGTGCGTCGTGCGAGTATTCCGCAATCACCCTAACTCCATTTGGCAGCAGCTTCTGAATACGACTCTTCCATTTGCAAAGCTTTGTTTATTATTTTATTTATAGTTTCCTGTGAAGTTCCTACAAAGTTTGTGGTTTTTGCTATGCTTAACCCGAGTATATTGCCGATGATCGCCCGGGCGGCTTGTTTTATGTTTTAGATGGGGAGTTGGCCTGTTTTGATACGGTCGGTCAGGTGGAGGAAGTGGATGGGGGTTTAGCGATGATGAAAAATAGAGAGATTGGGAAGGGGGGGGGGGTATAAGCATTGTATGTATGTTTTGAGCGGAAATGTTCACATGCTCATCCCTAGTTTCCTCGCCCATCTGCTTCTTTTCCCGCGCGATGACGGTGGCGCTCTCTTGGAGGTAGGAGGGATAGGCGTCGGGCGGAAAAGGAGCAAATACTCGACCGATTGTTGCATGCGCCACGGATATTGAGGAATTTCCAATCGTCGCTCCCCTCTTTTTTTTTTTTTTTTCTTTTTTTTGAAAAATTGTTTCCTTTTCCCCCTTTTTTTCATCTCCTCTTCTTTTTCCTTTTTGGTGAGCAGCTTTCGGTGATTGAGCCGCATCACCCGTGAGAGAGAGGTCCTGTGCAGCTTGCTCTCGTTTTCGGCTGGAGGATGAAAAAGATGAAGAAAGAAGAAGAAGAGGAGGAAGGAGGAATCTGTCAAACACGGCTCAGTGATTCTGTAAGAGATACATGGCCGTGGAGTGGAGGAGAGAGAGAGAGAGAGAGAGAGAGAAGCGGTCTCAAGCATGGTTGCTCACGATCGCCAAGCGACATCTTCCTCACAGCTGCACTTGATTTTCTTCTTTTCCAACAACAACAACAACAAGGGCAATAGCAGCAACGACATAAGCGGTCCTTTCAGTTTTGCGTGCCTCCCTCTCTCTCTTCTTCTTCTTTTTGCTGCCATCTCTCTTAACGTTCCTTGTCGTGGCAAGGCAGGGCAGCGTAATTTTCAATCCTATCGCTGCTGTTGTTGTATCAGCTGATTTGCGAAGAAGTAATCTCCGCGAGCTTTTTTTTTTTTTGAGGTGCGTTGTTTTAGGTTCCTAGTGATGTTGTCCTGCGACGCGAATTCGAAAGGATTTAATTAAGTTTTGATTGCTTATCTGAAGACTTGTGCGAAAAGGAAATTTTTGCACCGATGTTTAGCTTATTGCTTAGAAACTGGGATTCTTGAGTATTTTGAAATAGGGAACCATTTTTTTCGAATCTGCTTCTGTATTCTTGTATCGAATTCTGGTTCTTCTTGAATGAACATAAATTCCAGCTCTGACGTGGAGATTACTTCCGATTCGGATTAATATATGGACGCGTTTTCTTTCCGCAAAAAAATCGGTGAGCTATTACAGCTCAAAAGGTCACCAATAACAGAGGGGACCACGTTTTTCTCTATACATTTCCATGTATAAATGGCCTATGCATTGATTAATGCATTTCTCTTTTTGCCATTCTATGGCTAAGACAGAGAGAAGGCTTGTGGTTAAGTTGAGACACGTGTTGGTGTTCTTTGGTGGGCAAAATCAGTGAAAATTAGTTCAATGGTACCATAATGGTACTATTGAAAGTGCTAAGATAAGGCATGTAATATATCAAGCAGCTTGGAATGACGTAAAATGAATGCTAGTCGAAATTGGTTCAAAGTTACACGATGTAATGGTACCATTATGGTACCATGGGAAGTTTCAATGCTAAAATTCGGCATGTAATATATCAAACAACTTGTAATGACGTGTCATGAATGAAAACATGAAATTAATAGTGGAATTTGGTTTAAGGGTACATTATTTAATGGTACCATTATGGATGTGTAGTTCTCATCGGGGTAAGACGTGTCCCCAAACGCTCCCGCCTTCCCCAATGACCATAGTTTTTCCCCTCCTTGCAACCCATCTCCTCCCGCCCAGCCAAGCAATAAGTCCACGTCCAACCAGTGGACCGAGTGCAGGTCGTCATTACCTTTTCTAATAACTAAGTTTCCGTATTATTATTTTATTAATTTAATGTTATTATTTTTTCTCTCTTCTCTCAGTAACCTCTCTCTCGTTAATCTTCCTTCGTTAATTTATTTATTAATATTATTTGTTTTGATTCAAGCGTGCTGGTTTTATCTCTATACTAGTTTCTACACGTATTTTGTTATGTAGTTATCATTAGCCTTTTTCCACTTCCCCCTTTTTAACTATATAGTCAGTTAATTATTTTATTTTTCGTTTTAATTTTTTTTTCCTGTTTTTTTTTTTTTTCCCTTGCTTTAAATTTACAACTAGTTCAACTTGCCTTTTCCGTTTGCCTCTGCAACCCCTCACCGCCTCTCTATGCCACTGGCTCTTCTATGTCCTCACAACATCCGCTATATTCCCTGCTCCTCTTCACACTCTCGTGTCAGTTCCTTTACCCCTTTCCCCTTGGGTACCTCTCCCTTTGATCCTTTCCCTGTTGCTTGCATGCTTTGTAACTGTTACGTTTTATACTTTTCTCTTTGACCTTCTCCCTCTTCTAATTGACTCTCCCCCAATCCTATTATTTATTTTTATATATTATCGTAAAGAATAGAATAATCTCGCCACCTTCCCATTCTTTCTGTCTTAATTTTTTTTTTAACTTCATTTATTTATTATTATTCATATTATTATTCTTAATAATTTATAATCCCTTTTACTCTTTGTTTTTATTCTACTTTTTTTGCTGTTCTTAATTTTTCTTGAGGAAATGCCATCTAGTGTTGATTTTTGTGGAATCTGTTCGGAGAAAATTACAAGAAGCAAATCTCAGAAGTTGGAACACGTTATTTTAGAGTGTAATGACTGCAAAAACAAATTTCATGCTAGATGTTTAGACATTACAGTTAAAGATCTCAGAGCTGTCCAAAGAGAGGAAATACAGTGGAGATGCTAATCTTGCTTAGGAAATTGTCCTGGTGTCCCTCTTGCATCATTGTTTAAAGAAGATGAGCCTCTATCAAAAAGAGATATTCTTGACTGCATATCTTGTTGCATTAAGGAACATCTAGCAGATATGAAATCTGTTGTATCTGAGCTTGCTGCCTCTGTAGAATTTCTATCCAAAAAGATAGAGGATATACATGGGGAACTAAAGCAAACACAAGTGAAATTGAAGAAAATGATGACTTGAGGAAAGGATACCAATTTGTGAAATTACAGATGGAAGACTCTATTCAGTATTCCTATAACTCCAACTTACTTATCCATGGTATTCCTGAGAGACCAAATGAAGACCTACTAGAATATGTGTTAAAAAATCATAAAGAAACTCGATGTAGTCTGTACTTCTGAGGATATAGATGTTATTCATAGGAGCGGAGATAGAGATGCCAAGGCCTATTGTAATCAAATTTATGAAAAAGAAGATTAAACATTTGATAATGATTAAGAAGAAAGCAGTCTCAAAATCGCTCTCTACTGACTTTTTTGACATTTGCAATGAAAGATATCCTATTTACATTAATGAGCATTTGTCACCCTATAAAAGCAATTTATTTAAAAAAGCCAGAGAAATTAAAAACGTAAAAGGATATACATTTTTATGGACTGGGGAAGGAAAAATATTAATGAGAAAAGATAGTAATCATCACGTGTGAAAATGATGTAACTAAATTATAGATATGTTTTACATGAATAATATTTCCTTTTTCTATCAAAATGTGAGAGGTTTCAAAACAAAACTAACTGATTTTTCCTCAGCAGTATACTCAAACTCATATGATTTTATTTTACTTAGTGAAACTTGGTTGAATGGACACATCTATAATGGTGAACCCTTTGATGACCGATACTCCATTGAAAGAAATGACAGATCAGCAACTATCAATAAAATGGATGGAGGTGGTGTGTTAGTTGCTGTTAAAAACAACATTAATTGCTCTAGAATTTATTTTAAAACTCTGGTGTGTCTCTTATTGATTATGTGTTTTTAAAAATTGATCTAGGGTCGACTGTATTTTTAGTTGCAGTTATGTTTCTGTATATTCCACCCTATGTTTCTGTTCCCGACTTTAAATTATTTCTAGATAATGCATCTTCTTTTGCGTTAACGGTTTGTGATAATTTTTTAATAGTAGGTGATTTTAACGTTCCAGATTTTTCTACTAGTATTAATAGAACACACATTTTTCTTCCAAACACACACATTTAAACAATTTTATGCATAGTCTAAATTGTAGCCAGATTAATACCATCGCAAATAGTTATGATGGTTTTCGTAAGATGATGGCTCAGTACCTGAAGATCCTTATCATCCGCCTTTATCTATTGTTGGCGAAGAGATTGGTAGATTTGAAAAGTTTCTTAACCTAACTTCACAGCTCAATTATAGAGCTGCCAAGTTCCCTACCTTGTACAATTACTTTTCCTCAGTTGATTGGTCAAATGAACAGTAACCGCATGTGATAATTTTTCACAAAACTGAACAAGATTATGCAAAAAATGCAAAACACCTTCCTATACATAGGCATTTTCTCTTTAATATAACATTTGGTACAAGTGAGTTTCAAAAGTTTAGAAACATCACCTATTAAAAGTAACGAATTTTTATAGAGTTAGAGTTTCACTTAATATATTCATGAATGGGTAAAGCAACACAGTTACAGAGAAGAAAAACTTTGTTAGGATTAAAGAATCAGGGAAGACAGTTTCAAAGGGAGGCCACGATAAACCACCAAAGGTGATTTGAGAAAGTTGAGATCTGTTGTGAAATCAGTGAGATGCTGTGTTTATCGTTCTAAGGGAGAAGAATACAACCCAAACTGCTTGAAATCAACAGTGAAATTTCCTCAGAAGGCCATGATTGCGAATGCTTCATAGCAGCTGGAGTGGGGAAACGGGCATCATCATGGAACTGTTAATGTAGATGTCCATGAACAAGTTTTGGAAAACTTTCTGATCCTGGCTCTGGAAAATCTTGAATAAGAAGCTGAAGAAATGAAATTTGTGTTGCAGCAAGACAGTACCAGCTGCCATAAAGCTCGTCAAGTGAAGACATGGTTTCAGAGAAATGACGTTTCACTCATGGAGAACTGGCCAGCAAATTCACTCGACTTGATTACGATCGAGAATTTATGGATGCACATGAAGAAGCAGGTCCGGGGAGAAAAGCCAATCAAGTTCGAAGATCTAAAGTCAGCTATGAGGCATTGCTGATCAGAAATCCCTGGTTCAAAGATGCAAGGCAGTCATTAGATCCAAAGGATACCCCACAAAATATTAATATTTTTTTTTTCAGAGTTCCAGTAGTTAACATTTGTTTATTGTTTTCTTTGCTTCATAAATTTTACTTTTGGTTTGTTGTTTTACAGTTGTTCTGCTCGTGTTTCTAACCTTCTGAAACGCCAAGAGGATGTTTCTAAACTTTTGAAACGAGAGGGGGTCATTTCACTGGCACGCTGTACCAAATATTAATCTTTATTTGTCATATTAAAAAGAAAATGTTGCGCTATAGGGAGGTGTTTTTCATGTCTACTTGTACATAGCTTTGTTCAGTTTTTTGGAAAAAAAAATTACTACATATAGTAGACCATTCTTTTGTGAAAAGTTTCTAACTTTTGAAACGGGGTTGTAGACCCTTACACAGAATGCTTCAAAAATTGACGATCATTTTATTAAATGGGAATGCTTATAAATTAAAGGACTCTTATATGTTGGAATATACAGGGTGTCCAAAAATTCTGGCGACACGGCAGATATCTCAAAGCTGCCAGGTAGGCGAGATCTGATGAGTGAGGTTTATGGGTATTAGGGGGAGTGGGGAATTCATTGCCGCACTCAAATTTGACTTTGAACCTCAAATTTAAGGTCCTCCATTTGCTAACTCGAAAACTATTAAAGATAGAGAAAAATTTCCAATTGCTACCCTGTAGAGCAACATCGCATTAGTCTAAAAACAATTTTTAATCACACCCTTCCCCTTGAAAGATTTTGAGAAAATAGGCGAGAAAGAGTCTCTCAAGGTCAGCTTGGGCTGGCCAGGTTGGCTGAGGTTTCTAACACCTTTGAATTGCAG
>JAHWFO010005382.1:2942702-2957278 GCA_023313115.1 Rhysida immarginata | reverse complement strand
CTCTCTCTCTCTCTATTGCAACGCTCCTTCTGCTGCTGCTGCTGCTGCTACCGCGAAAAGAGAAACGAGCCTCGCTTTGGCTTTTGGTGTGTGTGCTTGTTGTGTGTCTGTGTGTGTGTGTGTGTGTGCGTGTGTTGTTGCGAGTCCACTTGCTTCCTAAGCTCTTTACGCTCGACTTAATACGCCTTACACCGGCAAAATGGAACCGAATTCAGCAGCAATAAGAAACTTTTTGTCAATCATTGAGTTCTCGTCGAGTGGAACTAATGTTTACATTAAATCGCCCGCCGCACTCTTCTTCTTCCTCCTCCTCCTCCAAATACGTGCCCGCCGGGAGAGTTTGCCCATTTTTATTATGGAGTTATTTATTTATTTCTTTATTCTGTCCCAGGATGGTTCCCTATGTGCGCGATCTTTTTATTGTTGCGTCTTTTGGGTTTTAAAGGTTTAAAATATGGGTTGAATCTGAAAATTGTGAGCATTTAAGAGGGTGTCATTCTCCACACGCAACAAGTCTGCAGGGTGAGACAAAAGTCATGGACATAGTCAAGGTTCGTTTTCTTAAATGGGAATGTGGGTCATGTGATATATCAAATAACACCGGTGTTTTCTCAAGAGTTCGTTCCTGCAATCGGATTTCAGTTATCTGTTGTGGTTCACTAGTTTTATCAAAAACGTTGGCATTTTACAAATAAAAACACACGCACCGAAAATTGTGTTCGATGTGTTGTCCCTGGTGCTAGACACGGTGCTCGAGGCGCTTTATCCACTCATAATGCACGTGCACAAGAACCTCTGGGGTACGTTTGCTTTGGATTTTCACAGCATAGGAGGTGTATAGCAGTGGACTATTTTTCAAGTGGCAGTAGCATCAAACAAAATAAATATGCAAATCAGTGTTAGTAGGTTTAGTTACACTGTCACGAGTAAGGGCTACAATGGCTACACGACGAGAGCTATCAGAGTTCGAATGTGGAGCACAACGTATGGGTCATTCAATATCGGAGGTGGCTCAAGAATTCAACATCCCACGGTCCACAGTTTCAAGAATCTACCGTGAGTATCAATTTATCGGGATTCCCCCCCCCCCCCCACCATGGACAACGCAGTGGTCGACCACACCTTCTCAATGAACGTGACCAACGGCGTCTGAGTAGGATGGTCACAGCTAACAGGCAACTAACACTACGCCAGATGACATCAGATTATTTTAACCAGGGTGATGCTAGAGCTGTATCGATGCGAATTGTGCAATGAAATCTGGTGTCCATGAGATATGGAAGAATTGTGCGACTTTTGGACACTTGACAACTGGAAACGTGTGACCTGGTCTGATGAGCCTCGATTCCAGCTGATACGAGCTGATGGTAGGGCTCGAGTGTGGCGCAGACCTCATGAAGGCTATGGAACCAAGTTGTCAAGCATGGTGGTGGCTCCGTAATGGGCATTTGTGGGAAGCTCTCCAGTCGGAATGGTTGGCAATGTCTTCAGATGTCTTCCACCGACTTGTGGAATAAATGCCACTGTGGCACTTCGCTTCAATTTTGGGAACAGATTAAAGTTACAGGGAGGCCAGATCTGGTGAATCCTGATGCAGAATCCATGCGTCGTTGTTGCACAAATCCGGTTTTTTTCTTCCTTACTCTTTCCCTCAGCTTGATTAGGACTTCTTTGTAGTATTTCTGATGATCGCGGCACTAGTACTACAGAACGACGTCCTCTGCAACCGACGCTCAAAAGGACAGAGACGAAACGAATGCTGGCTGCTCTTGAAGGTTCAAGGTCAACTGCATTCCAATACCAACCTACCCCCGTGCGGCTGCAGTCTCGTTATATAATTGCCACACCTCGTGTACTATTTGTTTCAAGTGGCCTCTGCAGGTGGGATCTGGGGAACATGGTGGCCACTCCACAATGACGACGTCATTGGCCATTCACAAAAAACGTGGGAATCTGCCGTCTTCAGTCAACGGTGACGGGAACACATTGTTGTGTAATATTCACACATGTACTCGTCAGCATTTAGGGTACCCTCTATGAGAACTGGTCCAATTAAACGACTGTGGATGGATCTGTCCAATGAGGGTTCGTATCGCTGCAATAAATATCTCGGGTTGTTCATCGTGGACGTAAAGATTTGTCTCATCATTCAACGCAGTGTTTATGTGCAAATGAAGGATCCAGTCGATAGGTGTCCAGAGTCCAGGTACTTTAGTCCGGATCATCCTCGGATAGTTAGTTTTTGCTGCATCTGAACTTGTTGGTACAGTGGACTCTTTGCAAATGCTGCCAACACCATCATTATTGTGGTTGCCTCGTCGGTTGGTGTTTTTGGCCAGCCTCTACGAGCTATATGTTCCCAATGATGTATACGAAGGGACTATGTGCGATCGGTTCTCTTTCGGGATGCCGGGCGTTGAAATCGGCAGCAATGGTACAGTAGGGGCGGGGCGTTGGAGTAAAAGGGGACCAAGTGATCTACGTGGTATTTAGGTGTGTAAGATATGCAGATTCCTCTAGGCAAGATCTACTTTACTTTGAAGTTTGGGCCAAGTTTTTCTAGTGGATTCAGACTTGTGAGGGTAGCAGTCACTTGTTCCTTAGAACTAAGGCAACATATGGCATGTGATATATCATTCGATCGGAAATGATGAGAAACGAAAGAAGATGGAGCTCTTTTACACTTTCTAAATGCTACGTTGGAGAAAATCAATAAAAAGTGCAGATAAAGGGGTAAAACTAGATGAACTCGGGGCTTCCGCTACTTTCCTGTACCCTTTTCGGGGGGATTAAGTTCTTTTTTATATTAATTGATGCCCAATGTAATAGAGTTTTATTCCACCACGTCACTCTACAGGAATAGGCTGCCGAGGACTGTAAACTTTGAGATGGGGTACAGATTTGGGCCACGTTTTCACAATGAGCGTCCGCCCGTGTGTCTTTGGGATGTCTTTGCAGCCCAAGCGTTAGGATGGATAGATACGCCCATGGCCTTATGGTTCGTGTCGATGTATCAAAGTTGAATTCGTGAAGCATTTCGTTTAAATCACGTCTAGGGATGGGTGGAGGGGAATTGAGTGAGGCACTCATAAAAGGTAAGGCCATTAATTTGTTGACTGATGAATAGCAGTGCGGTGAATTTATGACGATTGCGGCTAGGAAATCAAGCATAGGGCAGGTCATTAACGAACGCGAGAAGGGCGGATCGAAGTACAGTTGTTGTTGTTGTTGTTAGTTAGTTAGTTACTTTATATTTTATTCCAATCGAGTTTTAATGGGCGCCGTCTTTAATTTTGGCGGGATTAAAGCTGGGGTCCGTTCTCTCTCTCTTTGAATGGAAATCAAAGAACGGTGAGGAAAGCGAGCACCTGTTTTACGATCGGGATTTCTGTTTGGTGGTAGTCATAACAACAGTGACGAGCAGGTTAATCAGCTGGAGAGAGAGAGAGAACTGTTGGTTGTCTGATGGGTTGATATTCGTGTTAAGGATGAAGTGATTTGAAGCACGTTTGGATCCCTTTGCGTTTGGTTTCCGTTTCTCTATTGTTGGATGTTTCACTATCCCCCCCCCCCACCCCCCTTGTTTGAAAACCGCACCAGAGACTGGCGGGCGGCGGACCTGATTTATTAATCACCAAATCATCTTCGCAATCATTTCTGAAGGGCTTGGTTTAATGATGGTTAACGACAGCGTCGGATGATGGGTGGGGGTTAAATGGGCCCCCACGATTTGTTGTGGTCGATTCTTCCTTCGACTGAACGGCGAACGGTTTCTCTGTTGGCTCGTTGTGCGCTGACGTCCCTTTGAAAGCGGCGAGTTCTGAAAGGTTGGTGGTTCGTCGTTGGAATTAGCGTACTCTGCCGGATTGCAACGAAATCTTATGAGTGGTGTGAGTATGGGGACACTTGATAACTAATGAATGGTCACAAGTAAGTTGGGAAGGGTCGATAGTGTGGTCAAAATGCCTTCCTGTTAGTTCTGCTGGATCATACGCTCAGGTTGTCAGTAGGTAGTAGCTAATCGCTCGCTTGAACAATACATGCTTACTTAGAAACGCTTTAGCAATCGCTTATGAAGATATACTCACTCACCAAGAGCCTAATAACGTGTTGCCCCCCCCCCCCTGGCCCGGATAACGGCGGCGATCCGTGGTGGAAGAGAGTCTACCAGCCCCCGGAACACATCCACGGGAACTGCAAGCCATGCTGCCTCCACTACACTCCATAACGATGCTGCATTTACCAGTTGTGTTGGTGACGACCTGACAGATCGTTCGATGACGTCCCACAAATGTTCAATGGGATTGCAATCTGGGGAACGTGGAGGCCAAATGATTGTCGTGAAGTCGGTAGCATGTTCCTGCAGCCACCGCCGTGTCACAAGGGCCGTGTGTGGACGCGCATTATCTTGCTGGAAGATGCCATCGCCCGCTGCGTAAAAACAGTTCACGAAGGGGTGCAAATGGACGTAGGAAGTAGCACGCAGAGAAAACACCCTAGACCAGTGAGGAGCCTCCACCTGCCCGAGTGGTCCCCACCTGACAAGTGGTGTTTATGGCTTCGTGTGGCCTGCGCCAGACCCGGACACGACCATCGGCCCGATACAGCTGAAACCGTGATTCGTCGGACCAGGCAACCCTTCGCCAGTCCTCAGCGGTCCAATGTCGATGTTGGTTGGCCCAGGCGAGGCGTTGCCGACGATGTGCAGCAAAGCCTGTAGCTGCTAAGGTTCACCGAATTGGCGCCAGGGACACAGTTGTGGGACGTCTGTGGTTGTACCGCTTGGTGATTTGGCTCGCTGTCCCCCTTCGGTCAGCAGTTGCAAGCCGGGTGACCTGTCGAACACCTTTGGCATCAATGAGGCGTGAGTTGTAACCCCTGGTTGGGTGTACTCTCGATAGACCCTTGCAACGGTTGTGCGGGAAAATTGCAGGGTGTTGGCTACATTTGATATTGAGGCACCCAACAATCATCCCCCGTTCAAATGTGGATAGTTCTCGACGTGCTGCCAGTTCTGCAGCTAGTTTTGCTTACAATGATTGTGTGCTATCAAGGAATGAGATAGTCCATGTGTCTGAAGAATCCCTTAGATGGATGCGAGGAGTGTCCGGCGGACGTCCTTCACTGAAGTTGAACTTTGAAAACTTTTGCGTGGAGCATTCTTCATTCGAAGGAGGAATGTTTGGCTGACAAATGTGATTGGGAGAAATGGGTGGGTGGTGGCGCCTTCTTAATTGGGAATTATTCTCTTGTTGGCGGTTGCTTGAAGGACGGAACGGTCTGTTGAGTCGGGGGGGGGGGGGGGGGACCGAAGACTTGGCGAGGAGAGAGAGGAAAAGATTGTCGACCCGAAATGATTGGCTCCTTTTCCGTCGCCATTGATTTCTCGCTCGAGTGTTTAACTTTTCTAATTAAAAGGAGGAGGAGGAGGATCGAGCCCAGCGATCAGCGGCCTGTTTGGATTTATTGGACGCAATATTCGGACGTTTGGCTGGGTTCCTCTCTCTCTCTTTCGCTCTCTTTCCCGCTGCATCTTGACCGCACGACGGAGCGCGCCAAACTTATTTGTTTTCATGAATTGTCGTCGTCGAGCTCTTGGAATTGAATTCTCGACGGCGACACTCGACTCGTTTGTTTAATGGATCAGTTATTATGAGAAAGGAGGCTCCGCACACCCTGGTTTGGAAGGGGGGGGGGGCGGTCTTCTTGTTGCAGTAGGCGACTCCTCCGACTTGATTGTCTGTCTAAACGAGCGCGACTCAATTGATTTTGTGATTTGCGATAAGATTGTTGTTGCGCGTTTGTTTTAATTAAAATGAATCTCCTTTGGACGATTAATGCTCCTCTCTTAAGGAGCGTCGTTAAATTAACTCGGGAAGGTGGCACGGGTTGAGCCTTAGGTTGGTGTCGGTTTTAAAGGAACCCTGTCTGAGCTGTTTTTTTTCTTGGTTTTGTCTTGTATAAGAAACTCCTCCGTTTTCAACTGTTAGGTGCGCGTTTGTCGGTAATAATGTCCTAGAGAGAACCTTTGACCTCGTTTGCCCTAATGACACCTCTGCCGTTATAAAGAGCCGCGATGTTTAATTAAAACGCGTTCAAATTAACGAGCGCCAATTGCCGAGTTTGATGATAGAGTAGAGGCCAGAAGCGTGATTTTGCCGATCGCTTTTGGACGTTCTGTGAACATGGACAAAGTTGCATTGTAGTGAGAACAGTCATTACGCGCAGGACTAATGACGCATCACTGCAACTACTTTCAGGTAGTCGGTGTACCTCATCCGACCTTCCAGAATCTTGAGTTGACTTGTTAATGCATGGTGAATGCAAGCCTCTGCCTGCCGTGATTCGTCAGACTGTCTAGACACTATTAGGGGTATTTGTAGAGACAATGTGATTGCCGATTTGGATTCCACTTCAGTTCCTTGGGTAAAAGCATTGGTCAGTTGTTGCACGTCGATGATTGATGTTTGAGCCGCAGTTATCCCTTTTACTCCATCAATTCCTTCATAAGTAGACGCTTGAGTCACATGACCTGAAACTATTTTGTACAAAAACAGATGGAAACAAAGTTACATATTGAAAACATGTTTGATAGCTGATTGGATCCCTTTATCTGAACAAATCATGAAGTCATTCCTGGTATAAACGAGACTATCGTTGTAGAGCGCGTGCTTTGAGTTGGATCGTGCTGCCGCTAGAGGGCGTGTTAGGTGCAGGTGTCAGTTGAACTTGAGCAGACGACCGAATGTCTGAGAAAAGGTACATCCGTCGATTGCGCAATGTATTATTATTATTATTATTATAAAGTTTCTCGCTCATGAGGGTGTATTAATCCGATCGAGATTTTACACCGATTGACGTCACAGTTCGAGGATCAAACACTTTCAAGATCACGTGTTTTTTGCTTGGCATAAGAAATTCATGGAAGGCCGCGAAGAGGTTGAAAATGAGAGCCATAATCGTCGCTCACGGACGAGCAGTGTTATTGAGCACAAAACTTTAATTTTGCTGTACCTTATATTCGTCTCGAAGTAATTTATAAGGTGAGGTAAGTATCCATGAATATTTATTTTATTTAAAATTATAAAGCACCGCGGTACATATCCCCGTCACCAACACGCAACGTATTCTCGGCTGCTTGCCCCATTAGATCACTCGAAGCCCTTGCCCTTGTTTCACTCGCGCAGATTTTTTTTTTTAAAACTGGATGGCAGTTAGCTAATTTTAATAATTTACACTGCTTTGCAATGAACTTGCCCCACCAACGAGGAGTTGTCCGACCTTATCCATATTTAGTGGGGGAGGGGGTTCGTCTACCTCCGACTAGTAAACGATTAGATGCATGCGCACGAGACATGAACTATTTTGGTTGATACAGAGTGTTCGGGTGCCTGTATAGGCTCATCAGAGTAGGGAGGATGCAACTGCGACGACAACCGTTCACGCAATTAACGGACTTTGAACGAGGTCGGATTATTGACCTCTCCAAGGCTAGACGGTCACCAGACGGATTGCTGTCCACGTGTCACGGGACGCACGGACGGTAGGCCGATGTTGGAGGCAATGGCGACAGAAAGGCACACGTGCCACAAGACCAGGCTCTGGGGCCCGAAGAAGCACGTCAGCTCGTACCGATAGGCGGATACTGCGAACGGCGCTGGCGGACAGAACCATCACCCTGCGGCAACTGCGCGACAACATCATTATTGTCGGTACTGCTCCAGTGTCAATAGCGACAATGTCTGCCAGGCGTCCGTTGTTGTGTCTGCCTTTGACACCTGAGCACCGCGCGATACGACCGCAATGGTGTCGTGAACGTGTGGGCTGGCGAATGGAATGGCGCCCGGTGGTCTTCAGCGACGAATCCCACTTTTGTTTGGACACCAACGACAGATGCAGACAGGTGTGGCGCAGACCATTGGAACGTGCCAATGAACAATGCTCCCGGTATCGCCATTGTGCGCCAACACCCGGGATCATTGTCTGGGGTGCCATCGGCTACGATACCAGAACGCCTTTAGACACCATTCAAGGCACCCTGACAGCAGCACGGTACGTCACAGAGATTCTGCAGCCCGTATTACTGCCATACCCGTCGCAGTCTTTCAGCAGGATAACGCCAGACCGCACACGGGAAACATGAGCATGGCGCGTCTGCGTGATATCAACTGCCTGCCATGGCCCGCGAAGTCACCAGACCTATCGTCAATTAAGCACGTGTGGGACGTGGTGGGACGTCGTTTACGATCACACCGCAATCTCCATGAACTGACACAGCAAGTTCACCAGGCCTGGGCAGACGTACCCCAAGATGACATTCGCCACTTCTATGATCACCTACTGATGCCGCTTTCCGATGGGGCACCCTGTATAAGCGAGTGCACGTCTTGGCTCCATAAGGTAATAAAAGTGTGTTCAGATGTATACTTACTTTTGGCTCATGCGGATAACTCCTTGTGGGTGGGGCAATTTCATTGCAAAGCAGTGTATTTTGTTTAGAAATTTGAGAATCTATTCAGTTGTCGTCTGCTGCTTCTTCGTAGGAAGTAGTTCCATTGCTTTCTTGTGAAGTGGATTCGTGCATATTGTTGAGTGGTGAAGGAAAGACGTTCCGTCAACCTCATTAATACGTACACATCTTTTAACGATGACGTAACCGTGGAGTGTTTGTATGGGTATGTGCGTTTAGTCTTCAACATCTTATTAACGCAAGCTTCAATAGTGGCTTTAGGTGAGTAACATAAGAAGAGAAAGAGGAATCAGGATTTGAAAATTATTTGTATACTTTGGTTGTACCAAAGCGATTGTTGTTCGTGTGATGCTTCTGCATAGCATGCCCGTATGGGAGACAATTTTCAAGAGCGTTACAATGAGACAAGACGAGATGGAAGAAACTCCAAATTTTCCAGAGCGTTACCTTATTGCACAATTGGATCGGAGAATTGCTTGCAATTACTCCATTGATAATGAGCTCAAAAGATGCATGTTGGGAAATATGTTCACGGGCTCTTGAAATGGTTAATCACCGCTCGTTATGGTAAATCATAACAAGGTACTAGCCTCTGGCATTCTAAAACATTCCCTACTTAGGAATAGGCACCGTAATCTAAGACTTATATTTTGTTTGGATTTCGATGACACTGTAATCGTCATCTTCCCAGGTTTTTCTTTTGTGGTATCCTTTTAGCTCAGCAATGGTCATTCAAATTACCTTGCACCAAGAAGAGGTACTTTTCATCTTTAATACTCTGACCTTTTTGGGTATTTCAGGCTTTTCACTTAGTACAGTGCATTTCCTTTGGCCTATGTTTGTGTAGGGTGAGATTATGGAAGGTAGGCTTCAGTTCTACCCCAATTAACAGAAAATGATTATTGCGTTCCATTGATCCTTTACATCCAGTTAGTTGCAAATCTTTTGCACGGTTCTTAGCAAGGTTTTTTTGTTTAAGATGGACCACAAATGTTCAGTGGGGTTTAAGTCAGGGCTATGAAGTCAAGGATGGCCACTCCATGTCTTTGATCCCTTTTTCTGATAGCCAGTTTCGGGACAATATGTGCCGTATGCTTGGGAAACGTAAAGTCTTTCGGCAACCTTAACTTGATTTTGATTTTGTCAAATTTCGGGCCAAAATCCCCTGGTAAACTTCCTTTGTCATTATTCCATCATAAGACATAGACTCGTTTTCTCCACACTGAATGACGTTCGTCAGAGCCAAAGATGTTAATTTTACTCTCGTCACTCCACAAGATCTTTTTCCAGTTATTTACTGTTCAAGTAGCATGCTTTCTTGTCCAATCACCTTTTGTCAACTTCAATTATCAATATTTTGCGTCATTTGTACGTTCATCAGAAGTTTGGGCTGTTTTTTAGTGAAGGCAAAATAATAATAATAATAATAATACAGAAAAATTCTTGCATATGATTAACTGGACGTTCCCATTGCTAAGAAAACAGGAAGTAAGGTATATGTTGTGCTAATTAAGGGGGGAGGCCGTGGCCTAGTGGGCTTTCACTGAAACACTTCTGTAAAATTAAGCAACATCAGTGATTCACCCCCCCCCCCTCCCCCTCCCCGGCTGGCGTGACTATCCAGGTGTGTCCAGGGACCCAACTCGTCGGCCTCAGGCCATACAGGCCCTGGATACTCGAGAAAATAAGAATTATTTACCAATAAATTTCTTTGATTAATGGCATCCGCTGTCAGGGGTCAATCAGCATTTATAGAGAAGTGTACACTGTTCCATTGTCAATTGTCGTTACTTGTAAGTCGCTGGTGATGGAAGCATAGACCCCGAAATGCACAGGTGTTGGACAAAATGATATGAACCCCTTTGATTTTAGACGTTTTGTCGAATATTTAGAAAAGTACTTCACGATATATCTTCAACCTGAAGTTTTTCAAAATCTGTTTTCGTCAGTCGATGAATATGGTACATGGCACGAACCAATCACAAATGTTATTATCTAAATCGGTTCATTGGCACGTGCACAAACGGTACCTTCACGACCCCACCTAGCAATTTTCAATGGAGAGATATATTAAGTAATATATCAAACAAATCGTAACGACGAGATAGAAGCGGATATTAATTACTATTTTCGCCAATTGATAAATATGGTTCCGGGAATGAACCATTTTGAAAACGGTTGTAATCGAAACGATGGCACGTGCTCTAATGGTTCCCTTATGACACCCTCAAAAATTGTCGATGATAAGATATGGCATGTAATATATCAAACAAATTGGGATGAGATGTAATGAATGAATATAACGTAAAATTATTGATAGGCGAAATTGGTTCAAAGGCACCTGGTTTAATGGAACCATCATGGTTCATTGGAACTGTCAATGCTAAGATATGCCATGTAATATATCAAACGACTTGAAATGATGTGTCATGAATGAATATAACGTAAAATTAATGATAGTCGAGTTGGTTTCAAGGAACCTGGTTTAGTGATATCATTATGATCCATTAGAAGCTTACAATGTTTACATAGGGCGGATTAAAAAATACGGTTCCGCGATTGGTTTAGTTTAACCTTTCGTTCTTGGTTATGTCATTCCTTAATGGTTTATTCATACTACAGTAGAGACACCACCCTGCAATCAGAATATAAAAATGTTAAATATTGGATGAAACATGAGCATTTTTACAAACTAATTAGCCAGAGTAGTGAAATGTCTTTTGCATAATTTCTTAACCAAATGTATAGAGCTACTCTCAGAAAAAGCTCAAGCAAATATATCGTCGATAGAATGAGTTGAATTTCAGTTGCTCTCAAAAATAAATAAAACGATAAGGGACTTTCTCCAAATTTTTATTTTTGGTCCGGACACCAGTATCAACTTCTTGTCCTTACGCTGATATTAAATGCATTGAGGGAGTGTGAGCGGGGTATTCTGTAACTGGTACAGCGTTTTACGATTTCATATAGAAAATTTTTTTTTGGGGGGGGGAGGTGGTGTTTGGAAATGGAGGTTTCAAAAAATGACTGGAGCGGATTATGATTAGTTTGAATTTTAATTTCGGGGTGAAGAGAGAGAGAGAGAGAAAGGAAATTTATTGGCCCGTTTGAACGGCACCAATTCATTAGGCGTTTCGAGTAGCGAACACGTTTTAGTGAAAGCAATTTTATAGGCTATTAATAAACTGCGCTGCTCTGAAAATTGGCTGCAAAAAAGCGCCCTCTTTTCTTTAACGATTGCTTTCTCGGCCATTCGTCTTGGCTTGTAATGCTCGCATTGAGCTTAGTCTGCGTATGCGATGCTTTATAGTGTTTCATAGATGTTATTGCCGCACGAACCGTTGTCTTCTCCTTTTTTCCTTGGAGTTCAGCGCGATACTCAGTGGACGTGACGTGTAGTTTGTTTTTTTTCCTTGTGCGACTGCCTGTAGATGAAGCCAATCTCCCTCGTGTCATCGAGAGAAACGCCTATTGGACACCACGCGCACACAGGGACAAGACGCCGAGCGACACTCCACTTTTAACTGCCTCTCTCAACCTGCTGGTGTTTGTCGAGAAGGCTCCCTCACTGCCCCCCTCCTTGTGCGCACCTCGTTCGTGCCTCTATTGATCCTCGGTTGCTGCTGAGGCTGTTGTGCGCCTGGCAAAGTGAGCTCCGCCCGCCCGCCTTGTGTCGTGGCAGAAACAGTAAATATTTGTGATAACATGGCAATGGTTAATTAAGACAACTCCGATTTAGTCGTTGTTAGGCACGGCCCTAATAAATTACGATTATGCCAGGCGCAGCTTACCTCTCCGAAATTAATTAGCTCCCATTGTGCGCACCTAATACCCTCGTAACGTGTAAATCATATACAAAAAGCGATAATTACGCGTTGGATTAATGCCGCTGAGCCCCCCTCTTTGCCGTCAGTTTAGGTTGGATGGCAGGCACGGACAGACGCCCAACAACAACAGCGTTAACGGCGCTTCATCTTGATGGTGCCAAGTCCGGAGAATAGTAGGGCTGCGTCGGTGTATCGAGCCGATTTTCACTTAGATCTCAGCTGCCTTAAGATCTCAGTATGTGCTGGGGCGTTGTCATGATGCCGCAACCAACATCTTGTTCCTGTCCTCCAACGCTTCTCCTCCATTTTTCTTGGTCTTTTGCCACGCAGGATGTCAAATACCACTCTTCTTGTTTTTAAGCACAATAGGGCACACAAGGCCACTGGAACAGAAGAAAGTTGCCATCATCACTTTTCTAACGCTCCCGAGAAAGTTTGCATTTCTATGGTGGTCCCTTGCCCTTTGGGGTTGTTTGGATTGTTGCTTAGTTTTGGGATCGAAGTTAAGACTTAATCACACTCAAATCTTGCACCCCACCAAATATTTGAAACCGTGCAGCGTTCCAGGATCTTGCTGTCGGGTATGTCGTAAAACATTATCTATGGGGTTGAGACCTGGCCTCATTGTAGGGTCGATGGATTTGGTTGGCAAAAGTATCCCAGGTAGTCCGTACCACTTTAATTGTCTTGATAAGGCGTGCTAGATCCATTGCTTCATGGTGCACCCTGTAATCTAACGTTGGTATCGTGATTTGTTAGACTATTTTGTATAGAGGGTAGATTATCGCAGAACTTACTCCTTCGAGAGAGTTTTGCGCCATCCCAGTAATTAATGGCTGCTACGAGATGACGGTATCAACCGGAACCGACGGCTTTACGTTCCCTCCGAAGCACGGGGGGGGGGGGGTTCATGATGGAAGAGCTGCTGGGCATCCAGCACTGGTTACTCAGCAAATGGGTCAGGCTAAAGTCCCCCAACTGGTGGCATCCAGCCAGCAGCTAACCGCGCCTGAAGTTGCTTAACTCCATCGATTGGCGAGCCCCCGTTCTGTCATAACCTTCTCCCAGTCTTCACGTCGTTTCAAGCACCTCTGTAGACGAATTCTCTTCTTCTTTGTAGAACATGAGGTTTTTATTGTATGGACGTGCGACTGGCCATTTGGATCCGCTTCTGGTTCTACCAGATATGGGTCGGGAGCAGCCTTGGTTAAGTCAATTGTCGGTTGTTGCGGTGTTACGTCCTATCTCACTCATGATTGATTGTCTTCGATTTGCCACTTACCTCCTTTAGTCAAAGAATGTGGATCATTTTGTCCAGTACTTGAATATTCTGGATAACATAGCACCTTCGTTGTTTCAATCGTGGCTCCAGCTAGACGAGCATCCGTAATGAGTGTCTTTTCGAGTGAATAGTTCGGTTCTACTATCACTCATCTATGGAGACTGTTCTTAGAACTTCTTTCTTTATAACCAGAGGCCCCATATGGTACCATTAGAGCAGGTACTGCTAAACCAACTCCGAGTGTCATTAATTACTCGTTATATTCACTCATGGCACGTTGTTACGAGTTGTTTGATATATTGCATGCCATATCTTAGCATTGAAAGTTTTAAGAGGGTATCCTAATGGTATCAATTATAACGCAGTGCATTGTTGGAAATAACTCTTTTTATGAGCGTGAAGGGAGTAATTGTTTTATTGAAAAAGTAACATGTTCGTCATAATAAAATAACATTTACGACAAGATAGAAAGAATGGCAGGTGGGGGGGGGGGGGGGGGTAAGGGAAGAAGATTATCATTTGGCAAAAGAAAAAAAAATGAGGCTTTTTTGGATGTGGTGGGAGGCTCTGAAACGATGAGAGGTGAAATTGGGGGTGGGTTTCCTGCTCGGCTTTTGTCGATGATTATTGCCCTCTCTCTCTCTCTCTGTGTATTGCGGAATGTGCAGTGGCTGCAATTAGTTGGGGTTGCCTCGAAGGTTTTTCTCGAAATGTGGCTTCATCGCAGGAAGGGAGGTGGGGGTAAGGGTTTTAAAGCGCTGCAGGGGTAGGAGAGAAGAAACGCGCCAGATTGGTGGTGGTGGAGGTTGTTGCTATGATATGCCGACGATTGCCCGCTGCGCTCTTCTTAATCCCATCGAGCCCACCCCCCGCCCCCTTCCACCGTCCTCGTAATGCGTGATGCTGTGTGTCGGCAAAAAAAAAAAGAACTTTCCTGTCGTCTCATCCGGTGTGAATAAAATTCAAATCTTTTGTTATGTGGATGTTCCTCTCCTTC
>JAHWFO010005382.1:2861492-2942302 GCA_023313115.1 Rhysida immarginata | reverse complement strand
ATTACGAGTTGTTTGATATATTACATGCTATATGTTATCTCGCTTTCAGACTTGTTGCAGGTACCATTATGAATCACAAGGAGTCCAGTAAAGCGTTTTCTAGTTATGTTCCATTAGATTGTTTTGGAGTGCCCTGAAACTTTTGGTCACTTAACGGATACTAAAAAAGTGTTTACTATAGAGGGGGCCTTAGGATAGCGAGGCAGAGGAGGGTAACTGTATTTTGAATTTAACGCGGAGTATAAAGAGGCACACAGTGTGGTTTCAGCCAGAATAGAGTACCCATAGGCAGCGTGTGACTCATAAGTGTTGGTCTTTTCCGTTGATTTTAATTTCGTTTCCTCCCTGCGATAGAGGAATGTGTTTCCAAGTACAATGCCCCTGTTTTCTGTTGTGTGTGTGCGTGTGTGTATTGTTTTATTTACTTTGGGAGCGCTAATTAAATTTATGCAAATGCTGTGGCTACGACTTCATTAATAAAAGAACCGCCTTTTCGCGTGTGCTGGCGGGGGTTGGGAGCCCGGGAGTGGAGTCGAACACGTGCGAGTGTAATCGCCCGTCCACAGTGACTCAGCAAAATAGCAAATGTTACCAAATCTGTCGAAGATATTTAGGGGGTGGGGGTTCTCTAAATATCATATGTCTCTCTCTCTCTCTTTCTCCCTCTCCCGCGCTGCAATTTGAATAATTATGCGCGGAGTAGTTGTGCGGGCCCTATCGATTGCGAGATCCGCCACTTGTGCTTTGTGAATGCCAAAGCAGGAAGTAGTCGTTGCTGTAGTCGTCGTGAGAGGGAACTGGAATATGGACTGGGTGAGATATTAGGTGGTTCTGGGAGGGTGGGGTATGGGGAGTTTGTTTCTCTTTTCTATCTCTCTTTCTCAAGTTTTCTTTTTTTCTTTCTCTTTGTGTGTATCGCAATTCTTGTTGAGAGTGAATCGTCTGTTTGGTGAAGGTGGCGTTGTGTGACAGCCGTCGTGACCTGTGCACTTTGCGCCCGCATAGGGTTTGTGGCTGAAAACTTGCTGATTCACGGAAGCCCGTTTCGATTGCCAGAGCGATTTGAATATTGTAATGATGCCGATTGTGAAGGTTCTTTTGTTGTTTGTTGCTGGGTCGGGGAGAAGAGGGTAGAGTAAGCATTTTTTTTTTTTTTTTTGTTGAGGGTGGTGAGGTGGAATCATCTATCGAGGATTTTGGTTTTATTATGTGGAAGTCGCGGTTGTTAAAAACAAATCATCGATGGTTTGTGTTGTTATTGGCTCGTGGAACCTAACTTTTTTTATACGAGTAATTGCCCTTCGAAATACCTTCTTCTGAGTTTGCGAAACTGAGATTCCTTGTTGGCGATTAGATCGATCTACTAGGGCTTGAAGCCACCTTTTGTGTCTGTCGTCGCGTCTACTCGTTTAGGAAGGTGGTAACTAGGGCAATTCAGTTTTTCAGGTAAACTGTGGGGTCAGTTGGAAGTAAATCGACTTTAGGTATGGGTTCGACAGATCCTGCATGGAACGTGATTCATACCATTTGGTTGGATATTCCTCTGCTTTAAGGTTTTCAAATCAAGGATCTTGTAGGTTTTGTCTTTTAGGTAGGCCCATACAACAAGTGGGGTTATGGCATAGAGCGAGGTCAATTGGAAAGACCGAACTGTGCGTCCACATTGGATTGCTGATCCTTCAACTGAGGAATCACGTACTGTTCCAAAAGATCCTGGTGGATCGTTCGATAACAAAGAATGGTCCGAAAACTATCGCGTTACAGTCTTTCCAAGATATTATCTTTAGTACTAACTACCCCCCAGTATGATCTTTACCAGAGCAATAGTTTTTTGTGTACCAAGTTTCTAGCGTTGTTGATATTAGCTTTCCAGAAGTTTGCTTCGTCTGAGATGATGGTAATCCAAAATGTTGTAAGCAAAGGAGTTCCGGCGGATAGCCATCTTTTGTATGGCCCTGTAAAATTTATAATTCGATTGCTGTTTTTGAAGGTTAGATCATGTGTGGTCTCGCATTGTCATGAAGCAGTAAAAATTTCATCATTTTTGGTCTCACCACAAATTCTAACCTAACCCCCGTATTAAAATTTTTTTATGGGCAATATAAGGCTTGTAATATGTCATTCGTTCGGGAGTCACGAGAAACCAACGATTATGATAACATTCTTTTCGGATTTAGAGACGCTAGTCCGAGAAAATGACCCCTTTCAAGCACGTGCACTAACGTTATGGGTATGGATACCAATATACATGTGATATATCAATCGATTCGTACTGACGAGTCATAAATGGATACAGTGTTGATTTTTTTTTTCTTTTGTCGTGTAAGCATTGTTAACGTGAGGACGCGCTCGTTTCGTTTAAACAATTCATTCAGGTTGACCGACAAAACTATCAGGAAATAAATCAATAAAATTAGAAATGAACAGGTCTAATTGTTAGGTCTATTGTTATCGATAGTCAATTGATGTTCACTATGTCGTTGAATTAGCCAATTTCTATTAGGCCTGTTGTTAATAGTTAATTGATGTTAGGCCTTGTGTTATAAGTAATTTCTATTAGGCTTATTATCATCAATAGTCAGTTGTCATTGCCTAATCACTGTTAGGCCTATTTTTTTTTAACAAAAGCTAATAAACAGTTAGGCCTATTGCTAACAATTAATGTTAGGCCTGTTTTTCACAAAAGCTAATTGTTGTTAACCCTAATATCATAAATAGCCCTAAACATTAATAGCTTAAGCCTATTGTCATTAATAATCAATTGATGTTAGGCCTATTGTTATAAATAGGTAATTTCCGTTAGGCCTATTATTATTATTATCAATACCCAGTTGATATTCAGCCTATTGCCATTTACTTGATTATTGTTAGGGCTAATGTTAACAATAGCTCTTTGATATTAAGCCTGTTGTTAAAAGGCCTATTCAAGGCACTAACACCATCTGGCGGCGTTTGTAAAGATAAAATCCCGGTTTCTAATGTGCAAGAAGAAGAAACTAATGGTAGATCAGTGTTAACGCTTTTCAAGGTGAAGTTTAAAAAATGTTTTTCTTAAAGTTGCACGTGAAGGACTAAAAATAAAATGGGAACGCGTGGTGAAGTGTGTTTGCGTGAATGTTCCTTTCGGATTGATTTTGGCGGCAGTCGTCGTTTGCTTTTATTTTGGGTCTTCCCTGTTGGTCGTTTATCTTTTTTTTTTTTTTTTTTTTGATGTACAAAGGAAGAAGATGCGTAGTTCTTTTTCGTGGAAAATTTTATTTTTGCTCCCTGGTGTGCCTGTGTTTTTCAATATAGGGCTGGCTCTACGCGAACGTACAAGGAAGGAGGAGAAGTCGTTACGGGCCGACGTCTGGTGGCTGGCTCTGACGCTGCCACGTGTTGATTGCCTCTGATAAATGTTCGGCAACTGTTGAGAGAGAGGAAGGCCATTTGCTCGAAGGAGGAGGAGGCACGCAGGTTGCTCCTCGCAAATCGATGTCGTCCTCCCACACACCACTCACACAGCACTCGGGCTTTTCAACGTTTCTCTTTGCTCGCTGGCACACACGTTGATCTGGATTTCAATTTCAGTTTTAATGGTGTCGGATATATTATTTCAAGCCGCATAGGGTTGTTGTTGTTGTTGTTTTTTTTTTTTAATTAAAGGGTGTTGATTAGAATTGGTTGTAAGAAAGTAAGAGATGGTGTTTTCGAAAAAATTAATGAAAACCATCACTCTTGATGTATCACGTGTATTATAATAATTATTAAGCAGTGCTCCCTTACGTACCATTATCTTAGACTACCTTAGTCAAGTTTTCCCGCATAAGTTTCCTCAAAGCAGGCGTTATTAACAGGGAGCGTTGTCGTGCTGAAACAGGGATGGGCCATGACTCAAGTGGTCCGACAATGTTGGTAGCGCAGAATTGTCCAGAACTGTTTGGTACGCTTCGGCTTCAATTAGGATGGTTTTCCATTGTTCTGCAGTCCGGCGGCGGCGCTCCTTGCACGTGAGGGCTCTGACATTTGGGCTTGTGAACTGTTGCTCGTCCATGAAAACCAAGTGCGATGATCATTAGCATCACTAGGCGACGCCGATCGAAAGTCCTGTGCCAACGTTTTTAACGAAGCCTTCCGATTTGAAATCGCCACACGTTTTAAAGCATCTGTCAGTTTCGTCGGTTTACTGGGTATGACCCACCTCTTTCCTCCGCTCTAAGTTCGCGTTGTCTGTTTATGTTGACTGCGGTAGCTGCTGTGAGTGTATTCTAATCCGTCAACGTCTTTTATTGGTTGTATGACGTGTAGGGACGGTCCCATGCGCTTTTTGGGGAGGTGTTCGGTGACAAATGGCTAGATAGTGTAGGTGAAAGTACAGGGTGGGCCACAAGTCTGTTACCACCCCTTCTATCTTGGATACAAATGCAGTTATGTAAATTCCAATAAAGGGAGTGAATAGGTAGTTGATGGTACTCTTTCTCATGGTGGCAGTTAAAGTTTTGTCAATATGCAAATTAGGACATAAGCAGTTGTATCAGTCTAAATTGGGCAAACCTGCAATGGGACAATCGGCTCTTGTTGTTTACAAACAGTCAAGTGCTCAAATTAAGTGTTTACAGTTAATCCAGAAGGTCCTCAGTGTGACGTCCACCTGTACCGTAACGGCATTTCAGCGATGCCATTACATGTGACTGGTGTTAATGCCATTGTTGCGGAGATTGCAGTGAGGTTTTGCATGTTGACAGCACTGTAAGTGCCACCATGAGAAACAGCACCCTCAACTTCCTATTCACTCCCTTTTATTGGAATTTGCAGAACTGCATTTGTATACAAGATAGAAGGGGTGGTGACAGACTTATGGCCCACCCTGTAGTATGTGCGTGACATTGAGCAAGAGCATTAGCGCTCTATGAATACGGGCTTTGTCTGGTTCCACTCGCAATTTGGTTAGTTATCCATCGCTGCGGATCAGGTACATGTTGGGACAGATGGGATATTCCGGGCACGAACAACTTTTAGGATGAACATATTCGCCCCATGGAACCTCCATCACGCACCCTTTGGCAGCTGAAATACGCATTGCAGTGGACATGATGCCGTCTAGTTGCTGCCCGTGCTACGCATGGTCGATTGTGTCCAAATCCATTTAATAGAAGTGCTAAAAGGTTTTTAAGCATCTCCTCCGCAGTTTCAGTTGGATGTGCCTGAGTCGCTGCTCGAGTGCTCATCCTAAAGGCTGTTGTTGCAGTTTTATGTGGTTATCACGTGGTCTGTGACTGTATATTGTTTTGAAAGTGCACGTGGACCGTTTTGGCGTAAATTTTTGGAATTTTGAAGCGACTTTTAAGTTGATTGGAATTTCAAAGTGAATGGATTTTACACGAGTTAAGATAGTGGAAGTGGAAATATTAAAAGTTACGACTTCTTTTCTTCTCGAGTGTTTTCCCGCTTTCTTATTCTCACCTTCTTCCTTTGGCTTTTCTCTTCCATCATTGCCGCCCACCCACCCACCCACCCACCCGCCACCTCCTCCTTTTTATCTCTTCCTTCCTGTTCCATTTTGGTCGTCGTCGTCTTCTATGGCAATCGTAATGGCCGTGCCATTTGTTTCCCCTCGACACCGGTGGCCCCCATTACTATCGGCTGCTCATCCCACACAATTCCCTTTGGACGAACATTTTAACGAAATAGCTGCACATTTCACCCGGGTCCCTTAATTATTTTTATGGCATTTCGGTGACAACGCTTCCCCCCCCCCCCCCCAATCTCTCTCGTGCACTTTAGTTCTCATCCAAATAATAAACGTTGTCATAATAGTCGTTGATCTCTAACAATACCCTTCTGCTTAGGAACCCCCTCCTCCTCCTCCTTTTCTCTTTGGATTCCAGCTGAGACGGTAAAAGAAAAAAGAAAAAATGAAACGTTTGCGTTCAATAACTCATAGAATGAGCAACAGAGTAAGAATGGGTTTCCTTTAAGAAATCGTTTGAGTATGGGGTTGTTTCGTAGTTTTATGCTTAATAAAACAGGTCGACCATTAGATTTGAGTACCTTAGTCTAGTCCCGCTGTCTACGAAATAAAATCGATATGCGCTTACATTAGTTCAATTGACCATAAGAAAGAAATCCTTTCTCTTTGAATATTTGTTTTGAAATATTCGCATACCGTTGATGTGTGAGTAAACGATTAGATTCACAAGGATCCGCAATTGGTGGATAGCATGTCTCGCAGACGCCTTAGACATCCTATCCACCAATTGGCAGCATTTGAAAGGGGCCGCATTGTCGGAATGCATGAGGCTGGTTGGTTGTATCGTGCAATTGCCAGATATGTGGACCATTCACATGTACAGTGGCCCGATGTTGGAATCCATGGGTACGTGAATGTACCCATGCGTGTCGTGCAAGTTCGGGCCGACCAACAAACACCACCACCCCGTCGTATGGTGCTCCAAGCATTAAGGAATCTCATGGCATCCCAGTACCAACGTGTGGGATCTGGAGGGACAGCTCCAACAACTGTGAACTGACTTGTCTCAGGAGAGGATCCAAAGGGCATGCATTGGGGCCAGAGGGGGATGCCACACCCTAATGACCTGGCGCCAACATTACACCTATACTGCCAACGGCGTTGTCTGTTTCATCTCATACTGTAATCAGTACAATAAAGTCATATGTTGTTTCAATACATGTCGGTTCACTTTCAACCACTCCTTCTGTCAGCCAGTGTATATACAGGACAGTACTGCTGGGTAGCCTATCCGCTCGGCTACAGGGGCCCTCTCGTAACAATACCACCTATAATAAAGGCCTGGGCGCTGAAACGCCACACATTGTTACATCATCATCATCAGAAGGGCAAATTTAGGGCTTGTTATTGTGGAAATACGATTATAGAATACACGGACCTATTTCCGATTCTGGATTCGTTGAGTAAGTTCTGGTTCCGGAAAATCCCACATTTTGGCGTGTGTGTGAATAATATAACAAGCGATAACTCGAAAACAGATAGAGGTATCTGAAAACGGATTTCATTATCGGGTTAGTGAGGAAATTGCACCCCAGATCGAGTGGTCACATGGCCCCCTTTTCATTTGAACATTTTGGACGTAAAACGTTCAAAAAGAGTTCATTTTTTCTTTAATTAATAAAAGAAGTGCTGTGAGTCGGCCATGAATAGTTACCATATGACGACATTTGCGAATGCTCTCTTGTCATTTGAGCGTTTGTTCGGAGAGGGCGCCACAGGTAGTTTTGCCTTATCAAGTGTGTGCTATGGGAATTTTGCTTATTGTCGCGTCTCGTTAGGATCAAGAATTTCTGAGATTGAGCCCTTTCGGTACTTGGTTATGTCTTTCCTTATGATCGGAAAGACGGCTCGATTGGATATTTGTGTAGTAGCTGTTATAGGTGATCATCATCTTCCCCGTTAACCCCTGCAAAATGTGGTATTGTGCGGAATTTTAAATGGAAGTTGTTGATTGGCGGGCGTTTCATCTTTAAAAGAAATTCCTATTGGGCCCGTTCGTCGGTGGTTTGGGGGGGGTTTCTTCGACCACGCAGGGATCTTTTATTTCGTCGTCGCCATTGATTAGAGGAAACATTCCCGCTTTTCAGAATTATCGTCCTGTCATTCTGTTTGAAGAAATTCCAATACACCGATCGATTTGCGGGTGTGCATCGACGCCGCGTTTGGCTCGTGTTGCGTTTGTCGTCGATGGTTTGATCCCTTTTCACGGAACTTGGGGTAAGAAAGATATTTTTCTCTCTGTTGCCACCACCACCACCACCACACATAGCTTGCTGTATTCCTTTGAGGTCTAGTGCGTGTTTCAACGGTTCGCTTCGAAAATCAAAAACGCAAAGTTTTCTTCGCAGTTGGATGGCGAGTTTTCAAAATAACTTAAGAATTTGGGTGTACTGGTGCGAAAGTTGGGTCGGACAGCATTTTCATGCATTAGAGGGTTTTCTAGGTCGTGTCCAGTATATACCAAAAATCCAGTAGGACCTTTTGTTTCAAAAATCGTGTAATACATATGGGGACCTTCATTCTGAGATACATGACGAACTTGGGCGCCATTTTTAAAAATCCGTCATATTCTATTCAAGTGGAAAGTGGGTCATGTGACATATCAAACGACATGAGAATTTTCCAAGAAATTGATTCCACTTGTTGGATTTCACCTATCTGTCACGGTTTGGAAGATATCGTCAATGTTTATATGGGTATGTGACACCCGTGTGATTGGTCTGATTTTCTTTGAAAGCTGTTTTAACGGTACTTGGAAGTGTTAAGGGGTACTGCCTTTTTCCGTTTTTGACCGTATTTGGCATCTTCTCTTCTTTTTTCCCAGACCTCAGTCTCTTCGACTTCTTTCTGTGGGATACAGGAAGCAAGTCGTTTACACTAAGAAAGTTCGTAATTAGGACCTTCTGAAAGAAATGGATCTTCGAGTTCTGCAATAAAATGAGAACTGGTGTCCTTGTATGGTTCGTCTATGCGTGTGACCATTTTGACAATCAGATGGCCTGCAGAGCACTTCATGCCTAACTGCGTGGTGCCGATTTGTGAAGTTCAGAGAGCGGGGGCTCATTTTCATGGCGAGACATTTTGGAGAAGTTTGCCTCGCTAACATTGTGGCCATGGTTTGGGATTAGACCCTGTCCAGAGGGTTTCTAGGCCGTGCCCAGCATACACCAGTAGTCCAGTAGAATCTTTTATTTCTAAAAGCGATAAGAGAACTAAGCATCTGAGTACACCATTGTGAAATGCATATGGGGACCTTCTTTTTGAGAAAACCGACGAACTTGTCCGCCATCTTGAAAATCCGCCATATGGGATTGAGGTATTTTTTTTTCAAATGGAAAGTGGGTCTTGTGACATATCAATCGACATGAGAAATTTCTCAGAAATTCATTTCACTTATCGGATTTCGCCTACCTGTCACGGTTTGGAACCTACGGGACATGATTGGATTGATTTTCATTGAAAGACCATTCATATTATTTAGAAATATTGTTGGCAGTGGTATTTGCCAGAAAGCAAGATGCGTAGAGCATGGTTTTAGGAGATAAGGGTTGAAAAAATGGACTGTACTGTACAGCTGTCTACCAAAATCTCTTGGAACGTCTTGGTCGCACTGTAAAGGCCGCAATAAAAACTTAGTGCAGGCGTCTGGTCATTCTTCAGTTGCCTAATAGTATAATGTGGCTAATGAGAGTCTACTTTGAAGATTAAGGGCTCATTCGACTGACTGGGCTGCCTTAGTCCATGTTTTGTCCACCTCAGTTAATCTTTGGCTGGTGTTTTGCAATGTTGGGAAAAAAATGTTGCCCGTCCTCTCTGTTGGAGTCTGTGGTTTTCATTAAAGTCGAATTGGAAAACTTTATATGTGGTCTCGAGGGATCTATTGATATTAGAAAGGAGGTCTTTTGAGATTGAAAGCTCCTTCTTCTTATTAACTGGGTCTGTATTTCCCATTTAAGAGTAGAGTCGTCTCTGTAGGGAGCGAACGAATTACAGTTTAATTACAACTCATTTGATGAGGGCTTCAGTGGTAAGTCAACGGTGACGTGGACTTTTTTTCTTTTAGTTTTCTTTTATTTGTCACTGACTACTGTAAGGCTTTGAGGTTGCGCTGTGTGGAGGCCTCGTTTTCTGTCTCCACGTTTTCTTTTCTATTTTCTCTGTTGTTTTTTGTTTCTTACTAAGAGATTGGCTGTATTGGGTGTGTGTGTGTTCCTAAATAAAGTTTAGTTTATAATTGATTGCAGCTTACTGGCAAGTTTGTTTTTTATTTGTCTTCTGGTGGTTATTTTGGTAACAGTTGAATAGAAGAATGGGAAATGGGTGTGACTGTTTCTATACATGTTGGCCACTGTTACGGCATGTATTGCGGGTTAGCATAGAGTCAGTTGAAACTAGAGATCCTTAATCCTAACGAGATGCAACAACAAGCAAAATTCCCGTGGCGCCCTCTGAGAAAAAAACGTTCAAATGACAAGAGAGCATTCGCTAGTGTCGCAAACCATAGCCGACTAAATAAATATTATTATTAAATAAATAAAAATGAACTCTCTTTGATTTCTTTTCTAATTTTTGATTTAATTTAAATAATTTTCCGTTTGAAAGGGGCATGTCGTCGTATTTTACAAATTGAAAGATTTAAAAATCTTTGCCTTGTTGTCGTCTGCTTTCGGTCCTCTGAAGACGTTTTGATTACGTCAGATATCATCTGGCAACACTAACCTGCGCAGAAGAAAGCTGCTCGAACCATTTCGCATCTCGTTAGGATTAAGGATCTCTGGACCAGGCGTTCACCTCACGTTACTCTTAGTTCTCTTACGGGCAGTTACAGCAACGTCAGTTAAAACTAACTTATTTGTTAAAGTCCCGGTTAAAATTTTTTGCGTTTCACCAAGCGAAGTTAGAGCTTAATTAAGCAGACGTTAAGGAACTGTTTAACTTAAGTGCTGCATGACGACGGTTTTACTCCATGGTTAGCCAAACAAAATGGCATTCCGCCATTTGGATCTAGCATTTAGATCACCATTTGACTCAGCTAATTGAATCAGCCATTTGGATCGGCTAAATGGATCAACCATTTAGATCAGACATTTGGGTGAGCTAAATGGATCAGCCATTTGAATCAGCTAAATGGATCAGTCGTCTGGATCAACCATTTAGATCAACCAGTTGGAAAAACCATTTAGACCAGCCATTTGGATTAGCCATTTAGATCAGCTAAATGGATCAGCCATTTGGATAAGCTAAATATTAAAAATAATCAGCCATGTTGACCGGAAGATGTTGGAACAAAACGAACCAATCACAGTTCTTGTTACTTATATTACATCCAGTTAGCTAACCGAGACTTAGCTAGAGTTGGTGTTACGTTTCCCAGTACATCTAAAGGATTTAACCGACCGTTAACTAACCGAAATTTAGAGTCGTTTTAACTGATGTTGTTGTTGGAAGAGGAACTCAATGGGCTCAAAGAGAGGATAAGGTCACTAAAAGTAGTTCTTCAAACATGTCTTCATTACAAATTAGAAAAGGAAAGGAAATTTCCGCGACCTGGGTTCGAATTGGGACCACAATATTCGCTGTCGCTGTCCTAACCAACTGAGTTACCGCGGACAATTGATTGCTGGACTACTAAGTGTGTGCGGATGGACTTCCATGAAGTGACAAATCAGCTCAACTGCCAGCTTGGCTAAGCGGATATCATCCGTGTGCTTGCTGAACATTACATTGTCGTCCGTGAAGAAGCCTTGAAATGCAGCATTGTAGGATGGACTAGGTCGGCATTAGTGTTCAGGGAGTCCCTGGAACACACCGGATCTTCCATGAATATCGGAGAGATCAGTTCCATAGTAGCAGAAGCTCCATCCCATGACTCCTCCACCAGAACCTGGAATTGTCTCAACAAGGCATGCTTGGGTCTATTGCTTCTTGAGGTTCCCGCCAAACCCTGTGCATGCATTCGGTATCAAACAAAGGATATCCTTAGGGGTTTTCTCATACGCTTCAATTCCTGGCGTATGGTTCTATCAGATATGGGTCGGGAACAATTTTGTTTAGAATCATTTGTCGGTTGGTGGATAGTGGACATCCTGTTGCTCATGAATGGTCTCTGTTGGAAGTTAGTTAGGTCCCTCCTTTCCCATCCTGATACCCCGGTACCGCTTAGAACAGGAGCGCAAAATGTTTTAAGCTAAAGTGTGCGTGTTTTCAAAATGTGACGATGATTTTAATGTCTGAAGGATTGGGTCTCTGCGTTATCACAAATGCGACTAGTTGAAGCGGAGCACTACACTTAGAGGAAGAGGTTTTGCGAATTTTATTGGTCTGCTCCAGCGACTGGCAAACGGAATTAAAGGAGCCTGATGATGATGATGGTGATGGTGGTGATGGTGGAGGAGTAGTAATACAAGGGAATGGTCGAAGATAAAGGTTTGGAGGTTGTGGGGGGAGGGGTTTGTGAGGAGGAGGAGGAAGGAGAAATATTCGTTGCAAAAGGATTGCTCGGCTTCTCCGCAATGGCCCTGGCTTTACGTGCCGAGGCTACTTGGGGTTGTTCGCTCGAGCGACATCAGTGGCTGCTAATTGAACTAATGAACCAGACTCGAAGTGCCTGGCATTAATTGCTTGCGTGGAAGATTCCAAACGGCGGACGAAAAGAGCCCCGGCTTTAGCCCAAAGATTTAAAATGAAAAGGGCTCCTCACTACGCTCGCGGGGAGGGGGTAGGGGCTCAGGCCAGGTTCTTATCTTATCGCTTACTTTGGAAGTAGGAGGTTAGTTTTGTCGTCCGAGCGAAAATGGCGCCGCCGCCTCCTAGAAGAAGCTGGTCGTGCTCCTTGATGAAGGCAGAAGTGGGTGTGGGATGAGGGTGGGGGGGGTGCTGGGAGACTTTGCCTCCTGTTTCTGTGTTTACATTTGGCTTTGCCAACGAATGCCGTAAACAAATCCAATAATAAAGGGAGTGAAAGAGAGAGAGCGTGAAATTAAAATATCATTAAAACCTCGTTTCTTTGCGAAGTAATTAGCGAGTGCAATCGAAAATCCATCTTTTCTGTCTTTTGTCTTCTTTTATCTGACTCTTTCGCGCCTTCCCCTTTGGAGTGCTTGAGCAGGGGGCGGTTAAAATTATGTGCCGACACTAGAAAGAAACTGGAAATGTTTTACGTATTAAATTACACAGTTATGTATGCGTGTTGGTATAGAGCCAGTGGAAGACAAGGCGTTCGTCACCAGACATTCCCTTTGCTCTCCTAGATTTGTTGGAAGAGGATCTTCTTGTCGGATATGATGTTTCCGAATATTCTCTTTGGACTTGAGACACTCTAAGGTGGAAAATTTGCATGACAATAACGGTGATCATGTACTGTACCGCGCGATACATGAGCAGGCTAATTCGAATACATGAAAAACCTTTAAAACTGAGCAGTCAGTGGAGATAATGGAGAGTTAGCAGACTATTGAGAAAGGCGGCAGAGGAGGCAGTCCTTTCGCTCTGTGTTATATGGGTTTCCACTGAGCAAGTGGTGCGTGAAAGGCACTTGTAAGGAAAAAAGGCACCCTTACAAATATGCGAAAAGGCACTTGTAAGGAAGAGCGTGAAGTTTTTTGAAGACACAAAATTGTCGATGACCTAATGGAACGAGGCGTAACTAGGAAGAACGCTAAACAACAAGGCAAGCGTAACATAGAGACCTTTTCTTGAGGAAACCACAAATAACTTTCCGGGAAGGACAGGAGCAACGCAGACGTAAAGATGCTAAGCTGTCTTTGGGGATATTAAGAAGTCGTTTGCGGGAGAAAAACATAAAATGTCGGAGTACGGCGAAGAAACCTCTCCTATCTGAAAAACATGTGAAGAAACGTATCCAATGGGCTATGGCGTTTTCTCGTCGCGTTTTGGTCATCCCCCACAAACGGTAGTTTGCACCGTACCGTTTAACGCCCTGTAAAGGTCCATAAGTATACGAGCTTGTTTTACTGGTTCAATCATGGTTTTTTTTATCACAAAAATGACTTGTTATTACAGGGAAGAAAAACCGATGATCAAGTTGTTACATGGTATCATCTTGGATTTTAACAATCGGTGGTTTTTCGTTTGTTGGAGACAATGAAGGATGGATTGTTGCTCGGACCCCGATGATCATGTGACTTTTGAATGCCCTAGCCTGTCTCTCGTTGTCGTCGTCATACATCCACCAATGATTTTGATTACATAAGGGATAGGCTTTCCAAATTTCACAATGGCGCTTTAGGGTAAATAAACTTGTCCTGGCTCTCGGTCTGCTCGACAAATTCGACAGATTTGGAAGGCTTTACCTGTAGAGGTTAGCTGTCAGCTTAGTAGAAAACATGCCCCGGCGGCGATGTCAAGTTGTTATTAACAACGGCGGCAGTTGGTCCACTTAGGGTGTGTCTAAAATGGCCGACCGGTCGCCAACAGGTTACGTGGTTGCTTCCGTTTGTTCGTTCATGGACAGCGCGGTCGTGAGCATTCTTCAAAATGGCGTCGCAGCAAGGTTCCTCATCATATTTCACCATCTCCAAAATATTTATTATTAGTGATGTCCGTTGGATGCGGATCTGAAAATATCCGGATTCGGATCTAGAAATATCCGGATTTCGGATCTCGGATATCGGATCCGGATTTCGGATCCTTTCGCTGGATGCGTATTAAAACTAATTAGGACTTAAGAGGACTAGGCTATCACTTAATAAAAGCATTTATAAACTGCTTTCAGAAAAAGTTTGCATATACACAATTTCCTGATATAGGATCCGAATTTCGGATCTCGGATATCGGACCTAGGTCCGAAAAAAAGATCCGGATATCCGGATCTTGACATCACTAATTTATTACGTATCGGGCACTCGAGCACTTGAAATTTCTACTTTCCTCCGCCATTTTGATTCTACTCACCGAGGCAGCCGACCGCGATCGGCATTGGACTCCGGTCGCGATATGAAATCGCTCATCGCGACCGGTCGTTATTTTATGAATCGAGGGTCGTCCAAATCGGGAAAAAATTTGAAATGAATAAAGCCAGTTACGTGTGCCTGCATCGTTCCCGCATCGATCGGGTATAGTCGAAATGTCGAGTCAGTCACTGGTGGCTCCGAAACGAGCTTTGCGACCGGTCGGACTTTTTAGACGCACCCTTAATAAGACGCAAGCGCCACTGTACATACACCGTACTAATAACGTTTTAATCGCTTATAGCTCGTCGTTACTTACTATATCTTAGTATTGAAAATTTCTTGCTGGTGTCATAATGGTACCATGAGAGCACGTGCCATTGTACCGATTTCGATCATCTTCGAACTGGTTTGTGCGTTGAACTTTATTAATTGATTGGCGAAAAAAGATTTTGAAAATCTTTCATAGGCTTCGAAAAGATCGAGTTACAGACGGATAGATAGACACACACACATGCCATGTGACCATTATCGATTGTTAAAAACGAACTTAATTGTGTATTCGCTCAACTTTTTGTACTATTTTGCATGAACACGGTTTAAAAGATATTTACAGGATTAATAGGATTGGATCCTGTAATGAGACCAGTAGGAGAATTGGTTTATGTTCATCATTCACACTCGTTGCATTTATTATGGATAAGGGTGTGAGCTTTGTGCGAAAATGTTTTTACTCCGAGCGTATGTGGGTGTTCATCCTTTTTCGTTTCGCGCTCAGTGGGGAAAAGGGTCTTTTTGTTTCTTTCTATTCCCCGCCATCACGCCTCCAACTCGTCCTCCTCTTATTGCCATTTCATCCTGGTTTAAACCCTTTGGTGTCCGCCTGAGTCTGTAACACGGGAATCGCGACGATGGAACCGAGTCACATCCGAGCCAGCTCCCCCCTTCCCCCCACTCTCTCAACCATGCGCTTTATTTTACCCTCCCACCTCACTTTCCTTCTCCCGTGCCGTCGTAGGTAAATGGAGTTTCTGTGTTTCTGTGAAATGGCGTCGACGGGCCTTTGTCTTGGTTGTCGCCCATCTTTTCTTCAAATATTAAACCCCGAGCAATCGGGGTTGGTGGAGGTGGAGGAGGAGGAGGAGCAGAGAACTGGCCGAACCCTCCCCGTTACTCAGGTAGGTGCTCTGCCTCATATCGTTCATTTGTCTGGAGCTCTGTGTTCTCCATTACCCGTGTTTTGCATTATTTCGCATCGACTCGATGATGGCAAGGATTAGATTTCCAGGAACGGGTGCCCCAAGGTTCTTTGGAAAGAGTCACAAGTGATGGCAAGGGAGGGGAGGTGTGGAGGAGCGTAAATTTTTAACGGACGCACAAAAGGCTGTTTCTCACGAGAAGCTGTTTGTTTTTTGTTTTCTTTTCCTTGCGTCAGCGTATGACGATGAGGATGCTGTTTACTTAATTTGGATTGGTTTGCGTCTTACTTTGGATTCGTTTCTCTGATGGCTTTCGTATACTGTGTTTTTAGATGTTAGAGGAACCCTTCAAGACCCTAAAGGTCTCTATGTTGCCCCGGGCGCCAGCTTTGTTACCCTTGCTATACGGTTGAAGTCAGGCGATTGGGCTGGCTAATGACGCTGTGAAAGTCAGTGTCATGATGACTGATGTTTGTTTCGTCCAGCATTGCGAAAAGGTGATAGTCATATGCTATTTTGTTAAGATATTAGTCACGTGAAAGGATACGCCAAATAGCCCAAACGTTGCGCGTCTAAAAACTAACGAACAGCCAACTGACCTAGGAGAAAATTCCCCAGAACTGCAGTTCTCAACCTTTTTTTGACAAGAGCGTACCACTAAATCAAATTAATTCAAATCCGCTTACCAGTATAGCAAAACAAGTAACGAAACATTGCCAGAGACTCTTTGGGCCTCTCCGAGGTCTCCCTATTCAAACGGAAAGGGGGTCATGTGACCACTCGATCTGGGGTGCAATTTATTCACAAATCTAACAATGGAATCGGTTTTCAGATATCTCTACCCGTTTTCGAGTTATTGCTTGTTATATGTTATTAACATGCCTGCCAAATCCCAAATTCCCGGAAAAGTCTCTTTACATGCATAGACACTCTTGTACAATAGTCATTGTAAAAACTGCAACACCAAGAAGAAAGGATGGTAAGAATATACACGATTGTCATAGTGGCCAAACGGCAAGGGGTACTACTGGGTAATGCTGGAGCTCTCAACAGCAACCACCACATTAAGTAAGGTAGATCCACAAGTCACCCCATTTCTGATTCTCTACTTGGCATTGCCGCCTATTGATCATGTATGAGATAATGGACACTCGGCGACTAGCTCCGGTGATGGTACGAACAGATAACTTATAAACAATGAAATTTATCGTACATTTAATCTAAAGTGTACCAGAACCAATTTGCATGTTCTGTAATTTATCTTCAAACGGAAAGGGGGTCATGTGACCACTCGATCTGGGGTGCAATTTCCTCACTAATCCAGCAATGAAATCAGTTTTCAGATATCTCGATCCGTTTTCGAGTTAATGCTTGTTAAGTCATTAACATACCTGCCAACTTGTACGATTTTTCCGTACGATGCGCGAATTTTGATGTAATTGTACGATGTTATGGAAACATTTATAAAGATACGATATTCTAAACAGTCTGACCAAAACTGAGTTGTATGTAAAAACTGAGTGTCTTGTGAAACCTCCAGGAGGATGAGTCATACATGGAATCAAAGTGGTTTCGGATGTTTTCCTGTGCAGCTGCTTGTTCGCGAGTCCACAAGTTCACTGGAATTGGAGTCATTGTCCCATACATGTTCAATAGGCGACAATGCCAAGTAGAGCATCAGAAACCGTGTGGCTTATGGGTCTAATTTACTTAATGTGGTGGTTGCTGGTGAGAGTTCCAGCATTACCCAGTAGTACCCCATGGTGTTTGGTTTCTTATGTCAATGGTGGATAGTGTATTTTTTTACCATCTTTCTTCGTGGTGTTGCAGTTTTTACAATGACTACTGTACAAGAGTTTCTATGCTTCGTGAAGGGATTTTTTCGGGAATTCGGGAGTTGGCGGGTATGGTAATAACATATGACGAGCACTAACTCGAAAACGGATAGAGATATCTGAAAAGTGATTTCATTGTTGGATTTGTGAGTAAATTGCACCCCAGATCGACTGGTCACATGACCACCTTTCCGTTTGAAAATAAAATCCAGAAGATAGACTGTTCGTACCACCACCAGTTGAAAAGCGCTGCCCCGACCAATCGGAAGAGTACTTTGACTTTTAACCTTAAAATGGTGCAAAGTATTTTGGGGCCTATGGCTTTACTGCTCCTCTTTTACGATTTCATTGGAGCCAGTTCCTCCTCCTTTGCTCCTTAATCGCCGCATTATCAGTTGTGTAGGGCTTTGCAGTTGAACTTTAGTTTTAACGGGATGGGTAAGTGCTTCGCTATGACATTACTTCAATCGAAATGAGACATCGTCACCTAGTAAGGGGTATGGCTAGTAAAATATTATGTTCTGACACATCAAAAACGAAAAGAGCCTCGTGGAACCTCGTAGTTGATATTAGTTTTACGAGGCAGAGCCGACGTGTCACCCGTCGAGTGAAAAGGAAAGTATAATTGGAGGGACCGCCTTGTAAAGAAAAAAGGTGAGGAAATGGTGGGGGTAGTTTTTTTTTTTTTTTTTTGTAGGATGGGGTTTCGAATGAACGCTCTTTCTTCTGTCTACGTGATTTAACAGGGAGGGTGGGGGTAGTGTTAAGCGAGAAACCCCGGTCGAATTTTAAAATTTAATCTTTAAATTCGGGGACGTTAGCTTAGAAGGAGCGAAACACGAGAAGAAAGCGCAGATGACATTTGAGTCAATTTTGAGAGGAGAAGCGATGATGGGGACACGAAGAGGGAGTAAAAATTTTTCGCTGGTTAATAATTTATCCGTTTTTCGTTCTTTTGTTCTTTCGTTTTTTGTTTTTTATTATTTGACCGGAGACAGAGTGACATCACGTGATGTTTGAAATGAGACTTGTTAAGTATTAATGGCGGCTGTCATCCTGTTTTTCAATCTCCTCTTGTTCCCTTTTTATGCATAATAGTCGCTGTTGTTTTGCTGCTTCTAAAAGATTTGCATATTTGATCCTTCCCCCGACTGTGTTCGCTAAGAACTTGTTTTGGCAAAGTGATAAGTATCTCGGAGGGGTATTGTGAAAATATGTTTCCTCGTGCGTGCGTTGTCGTTTTTCTGGGATTGATATTAAAAATATTAAAACAGCCAACAAAGGATTGCTGTTTGTGTTATCCTCCTGTTACCCTTACCATGAAAAGCACCCCCCCAAACCATCACCGACCCTCCGCCGAACTTCACCGTGGGCATAACACAGCTTGGCAGATAACGTTCGCCATACCCAAGCCCGTCCATCCGATTGCTAGATGGTGTAGGGGGACTCATCACTCCATTCAACCATTCGCCATTGACCCAGAGTCCAATGTCGTCGCTTTTTGCACCATTGCAACCTCCTCGGTGCGTTTCTGGTGCTGATGCGAGGTTTGTGGGTTGCCGCTTTACCATAAAAACCCATTGCATCAGTTCTCTGCGAACAGTCAAGGTGCGAACAGTTGTTTCCGTCGACTCTATGAACGGTCTTGTCAATCCATCAAGCGATGTGTGACGGTTTGCAGTGAGCACTTTACCAAGAGCCCTTTGGTCTCTGGCCGACATGATCTTGGGTCTTCCAGTCCTAGGCGGAACACTTGTGGTGCCTTTCTCTTTCCATGCCCGGATGACGTTGTGAACGGTCGATTTCGGGATGTTTAGGAGGGTTGACGTCTCTCTAACAGTTTTGCCTGCGAGATGGCACCCAACAATTGTACCTTTTTGGAAGTCTGAAAGGTCTTTTCTTTGAGACATTCTTCCAGCATTCACGCAAGCACCCTCTCTGTTATGTAGTCCTGGGAAGAATGGCAACAGTGAAATTGCAAAGGGATGTCTCATTTTCATTCAAATCAGGGTTGTCATGAATGACTCGCTTCAAAAGTACATGCTTCCATAGAAACGCTTTAGCAATAGTTTATGAAGATATAATAGACCCTTACAAATGACACTCATTTCATTAAATAGGAATGCTGACAAATTAAATGCTTGTATGTTGGAATATATACAGAATTTCTACATGTCGGTTGCCTGATTTGTTATAATTCCTGATGGTTAATATTTGTTGAGAAAATGTCAAAAGTTTGGGGGTGGGGTGTTTTAGAAGACCACTCATTAATTATGCCAATAGATTAAGACCATTTTAGATTTAAAAGAGCATTAAGCACCAGTATTTTGAAAGGCGATCCTTATGCATTTTGAAAGGCGAACGCACTGAACAGTGTCCAGTTCGATGGATGGCTGCAATAAAGTGCAAAGAGTTTGGATCGATTGATTCTAACCTGTGATTATACAATTGACGTTAATTAAGGGAGATTTACGAAAGACCGTAATGCTCCGGTCGATCTCAGTCTCATGGTTGAATGTCCTTGTTCTGGGTTGCTGGCTGCGTTTGCAGGAGACAAATGAGAAGGGGAAAAAAGAGAGAGAGAGTAGAAGAAAAGAGTTGAGAAAGGCTCCTTGTTTGCAGGGAGGAGGGATAAGAGGGAAGTGGTGGTGGAGGTGGTGGTATAATGGCTTGTGTGATTTGAGTGACCCGAGGTGGCACCTAACGAGTGGTGACCGTTTGCCCTTTGAATTAGAGTCGGCAAAGCCCCTGTTATTCGCGTTGAGCCAACTCGACCTTTGGGTAATCTGTCTCCATATAACTGCAGCCGCCTTTGTCACGTGCCACGCAAATGTAATAATACTAATTATTCATAATGCCCCCTCATATCGCTAATAATGTAAACTAATGATAATTACGGGTGTTAGAAGAAGAATGGCTTCCAGGTCTCGTCGTCGTCCGGGATGATGCCTCCCGACTACCCCCTCCCAATGCACTTTATGGCACGCGGCGAAATCCGTTGGAAATCTCCGAACGTCTGGGATGAGTTATGGCGTCCACTAGAGTTTATTCGTGGGGGCTTAAAATTTCTTATTTTATCAAAAATATATTGGCCGTAAAAGCTGTAAATTCATAAAAGTTTTAACTCGCGCTCAAATGGCCTCCACGCATCTCGCCGCCGTTTAGGATCAATGACTGCGACGTTGCGCGGCGCTGCCGAACGGTCTTGCCTATCGACGTACGAGAGAAGCTGTAGTAGCGGATCTGAATGTACTCGCCGACATCCGAAAGGGTATTTACCGTACAGTTTTTTTTTTCGGAAAAGTGATAAGTGAACAATCCTACAAAGATTTCAGGAGGGGCGTGGAGAGCCATGGTTTTCTGCGATTGTAAACAAGGCCCTCAGTATAAAAGAGTCCTATTGAAACTTTAAGAGAAACTTTCTCGGAGTATTCTCCATCGAAAGTATGCGTTAAAAACTGGTATCGAGCATTTAGAAAGGAGCAAAAGTCTCTGAAAGACGATCCCCGCAAACATTATTGGTTTTCTTTAAAATCTTTAAAAATGAGCACTAACTGGAGATAATGGAGAGTTAGCAGACTATTGGGAAAGGCAAGCAGAGGAAGCAGTCATTTTGCTCGGCGCTGTATCGCAGGTTGTGCGTGACCGTCCTCCTAATGCAGTAGTGACATTAGTCGTGTAGAGAATATGGTCGCGTGTCATTTACCAGAAAATCGAGTAGTCCCTCGACGTAGGATTGATAGCAGTTAACATTATTTTGCGATCTCGTGGTCAACTAACGAAATGATGGGCGAGATGCTCGGTCAGTTTACAGCATTACTAACTGGTGTTGAAACATGACTTTCTCACTATGACTCTGACACCCTCTGCCGACGAAATCGAAAAAGTTAGAAGTGCTGGAAAGGTTAGGGTTGCTAGCTTCTTCTCTTGCAGGGCTGGTCATGTGGCAACCTTTCCACTGCAAAAAGGAAAAACTGGTGAGAAAAGCACCCAAGAACTGGACTTGGATGTTTGCTTTGGCATGATGATAATGCTCCTGCCCATCGGGACTGCTTTGCAGAGCAGCCTGTTTCCCCAGTGTGGCATCTCCTTACTCGCTGGTCCTGGTCGATTTTTTCGTGCTTCCTCGCGTGAAAGATGATATTCGAGGGGTTCGATTTTCTTGCGATGAGGACATCGTTTTCCGGTATTTCTGGAGTCTACTGGAAAGATGCTTTTTCTGAGAGTACTTTGAAAAGAAGATCATAAACTTTTTGCCCCCTTGTCCTCGTTTTTACGTTTGTGTTGTTTCATGTTGTATAGCTTTCGTGATGTTTTTGTGTATACCTTGTATTTTGAGTGTAGAGCTGGTCTGTAATAAGACGAATGACGGAAGAAGTAGACCGTGTAAAGAGCGTTGCCTTTGGACGAGAGGAAGCGCTTTGAAGGAAAATGTGGAAGGTCAGTTCTAACCTCCCACCCACGCTCCCTGAGGTAATGAATGGCTTTGGTTCACTGACGGTTCAGGGATCAATGGGGGGGGGGAGCTTTTATGGAAATTCCTTGGCGAGGGAAGAAGCAAATTTATAATTGAAAGCAACAAGGGCCTTTCAAACTCTTAAAGGGATTGCTTTGCCTTTATAAGCACTTTTTGGCCTCCTCCTACTCAATCCGGTTTGGAGATTACGTTGGGCGTTTTCTCAAGGCTCCTGATTAGTTGTTTAGATTTCAGATGAGATTTGTGAGCTGATAGTGAAGTGTAGACAGATAAGTGGATGGTATCAGCTTTCATTGTTTAGTTCTAATTAGTATTTAGAAGGAGCTCTTGCGCTCATTCAAGCGACAAAACTTTTAAGTCAATGGAAGTTTTTCTGTGAAGCTGTGTTTGTACTCGAGTCCTCAGTTCATTGGAATTGCAGAATTCATTATGCCATGCATGTTCAATAGGCGACAGCGTGTATCTGCAGTGCTACCCGTGTCTGAGTGCGCAGAAATGTTATGACTTGTGTGTCTGTGGTGGTTGCTGTGGAGAGAACCCGCAGTATATAATAGCTGAGGTCCATACCCCAATACGTTTGGCCTTTATCTCAATGCGTGGACATTGCATGATCATTGCAGTTTTCACAATGAGTACTGCACAATTATGTCATGCAGTTTGGTAATTCTTATCAGTAAAAAAAATTGGATTATAGTGTACACCGGTTTTCGGAAGCTATTTCCGGTTCTGGATGGTTCGTGTTTTTTTTTCTGGTTTCGGAAAAATCGCACATAATTTGGCACTTACGTTAATAATATAACAAGCGATTTCTCGAAAACGTACAGATATACCTGAAAACGGGTTTCATTATCGGATTAGTGAGGAAATTGCACCCCAGATCGAGTGGTCACATGACCATGGTACATTGGTTCTGGTACATTTCGAGTAAATGTACGAATTTCATTGTCCATAAGTTGGCAGATGTGTACAGTTTGTTTCTGGATGGTCTTACAAACACTCTGGATATGTTCCAGATACCAAAACAAGCAGAAGAGTAAACCATAGGGTCACATTGCACACTCTTCTCTAATGGACCACAGACGCCAAATTGATGTTGTCATGAAAGGTGGAATAATCGGAAGACTCGAAGCAGGACAGTCCCAAACGAAAGTTTCCAGAGAAAGCACTGTTCCAGAAAGTGGGATTTCCAGATTTTGGAGACTGTTCCAAGACTCAGGAAATGTTACACGCTGACCAAGGGTTACAGCCACTCAATACAAGACGTCAGGGGACCCAGCCGGCTCAGAAACAAGTTTACAGATAGTTTACCGGAGGCTAAAGGAGCCTGATCTTTATACCAGATGTCCAGATTTAGCTTACAAAGGAAAAGGAAAAGTACCAGTATGGAAAAGGTGTTGGAGTTAGGGTTTGGGGAGGTCACATCTTTGACGGAGGATGGTCTTGTTAGAGGTTTCAGAGGTGCTGTGGGTCAAGATGTTATTCTCTTGGACGACATGTTCCCACAAAAGTCCACTGGTGGAGGACTTTCTTGAAGTGGGAATATCCAACGCATGGAGTGGCCAGCAAAGATCTCTGGATATGAACCCGATTGAGCATGCGTGGGATGCATTAGGCAGACGAATTGTACCCCATTAGCCTCCACTAATGGACTGATATTGATTACAATATATAAGTTACATATTGGGTAAATGGGATTGGTCACTGAGGTAGCAAATGCTCCATGTGTTGAGTACAATAAATATGCTAATAGTGCTACATGTGTTCACGAAAAAGAAAGCAGAATTTTATTTGTGTTTTTCTGCAAGTTGATCCCTAACATATATGTTTGTATTTTTATTTCTCCTTTCGTGTGCGTGTCTTTGCGACTCGGCTTCTTGCGACTTCTGTTCTCCGACGAGAGAAAAAAAAAGAAGCGCAATCACGAGAGCGGTTTGAATCCTTTCCCGGTCGTCATCGGTGGGTGCTGCAAAAGCAAATGGAAAAATGCCAGGACGTTTTTTGAATGGTTTTTACCCCTTTCGCGTGATGGAAGATGAAGTGGACCGAAAGAGAAATGTATTCCCACTAACCTCTACACCACGCATACTCGGGCATCATGAAACCCTCGCTGTTTTTTATTCTTCTTTTAAATGTGAAGAGAGAGAGAGAGAGACCACCACCTGAGAATGTATTGAGTACAGATGCGCAGCAGCGGGTTGATTGAAATGGAGCGCCATTTGCACAGAGGATCATCGTCATGCATCAAGTGGGAAAAGGCGGAATGGAGAAAAGGAAGAAGGGGTTAAAGGGGTACGGGGATAGGGAGTTGGGAAGGAACGGGAAAAGAACGAAGGAAGAGAGAGGAAGGAAATGCGCGTTCTCTTCGCAGTGGTTGGTGGCGCCCGGAAATCCGACGAATTCATTGCACTTGGCTAACTGCCTCGTGTGCGCCAGGATTCGGGTAATCCCCGTTTTTGTGGTCGACTTTTTTTTTTTTACATCTCACTTCTGATTCGCCTTTCTCTCCCCTACCATCCCCCTTGTTTTTTTAGGCTTTATTCACTAACCCGTCTCCCTTCACCCCTCCCCCCAATGGAAATCTTTGTTCGTATTTCTATTTTTTTTCTTTGTCCTAACAATGTTGTTGCCTGAAATCAAATCCGTGCTTGGTAGTTGTCTCTGCGTGTGGAGAGTAATAAATAGTGAAGGAGAGCTTTTATTGGTAAATTCACGTTCATTGTAGTGTACAAACAGGGTGGACCAAAAGTTTGGACGCACCTAAATAAAGCCTAAACGCTATTGGTGGAGTTAATAAATTAGATTGGGGATACTATCTTGGATACAACCCCAAATTTTCAAACTGGAAAGGGATCATCTGATATATGAAATGCATGTGAAATTTTCTGAGAAACACAATGGTGCTGTTACTTTTTACCTACCTTACAATTTTGGTCATAAAGGTCGCTTGGATCATCGACGGTCACTCTGTTGCAGCAGTGCGCTGGCGAAACCCATACAGCGCCGAGCGAAGGGACTGCTTCCTTTGCCGCCTTTTGACTGTTTCTCAATAGTCTGCTAACTGTCCATTATCTCCAGTTACTGCTCATTTTCCATTAGCTCATTTTTAAAGATTTTCAAGAAAATGATAGCTTCTAAGAACTATCAATGCATTGTGAAAAGCCTGAATAACAGGAAAAGCCTCTGTGATGTTCATTGATGCTTAAGAAGTTCATTGTTCAATATCTTCTCTGCATACACCAGAGCCTTCAAATGACCCCAGAGCTAAGAACCCATTGGAGTAAAGTCTGTGCACCTGCTATTTCTCAGTCATTGCGGATTGATCCCCTAGATCCTCTGGGAACATTTGAAGGGTCTGGTGTATGCTGAGAAGATATTGAACAATGAAGATCTTAAACATCATATCACGCAGATTTTTCCTGTTGTTCGCGGTTTTCTTGTAATTGATAATTCTTAGAAGCTATCATTTTCTTGAAAGTCTTTAAAAATGAGCAGTAATGGAGATAATGGAGAGTTCTCCGACTACTGAAAAACAGTGGAAAGGCGGCAGAGGAAGCAGTTCCTTCGCTCGGCGCTGTATGGGTTTCGCCAGCGCACTGCTGCAAAAGAGCAAATGGTCATTGAAGTTCGCAGGTGGCTGTCAACAATCCAAGCATGTCAAGAAAATTTACGGCGACTGGTAGACTACACCAAGTGATGAATAAACGGCTTGAACACCGAACATCTGAAATAGCGCATCGTACAGACTTGTAGAATCCACTAGTCGTGACCTTTATGATAAAAATTGTATGACAGCTAAAAAGTGAGAACACTATTGTGTTTCTCAGGAAATTCCACATGCATTTCATATATCACATGACTCCTTTCCTATATGAAAATTTGGGGTTGTTCGGGCTTTTCTTGGAATTGATAGTTCTTAGAAGCTATCATTTTCTTGAAATCCTTGAAAATGAGCAGGAGCTGGAGATAATGGAGAGTTAGCAGACTATTGAGAAACAGTGGAAAGGCGGTAGAGGAAGCGGTCCCTTCGCTCGGCGCTGAATGGGTTTCACCCATCGAAATTTTTTAAGGTTTTATTTAGGTGGGTCCACTCTGTAGATATTAATGGATCTTTAGTAACCGTCCGAAATCTCATATGAATATAAATTAGGGTGCATGGCACCTTTACAATCCTCTAGCATCTGAAGAATTTTGACACCAAAGATGGCACTGTGCTTTCTTTTTGCTCCTATGCTGAAGGGGTTAGATGGTTATGTTATTACTTTGTTTCTTACTGTTTCAAAAACTGTCGTTGTCTTGAATTTAAAGAAACCAATTAAGTGTTTTTATTTTTTTTGGGGGGGGGTGTTCAATTCAACATTGGGCGAGATCTATCGCTTTGTGATGTTTGTATTGCTGCTCGAGTCATAGATATTTAAATGTGTAAAATTCTTGTTGTAGGAGTTGTTTTGTTACGAGTGGATTAATGTAAGCGTTTTATGGGTTGGCATTGATGGCTGAACTGTTGAAGTCGCCCTTGGCCAGTTGGGTCGGCGGTTTAATCGGCGTCGTTTTGCGCCTCGGCGCCGGGCAATCGGAAACGTATTATTGAAACAGTGCCTCTGCTTGGAAATTAGGCTAAGGTGATGTTTGGCTGTGAAGCAGAAGTATTTAATGATGGAAAATGAGTGCCGAGTTAATAGAAGGCTGCTGAGGAATTGGGCGAAATGTCGAGGGCTTAAAAGTCCTTAATTATCCCATCGAGGGCGCGACAGTTTCGGGGGAGGTGCTGTGCTGCCGTTGTTGCATGCAGTTGTCGTCCGTCCGTCCGTCCGTCTCTTTTGCCTTTAGGTGAACGGAGATTGAACGGTAATTGCATAATCTACAGGCAGATTAAAACGTTCACTCTCTAAATAGAGGGAAAGGGTTAAAAGGTCCTGGGGTCACTTGGCCGCCCGCTGTCTCTCTCTCTCTTTGCCCCCCTTAGGAGAGCCCGCCAGTCGGAGTTAAATGTGCTGCTCTTTAATTAAATTAGAGGTGCACGGGATTTAATGTTTTGTGTCGTTTATTTATTTATTTATTTATTTATTGTTTTATTTATTTATTTATTTATTTAATTCTCATTTTTGTGGCTATTTATAAAAGTGATTTTTACTTTTTGTGTTTATTGATGATAATGAAAATTTGTTTGTTTTTTTCTTCTGTTTTTTTCAGGTAAGAATGTTCCTTCTTTGCTACTTTGGGTTCATGAAATTATATGAAGCTACGGAGGAGTAGGAAACGTATGTTGTTTTTTTAAAGTGATTGCTAAAATTAATAATCTAGTCGTATTACTAAACTAGAAGAAAATATTACAATATTAAAAGGGCAAAGGGCATGATCAATTGAGCCAAGGAGGGATGCGCGCTGTACTACTACGGGGTAGGGGATACACAAAAAGTAAACTCACTTATGAATGTCCTCCGCAGCTAGAGGGGACCAACAAACAAACCAAAAATTCAACAGAGGAGAATAGTAAAAAATAGCGTTTTACACTTATTATTATTATTATTATTATGTTTGGTCGTCACGGGCTAACTCGGTTTGCGTCTCGTAGCGGACACAGGGCCAAAGCCACGAGACGCAGCAAATTCAACTTCATTTGCGTCATCGTGTGCGGGCGGGCATTATCGTGCTGCAGAAGAGGGTCCAGACGACAACCCCGGAATTCCTCTCCGACGGGTTCACCCGACTGGTTACGCGTTGGCGCGATGCGAGGAAAGGGATGGGGACTATGCCGAAAAGTGAAGAGTGCATTACATGGGAGGACAAATGTAAGTATCAGATGCAAAGTATCAGATTTTGAAAATCGGTTAACAAATAAAACAGTTACGGACCAGAGGCAAAAATTCTTAAATTAAACACTCGTAATATAGTCAGATCTCGAACAATTGAGAGTTTAGGTTCCAGAACCCGTCGCGAATGAGGAAGATTCGCACATGTTAGATAGTCACTAAAAATGGTAATATATTCTTATTTCTACAGCTTCCTTCTTAAAAATGACCCCAGCACTTAATTTCATTTAGAAGTTAGCTTAATCCATTACCCTTAAAAAAATTGCAAACAAAAGTTTGATGTAAAAATAGAGTACGCTATCGCCTAACGGATGTTCGTCATACTTGCAAAACATGGAAAGCTTAAAAGCACGAAAACTTATAAATTACTACGAATATTAAATTTAATCACTTGTATAAGGTTTTCCTAGGATTTCGCGGATGCAAAGAAGTTTAGATCCAATGAAATTTACGCGGATCTGTGAATTCGTGAATCACGAAGCGCCTATGGTCAAGATTTGACTGTAAAAGGAAGCTGTCTATTTCTGTCAAATCTGACGCTACTTAAGGCACGTTTTTTTTTAATTTTTCATGAAATCCCAAATCGGATGCTTATTTCTGGACAGAGGGAGTAAAATCTGGTGCCTTAAGATTTCTTGTTACACATTCAGTTTGATACTAAACAGCTTCGAATCATTATACACTTTTTACTTAGAATTTTCGATCAAGCAAAGAAAAAAGTTCAAACGAAATGAGGTTTATGACTACCACTGTGTCATGTTGAGGCTTATGAATCTAAGATCTGGCATCATAAAGTCTCAAGAGGAGGCAGCAACGGTCATCATCCTCGTTTCCCGAAGACATATCCGAGAGATGGCTCATAAATATCATAAGAAGCACTTCTGATTAAGTAGCGAAATACATCATTAAAATTCGTTGACCAATCGATAAATATAGGACAGGGCACGTTCGAAGGTGAGATAGTCGGAATAGGTAGAATACACGCGCTGTAATGGTACCATTACGATATCCCCTTTTAAAATTTTCATTGCCAGCACATGGAATGAATGAATATAATTGATTAATTGGAATTGGTATAGTAGTACATATTCTAATGATACCATATGGTACCACTGGAAACGTTCAGTACTAAGATATGGCATGTAATATATCAAACAATCGTTACGACATATCATGAATGAACAAAACGACTAATTAAAGATACAGGGAATTGGTTTGGTAGTACGTATTCCAATGGTACCATATGGTACCATTGGGAGTTTCAATATTAAGTTACAGCATGTAATATATCAAACATCTTGTAAAGAGATCTCATGAATGAATATAACGCGTAAATAATGGTAGTGGGAATTGGTTTAGTAGTACGAGTCCTACTTTCAATGCTAAGATATGGCGTGTAATATATCAAACAACTCCTGACTTCGTGCCATGAGTGATTAAATATACTCGGAATTGATTTAGTAATACGTATTTCAGTGGTACCATATGGGTACTAATGGGAGTTTCGATATTAAGTTATAGCATGTAATATATCAAACAACTTGTAAGGAGGTCTTATGACTGATTATAACGAGTAATTAATGATAGTGGAAATTAGCTTAGTAGCATATGGTACCGTTGGAACTTTCAATGCTAAGATATGCCATGTAATATATCAAACAATTTGTAATGACGTTTCTTTAATGAATATAATGCGTAAACATTGATAGTGGGAATTGGTTTAGTAGTAAGCGTCCTATTCGTACCACATGGTGCCATTGGGACTTTCAATGTTAAGATATGGCGTGTAATATATGACGTAACGACGTGTCATGAATGATTAACGTCCATAGATATTGTTATCTGTAGCTACAGTATGTTTCAAAATTATTCGGACACTTTCAAAATAGCACATTGTCAATGGTTTTGACCTTTATTTAATTTCTGCAAAAGTGATAATGCTTCAAATGAACTATAGGCCCTCTAAATAGAACAAAAAACATAGACAACTCGTTATTTAAACAAAAAAAAAACACTTGAAAACTTAGAAAAAATTGAAATTGAGTGTTTCACATTTATTCGGAGAGACACGATTTCGCACTAGTTTAAACAATAAATAATTGTCTGTTGCGGGACACTCGACCGAAGTGAAACTTCAAGTGCATGATAATGGTCAGTGAAAAACATTGGATGATGTTGTCAGTGAAAAGGATTACTTACTAATAATGATAAAAACACAATCATTTAAAACATGAAAGATTTATTTAAAACAAAATCAAAGTATTTTATACAAAGACTACAACCTCTGACAATTAAGTTCGGTGAATGAGTTCACACAACAAAATGCAAAACAGATAAGAGCCACATTTACTTTATTGTCCTTCGAAATAATCACCCTGGAAGTCAATACACTTTTGGGTTCGGGTGTATAAGTCCTGGAAGATCCTTAGGGATGGCTTGAAGTTCACGTGTCACGTTTGCTTGAATGTCTGGAATGTCCGCAAATCTGTGTCCCTTTAAGGCCCGTTTCAGGCGTGGGAACAAGATAAAGTCTGCCGGTGCCAAGTCTGGTGAATAAGGTGGATGAATACGACCCCTTTGTTGGCCAGAAACTGTTGCACGATTACGGCCGTGTTCCTCTTTGATCCATTATCCACAGTTACGTGCGCACGCTACACCTTCAACTGAAGAAACGAGCATCTGCTAAACCATTGCACGCACAAAAGTGACCTGTCTGAACTTGCTTAAACAATGACTGGGCTTGTATTCACATGCATTGTTACTCGCGTAAAGCTCGCACAGATTAGGGTGTGACGTCATTCACCGAACTTAATTGTCAGAGGTTGTAGTTTATGATCTAGCAAACGTACATGTCTTATTACAAAAGCTTTAGAGAAATATAAATAATATTTTATAATATACTTTATTATATAATAAACTAAAATGTGTACTCTTGACATTGAAACGAGGTCTTCAGCAATAAAATAAACCCAAAAATTATTAATGAAGGAAAAAAAAAGTTGAAAATAAGACATTACATGTGAGCATGCGGTGTATAATAATTTTCATTCTGTTGCCATTTTTTTTTTCGAGCATTAAAAAGTAGAGTAGGAATGTCTCTAAGACCGACCCTCCATCTCTTTGCCTTCATCGATAAAATTGCGTTTAAATTTTGAAAGTTATTAAGGAATTTGAATAAAACATTTGATTGTTGCCGAGCGAAGACTTTAAAATTCGAAGCTCAGTGATTGTTGATTTAATAAAGTCATTTCTCGCTACATACTTTGTTGATAACATCAAAAATTCCTGTTAAACATTGATTGAATGAGTTCTTGAAGAGAGTATCAGGCATCTTCAATTGAATTGTACACCTGCCTGGCCATAATGCCCCACAAGTTCTCAATTGGATTGATATCTGGGCTTCTGGATGGCTACGACAAAACTCGAACGTTATGTGATTCCAACCGCTTTTTGATGTCTTTGAATTGTGTATTGGTGCATTACAAGATCTGAGTTTTCTGTTCTTCCAAGATCTGCTGGTACCCCTTTGAATTTAATCTTTGTGAAATAAACGCCAATGTTTTAAAGTGTCCGAGTAAATTTGAAAGATACTGGAATTGCTCATTTCTTTAGACATATTTGCATTTAGACATATTGGCATTAGCAAAAGCTGTACTGGGAAAATGAGTTCCTGGAGGGACTGTTGCTATCAAGTTTTAGATTGGTATCCTTGTAGGAGATTGCGACATGGTCGTGGGATTTATTGATCGGAGGAGGAAACTTGAGATTCCAACTTTTGAAGTTGTACGATGATTAATGTGAAATGACGATTGGCATTTGAATGTGGACAATGGGAGTCTTAAGGAGAAGAGGCTAAGGCATTGCATTCTTTCGTGAACGACTCTTGTCATTCCGTTTTGTCTTCTTCTCTCGATGGCTGCAATTGGAGAGGATTTTCTCTCGATCTTGTCTGTTGGCTCTGTTTTAGAGGTCTTGGGAAAAGGACATTAACGAAGAACGTTTCTGCTTGGCTGGGCTAATTTTATCGATTATGATCACGTGTTGCCGCAGATGATAGTCGTCTTTGTTGGGCTTCCTTCTTTTTCTTGATAGATTTATTTGTCTTATTAATTTCCTCGAAATGGTGTGGTTCCGTTTTCCTTAGTGGTGCTTCTTTCTTCCACCTGTTTGAATATTCCAATCAATAATAGAGAAGGAGGAGGAGGAGGAGGCGGAGACAACCACCCACCAGCTTCTTCTTCCTCCTCGAGGCTTGGCAATTACCTATATTAATACGGGTTGCTCCTGGTTTCTCTCGGTGAATGTTTGCCGTCATCTTCTCACGCAGCTGAACCTATTTAATCATCGGGAAGTGAGAGACTAAAGTTTGGTTGCCAAGGGATCGCAGTCTAGGAAATGAGTTAAAAGCGAAACTTGTTCGATTATCTGGAGTGTTAAGGGCCTCCAGTTTCTCAATGGTCATGAAAGTTAATTTGGTTTTTGTAAAGGCGTAATTAAACGCGAGTCGTCGTCCTGAGCATTGGTTGGTTGCAGGATGATGTTTGGTGGGGTTGTGGAAAATGGATTTCTAAAGAGACTCGTCGTCGGACTTTTCGTAGCTGTCACGGAATTCGATTGCTCTTGGATTGAAGCATGCGCCGGATTTGTTGTTCTAGCGTTCTTCGTTTCGAGTGCTTGAAACGAAAATTTTGACATGCTGAAAGTTGTCCACTCCAATAAAATATATAAATTAGTTCAAAAAACTTTCGACCATCAGGAAGGACAAATGATCTGTCGGGCCATTAAAGTTGATTTGATCGTATAATGTGTTCATCGCGTTATAGCAACATGGCGTGTATTATTTGCTGCCTTTCACCTCAGGCTGAGTTGTAATTCCTCCTCTATAAATAGAAGTCCTCTTCAGGAATGTCCACAACCGGAAGTCATTATACGATCCCCAAGATAGCACGGTGCTCCATCTTGCAGGAAGACAGTGGACTGCAAACATTGCCGTTTCTTGTGTAAACAAGGACTGACTTGCTGTTCAAGGAGTTCGCAGTACCGCGCATTCGTGACTGATCATCTTTTAGCGCCACAATATCCTCTGGTGGTCAAATTTTGAACTAAACGTTTTTTGATGAAAATGTTTTTTTTTTAAGACATCTTCTAACGATGTGTCATTATTCTATTGGTTAATTCAAATAATGATGGTCAGTAGGGGAGAGGTTCGGAGAGTACTGGGTATGTGGAAGCACCTCGTAGCCCAGAGCCTGTAGCGCCTGCACGGTCGTTCGTGCAACGTGCGGACGCGCGTTGTCATGCGGCAGAAGGACGCCTTTGCGATGCACAGGTGCAGGTCGTTGCTGACACAGTTTTGTGTGCATACGATGCAGTTCACGACAGTAGCTCGCAGCGGTGATCGTCCCCCCCTGCTGCAGGAAGCTGTAGTGCACTACATCACGGATGTTCCACCAAACTGTAACCGTGAGCTTCTTGGGGTGCAACGGGGGGGTTCATCAGCATCCAGCCACTGTGCTGACCGTTTCCTATTGTCGTATAGGAGCCACTTCTCGTCGCAGGTGACAATGCGATCAAAAATCCCCGCTTCTTCGTGGCGCAAAAGCAATTCCGCACGCACTTCCAACCGACGCTCTTTTTGGTTTTCCGTAAGCTCACGTGGGACCCATTTGTCCTACGTTTTCGCCTTGCCGATGGTCTTAATGTGTCTACTGACAGTCGACGCTGATACAGCACGATCCCTTGCGAGGTCCGGAACACTTTTTGACGGGTCCTCTTCCACAGATCGCTTCAGATCAGCGTCATTCAGCACGTTGGGCGTTCTGGCGCGTGGCTCGTTTGCCAGGTCCGTCACTCCCGCCCGGTATTTTCGGAACCAATGTTGGACAGTACGTACGTTTATGGTGCCTCCACCGAATACCTTATTGATGTTTCGAGAGGCGTTGGATGCAGTGTGATTCACCTGAACTCGTAATGCGTATGAAGTCATGACTACCTTCGCTTGGGTTCAAACGCAATTAAATATCATCGCAGACATGCAAATTTCAGGCAGGTGGTCGCTGATATGTTTATCTCTGGGAATGTACCTCTTTATGTAGCAGTCATTTCAGCAGAAGGCTTTCGCTTGCTGCGGGTCACACGTGCAAGCACTTGACGATCTCTTGTCTGTCAGTTTCTTGGGTTTGCCAATTCGTCGTTGCACAAATGGCATCGTATGATGGTTCCACGTTGTAAGTCGGTGAGCTCTTTTGAACGACCCATATTTTAATAATACGAACCAGATATGGGTGTATTTTTGTGTGTGATGCTATTTGAGTAATCTACATGTCATTGCCATGCGACATTTGGCACATTCTCTGATTTATCATATGGTATATGTATATTTAATGTGCCCCTAAGCTTTTGGTGTGTCTCCCTTCCCTTTCTCTCGATTCCGGGCTCTTGTATCTGTTTTTAAGTGAATAATTTAACCCTTCTTTTTTTTTTCTTTAATCTCGTCTTTTCTCATTTTACATTTTATGCTCGCGGTCTCGCGTTTCTTATAAATACTCCACTGGCAAATTTCGTTCCTCCACCCACCGAGTCCCATTGATAGTGGTCTGGCGTGGAATTAATACGTGAGCCGAACATTGTGTAAAAAAAAAAAAAGTGAAAGCGAACGCACCAAACCAAGTGAGAGTGAAGGGGGGAGGGGTTAAGGAGGAGGACGTAATTTCTTGTGCCTCACCGGCAGTTAATGTTTTTTAATTAAAAACTGCATTAGGGCGCACGAGGGATGGTGGAGAGCCAGATTTTCGGGAGTTACCCTACTCGTGCCAGTTTTTCACTTCCTCACTCCTTTTGCTATGCTCATTAAAGTTGAGAAATTTCGCAGGTTCCACGAGTCACTGGTGGGAAATGCATTTTTATCTCCTTCCCCCACTTTTCCCTTTAATTTAGGGCGCGGCAAGGCCCTTGGAACATTCTTGGGCCACATTACTTGGGAATGACTTTCTTTTGCTTATTAAAAGCAGTGCCACCCAATTCTGACGGGTTTGACGGGTTTAGAGGGTGCTGAATTTTTTTGCGTTCTTACTGAGGCTCGTATAGGGCGGCCCCAGTCAAGTTACAGTCTGAGAAGGCAAGCTTTTTATCAGAGATGTCAAGTGAGTCAACACCTCGGCGCAGAAGACTATGGTGTCTTCGTCAATCATTGAATATGGTTCGAAGATTGTCGAAATTATGATACACTCTTAGAAATTTTCAGTGGAACTTCGGGTCATGAATTATGGCCACCTACCTAATAATCTGAACAGCCTCCTTTTGCAGCCATGTCAGGACTGTAGGGAGGATGCTCTAGGACGTTCCATCGCATCCTCATCAGTTGCTCCGTTGTGTCCTGTTGGCCGTATGAGGCGTGGCGTTGTCGTGAAGCAGGGTTATTCCAGCGGTCAGCATTCCCGGCCGTTTGTTCTTGATGGCCACTCGCAAACGTTGCAGACTTTCGCTGTATCGATTAACGGTATTACCCTTAGGTGTGAACTCAATGATAAGAGGTCCTTTCAACACCGCGCGCTGTTCCTCCTTCCTCGCGTTTTGGATGACGAATGCCATTACTCTCATCTCACGTCTTGCTTGGCGAACCGCGTACAACCTAGTTTCTATGAACACGTGTGTACGCATGCGCCCGTATGCTACAACGCACCTCCACGCGCATATTCTTGCTGTCCTTTCTATAATCTCGTTTTCATTTGACTGACCCTCATATTATACAGGGCAAGTCAGAATGATGGAGCCGATTTCATAAGTTTACTCTGTGGCTTCTAATGAACATATGGTATTGTGAGATATGTGCTACGAAAGGTAAACGTTCAAAGTTTACTTCAAATACGTCACATCACAAGTGTTGTATGTGAGCGCCTTGCATAACCCGACACACATCAAACCCAAGGTAATCTAGAATAAGAGGTAAGTCCAGTTTGTCAGAAGTGCTTAACCCGCATCCGTACTGTGACGTCACTGGATGAGTTATGGCTTTACTTCCGGCAGTGTGCGGCAGCCATTATTCTGGTCACAAAAGAAAACGTTTTCATGTAAAAAACAAAACTCTTACGTTGTATTTCTGAAGAAACGTTTATTTGTAAACTTACTATTATTATCGAAGTTATCATCTCTTGTCTCTTAACTGCCAACGGTTCCGACGAATCAATTTCGAAATCTTAACGAGGAATGATAACTAGGCCTAATGATAACGAGAAATACGTTATTGTCCTTGTCTTTGTGTTCGCTTAATGTTAACTATCCGCACATTGCGCGATGACTGATCATGTGACCGAGGTGATGAATTTATATTTTAAAGACCCCCCCCCCCCACCTTCTAACGCATTGATATACACCCCTTTGTCTATTTAGTCACAGTAAATTTCACTTACCTTGGTCGCATGATCAGTCATCGCGCGATGTGCGGATAGTTAACATTAACCCTGTGTTCACATCAAAAAGAAATACCTAAGTCCCTCCTTATAATGGCATTATTATTTTTATTAAAATAAATAGTATAAAGGATGAGAATTGTGAAGGAAATGAACGAGTCGTCAAATGTCGCTATCGCACGACTGTTTTTTCATTGCCGCCATGTTTTGGTTTCTGTGGAGGTTTCAGTTTAGCGGGTGTTGGTTTCGATGTCATCCAGTGACGTCAAAATACGCTTGCGCAGTAAGGCAATTTTTACCACTTCCGGCAAACTGACCCCCACCTTGTTCTAGATCACCTTGCTAGTCTGTCTCCTGCCAAACCTTTCGTAGCATGTCGCGACAGTAATGAACGTATCGTAATGCGAGACATGTGCTTCGAAAGGATAACTTTCAAAGTTTAGTTTCCACGCAATGCTGATGTTGACCGCGACGTGCTACGAAAGGTTTGGCAGGAGATAGACTATCGGCTTGATGTGTGTCTGCTTAGGCAAGGCGCTCGCATAGAACAACTGTGATGTGATGCGTTTGAAGTAAACTTTGAACGTTTACCTTTCTTAGCACATGTCTCACAATACCATATGTTCATGTGATTTCAGAGAGTAAACTTCTGAAATCGGGTCCATCATTTTGACTTACGCCGTGTTAAAAACTCGTCATGACGTGTCATGAACGAATACGAGGTCTGTTCAAAAAAAGACTGGACTTTTGCCGATTGTGCTCTTGTAAACAGCGCCACCTAGTGGCAAGGTTTGGCAACAATATTTTATTTGGTGCAATCATCATTCCATCTTTATCTGTTGGCGATATACACTGTCATATCACTAAATTATGACCACCCGCTTAGTAATGGGAGTAGCCATCCTTCGCCGCTATAACTGCTGCTAGGCCTCGTGGCACGGACGCAGGAAGTGCGCGGTATGTGTCCGATGGTATGGCAGTCCATTCCGCTCGAAGCGCTGTCCACATAGCTTCGAGAGTCAAAGGTGGAGGGTCCAGCTGCCGTACGTGGCGATCAAGGTGCTCCCACAGATGTTCCATTGGATTGATGTCCAGCGAATTAGCGGGCCAAGGGAGCACTCGAAAGTTAGTAGTGTTCCTCGAACCAATCCAGAAGGAGACGTGCATTGTCCTGCTGGAACACACCATCACATTGGGGGAACATCGTGAGCATGTACGGGTGCACCTGGTCCGCTACGATTGACAGATAGTCACAGGCATTCAAATTGCCCTCTAGACGAATGAGTGGACCTAACTGATCCCAACAGAAGGTCTCCCACACAGTCGCCATCGCCCGTCAATCTTATGGAGCAAAAACCATGAGTCGTCGGAGAAGGCGACCTTAGCCCACTCGTCTGTGGGTCCAATGGCGGTGCTCACATGCAAAGTCTAGGCGTCGACTGTTCAGGCCCATCCTTAGCAGAGTGCGTTCAACGGTAATGTCGGATACCGTTGTCCACCTTCACTCTTTGTAGCACCAAGTTTCAATAAGTTTGGTAAATTCTTAATGGATTCGATTCTCTGCAAAAGAAGAAGAAGAAGAGAGAAGTTAAGATAGGAGGAGGAGGAGGATTAGTTTCTTTGCTTTTTTCCTTTTTGCTGCGCAGTGGTACTCTGTGGCCACCAACAAGTCTTCTGCCTGAGCGAATTTTCTAGACCAAAGGAAGAAAATTAAATAGATTACTGAGTGAATGGGGTTTTGGAATTTTTTTTTTTAACAGTTTCCTAAAAATAATGTTTATTTCTTTTTTCTTTCTCTGCTCTGCCTCGTTTCGCTTGTCTTTTTAATCGTGTTCATGGGGTATTAATTCTTTTATGCCCTGGGTTTTGAAAACATTTTGTTCTGTTTACTTTTAATGGGAGGCGAGTGGTGATAAACTGGCTCCCTCCTCCTCCTCTCCCAACAGTTTTTAGCCAGTCAGCCAGCAACAAATGAAAGGAACTGAAGGGACCTCAAGCAGAAAAGTAGACGAATTTCCTAGAAATTCAGGTGCCAGTTTTGTTCTTCTTCCTTTCATTTGAATCGGTTTGGAGCTGTTTTCTTGAATTTTTTTTTTTCTATCTACCCCCCTTTCTTTTTTATTTTTTAAGTTTTTACGCCTATCCCATAACCCCCTCGGTTCCGCCACCGTTTTCCTAATTTTTTTTTCCTCCTTGCTCCGCCTCTTTGTTTTGAACAAGTTCAGGACGGCAGAATAATTGAATAGAAACATTTTCGTTTTGTTCCCCACGGGAATACCAATTACGTTGACGTCTCTAATTAAAGGTGCATGTAGGTTTCCGGAGCGTTAAGAAATTTTTTCCCGCCTACCCCCTAGTCGCTTGTCTGTGCGGAAGGAGGAGGAGGAGGAGAATATGAATGGGCGGACGCAAAGTCTCTTTTGTCGTTTTGACTTTTCACGCTGTTGCCTCGCTGTTTTAGTTTTAAAAGATTTAACGCGAGCGCAGGATCCCCCGGATTATCTGTTATTGCACGTGCGGCGGCTCTCGCCATCCGTGTTTGAGTGAAATAGAGAACCTTGTTTGGAGGTTCGGCTAATTATTCGTTTGACGATTTAGTCGTAACGAGAGGCTTCAAGAAGTAAAGTTTTTTAAGAAGAGTTTCAAGCACAGAACTTGGTCGGCATGGGGAGAAAGAAGGACCTAATTGACTCTGAATTTGACTCGTTGGTGGTGGCCGTCTAGCTGGTGCCACGATTGAAAAGACATAAGGGTAACTCTGTCTATAAGTTTTGGCTGAAGAAACTGGACAAAGGCTTTTCCCGGCCCACATCTGCGCCGGAAACTGAAACGGATCAAATTCGACAAGCACATGCTTATACGAAAGCCCCTGGTTTCTGGTACAAAGAACAGGAAAGGTTGTTTGCAGTGGTATCTGGAGTGTCTTGTACTGATTACAATATGGGATGAAACGGATAACGCAGTTGGCGGCAGGTGGAATGTTGGCGCCAGGTCAGTAGGGTGTGGCATCCCCTCTGTCCTCAATGCATGCTCTTATGCGGTTCGGAATGGTGTCAAACAGCCTTTGGATCCTTTCTTGAGACAAGTCAGTCCACAGTTGTTGGAACTGTCCCTCCAGATTCAGTATTTGTTCGCGGATGGCGGGTGCCGATGTCGCGGGAATCCTTGGGGTGGTGTTTGTTGGTCGACCTGAACCTGCACGACGTGCATGGGTGCCCTCGTGTACCCATTGATTTCAACATCGGGCCACTGTGCCGTCTGAATGACCCACGTGCCTGGCAATTGCACGATACGACCAACCAGTCTCATGCAGTCCCGCAGTGCAGCCCCTGTCAAATGTTTTTAATTGGTGGATAGGATGTCTGACGCGTCTGCGAGGCATCGCGGGTGCTTTGTACAGTACAGTAAACCTCTCTGAACGTCTTGCGTAACTGTCGGACTCACAGCAGTTGACTGGTAACAACTTAGCAATAACATGGCGGTGACATGCACTCTGGTGAGCGTTCTAGACATTACAGAAGCTTGTGGATATAATCGTTTACTCACTCGTCAATGGTATGCATGTTTTTTGCTTCAACCGATATTCGCTTTTACGCATTCTGCAACATTTGTGGTGGGACGCCTTCAGTTGCAGGTGGCAAGATCTGGAACTGCTGTTTTGTAATCACCGTCTTTAAGATACCTCAAAAGGAAGAAATCTGTAGGGGTCATGGGATTGGGCTAGGGATGGGTATTAAGAAACTGATGGTTACGTTATGTTAAGAAACTTCTGGTAGGTTCTTTCCATAAGGTGCCCTAATGATTCGACGAGTAGTAATCAGTACAGCCAATGTACTGAAAGTCGTTGAGGTGCAGATGTAAGGTGCCAGCAACAAAGTAGATGGCATTATGTGCTTCTGCGTGATATTGTGTCTAAGAACGAAAAAAAAAAGTCTTTCTCGTTCAGTATTCTGTCGTATGGGAAATGACGCTCGAATGTAGTGAATGTTAATTCCGAGAGCTAGAGGGGGGGGGGTCCCCTTTGCACGAATGTCGTTTTTGGGGAGGGGGGATCCATCAACTGGACCGATAATTATGTGTGCCGCCCGGTGACAGCTGTTTGATTCCCATAAATCATCTGCCACTCGGGATGATAAACCGATCCGCAGTGTGTTGTCATTTTGTCAAAGCGGATCCGTGGACCCTTCGTTTGATAATGGAGCGCGGTGAAAATTAGAGCCGACAATTTTGTTTAACCAAATCTGGTCTGCGGTACAAATGTATTTGTTGGAGAGCTCCTGTTCTTCCCCCACCCATCCCCCTTTTGACGAGACCTAATTTGGCTACTTTCAGAACGAAGTGTGTCAAGCGCGGATTTTTGTTTGTTTAAACTTGAAGGGGAAGGATGGCTGGCGAGGTTGTGTGTCTTGCAATCCCGACATGAGAATTTTGCAATAGGCATGGATTGAGATATCAGTGAGTCTTGTTGATTCTCGCCAACGTCTAATCTTGAATTGCGAAGGGCTGAGGCCCTAAACAATGAACGATTTTGACTTTGCACGGTTCCTTGTGACTACATCATGCGTGTACACTGTAGAATACTTCTACGCAGTTAGCTAATAAGATTAAGCCCAAAATTCCGGCAAAATCGAACAGGTTTCAGTTATTCCCTGGTAATTGGAAAGTGGTCTCGTCGTAAGTCAAGGTTCCATCATCAGTAATGTTGTTCAGAGCGACAACGCAGTTTCCACCTGAGGAATAAGGGTCGTAGTGAAAAATGAATCAGAAACGGGACCCAGTCTACCTGTAACAGCAACGTGAAGAGAGCTCGAGCTATGGCGTCCTTGGAAGCCAAGAAGCTGACAGAACGGCCTTACCTGGGTGAACTTAGAAATGGCGACATTGTGTAAAGAAGAGATTGAATTACTCATAAAGCTGCTTTCCGAACAAGGGAAGTCATCTCGTTTGATTGTAAATGATTTAAAACTGAAAGAAGTTTCATATAGCAGTGTCCTTGGTCGATGGCAAAGCTGTTAAGAACGTCCCAAAAGACGATCCATACAAGATCGCCGTTTATTGTGTTGACATCCTTGTATCGTCGATAGCCACCTGCGACCTTCGATGACCACTGGGTCATTCGCCATTTGCTCTGTTGCAGTGTCGAGCGAAGGGACTGCTTCCTCTGCCGCCTTTCCACTGTTTCTCAATAGTCTGCTGACTCTCCATTATCTTTAGTTAGTGCTCATTTTTAAAGTTTCAAGAAAATCTATCAAGATTTGAGAGCAAAAATTAGAGGAAAGACCAACGTTCACACGTTGAGTTAATGTCCAGCTGGGTCAGAAGGTATAAGATGGTGAAATGTCATGAAAGTTGGCCTACTGAACTCATGGTCTTTAGTGGAATGTGCGGCCGTGGAACCCTTCCGCTCATCCGAGTACGAACTAAAGTGAAAGTATTACATCCAGTACGTTTTGAAACCGTACCTGGAGCAACTGCTTTCACAAGAAGTGGACAAACTGATCTTACATCATGATTTGGCGTCCAATCATACTGTCAACGCAACCAGGGCTTATTTTGAGGAGGTTAAAGAGAAATTGGGAATCCAATACATGCCCAGAGAGACTATCCCTACCAAAGGATCAGACGTTAGTCCAATATACTTTTTGGGCTTTGGTTACTTAAAACAACGCCAGTTTCTGCGAAAAGCCAGGGCCATTGAAGGCCTTTGGAAAGCCCTCCAAGACGAGTGGTCGACTGTGATCATGAAATGTGCCGCCAAGTGTTCGATTCGTGGAACAAAGCATCCGGAGAACTTACAGAGCAAACTAAGATTATACATCGATGAGTATTGGAGTCCAAAATTAAGGACTCGAGCCTACTGTGCGGGAAAAAGGAAACAGGATCCGGAATCGAAGGCGGTTAAGTTCCCAGACGCTTGGATGACTTTCTGGGGGTTTGGACTGCTTAGAAGAGATTGGAAACAGTTGACCTACAACTCTGGGAGGTCGCTTATTGAAAAAGTGTGAGGCAGATATATTGAACACGACAGAAGATGGTATCTGGAAGAGAAGGTGAAGGTCGAAATCGTTCATTTTTAACTGTCTCAACCCTGGGAGTTCTCTTAGATTAGATGCTTAATTTGGATTTCTTTGAATAGAGATAGGCAAATACAAAAGGGATGGGGGGGGGGATGACAAACAAACAAACGAGAATGTGCATCTTCAATCGCCGTTTTCCCATTCTCCGTTTTCAACGTCTCTCCTTTCCGCCGTTCCCCATTTCTTTCTCCTCTTCCTCATCGTCTTCCGCCGCCCCATTCTCACCAGCAAAAATGGAAATGGAAAGAAATCGGATATCATTTCTCGGTGACACTTTGACAAAAAAGTTCAAGTGATCTTAAGAGAAAGAGATGGAGACTGTCCCAGTAGCGCCTTCTACCCACGCTCCTCATTTTGAAAGCCTTTCTCCCACCTCCTCCTCGTTTCCTTTTTATACCCACCCACCCATCCATCCATCCATTCACCTTTCTATCCCTGCTTTCTCACTCTCATCTGGAATCTCAAGAACTGATAACTTCAAATATACGCGTCTCTGGTGCAAAAAAAAGGAAGGAAAAAATGAAAAATTTGAAGAAAAACAAGGAAGAGATAAGAACGTACGCGTGTGCGTGTGATATATAAAAAGTATTACAAAAAGATTAGGGTATCAATTTATTGAGCCTTTAAATTTTTTTAACCGATATGAGTCAGACAGAAGCCTGTTGTGTGCATGGCAGGTTTGATTTCTTCGTCAATCTCGGACCTCTGACCGCCCAGAAACCCCTTCATGATAGTCCGAGGGCGCTAAATCCGGACTGTAGGCTGGGTGGTCCAGAACTACGAACCGAAACGGACCAGTTTTGCTTTGACAACGTTGCCCACATGCATTGTCAAGAAGAGGTCGAACAGCGTTTCCTCTTTCTGGTTGCTTATCTCGAATACAGAGGTCGTTGGGATCTATGAAAACAGACTAAACACGTCCGTGACCAGCTGAGATCCTTTGTGCCCTCAGCGGTTGTGCTCAGTCTGGACTATCGCCCTGCAGCGGAGTTTCCATTGAAGAAGGCTTGAACCTAGTATACACGCATATGAATCTTCAACCACTCCTCCTGGTAGACTTTTCAAAGTGCGTCTAATGTACGCGGAGGTCGGTTCCCACGGTCCTTTTCAATAACCCAAAGGCACAAAAGTTCATAGGCAAGGTGTCGAAGTTGATGCTTGGCTCGATGCCTTGTCCTGGTGGACCCACACCCAGTTCGGGTGAAAATAGGTGCTAGAACGTTAGCCTGGTAGCCTTGTACAGCGTCAGTTTACCGTTGTGCCCATAACCGGAAGCAATCATGAAGCCTCGTGGAAAAGTTTCTTTATATTCCGTGTGGAGTCCTTAGAGCTTCGTGAATGGTAAAATATTGCTCGGGGTTTGTTGCAGTCACTGAGATAAATGAATGCTTCGTCCAATGTCACGATGTAATTTCATTTTTCACCGGCTAGATGGCGCTCATAGAGCGTGGTAACAGTTTGTGAACGCGGCTGTTCTTACGCTTTTGCAGTGTAGGTCCCGGTTGATAAGTGTTTACAGTGTAAACAGATCTCCCTACCTTGTTTGAAATGGTCTTCTGCGTTGCAGGATTAGGCCCGATGATGAGAGCTCGGACTTTACGGACCACCTCTCGTGTACGATTAAATGGCATTACTTTCGGATAGCCCCTCGTTCTTGCTTGAGGATGACTTGTTTAGGACGAAGGACATTTCCTGTTTGAACACATCTTGTATGCGAACTAAGGGAATGTTCAGTCAGGAGTCTAATAACAATGTTAAACAGATGTTTGTAATTCATTGGCCAGTGTCTGTAGTTTTGTATTCGTTGTTGTTATATCTTTTGTCTGCGGCGTTTTTAGTTGCTTCTTTACGAGGAGCTATTAGTGGAATGCGCCTGGGCTTATGCTTTTTCCTTTCCAATTAGAAGGTCGTGAATCTTCATTAATGACGCTGAACCCTAGCCTCTGTTTCGGAGCTCCTTTGTTGGCGCCTTTTTTTCTTCACTTTCCCCTCTTGCAATTACCGAGTAGGGCGAGTATGGTGGGGATTTGGCGAGAGAGGGAAAGGGTACAGAGTAAGAGAGGAAAAAATGTACCCACTGACGTTTAAGGCTTCTTATCTGCGAATTCTTCTTAAAGCAGCCACTGCTTCTAACTCAATTATGGGCGCGCATGTTGAAGCAACACGCACACTCCCCCCGCCCGCCGCCAGGATTTTCTTCTTTTTTTTTCTTTTTCTTGTCGTTTTCTCCTCTTGAACTCGGGTTGGCAAAAGCGAACCACCCGGCCACATTTCATAACCCCCATTAACAAATTGTCGCTCTCGTTTTGTACTCCTCGTGTAAATTAAACGCCCGGGTGATGGAAAAGGCGAGACAGGTCCATTTTGGAGATGGTAATAATGATGAGTGAAAAGGAGAGGAGGGAGAGTGGGGGGAACCCAGCTGCGCACTGGCGACGACGACGAACGAGGAGAGATTGGACAGGCAGGCAGATTCTTTTTCGCAGTTGGGACCAGGTTTAATTGGGCGTGAACTGCTTCTTTTGTTGGAAAAGTCGTCGTTTTCATTGTTAGGAGGAGGGGGAGGGAAAGGAAAGAGCGGCGATAATATATTTTGTCAGGAATCGCGTAAAACTAGATTTGCTGTGAGTGCGGTGTGCTCGATGAGAGAGGACTTTGTGTTTAAGTTTTAAATTCATTGGGGCGTTGTTTCTTTTTTGCGTCGCAGTTCTTTTGTGTATATTTTTCTTAAGAGCCGATAAATCTAAAAGACATCATCTCGACTTGGAAATTGAAGGTTCAGTCTCTGTCGCTACGGAAAGCAAGTGTGAAACTTGAGACAGATTTTCGTGCGATCACGTTACACACAGTTTCAAGGTGAATCAAGCTTTATCGACAAATCCATGTTTTCACACGGCAAAATCCTAATTACGATGAGGGTTACAATTTTTACCGCCAGATGAAGATAGTAGAGCTTTTAGCAATAGGCACTTTACTGCCGACCCAATCTTCTCTGGATATATCAAAAATAACTTTTTTTCTTTCTTGTTTCGTTCATAACCGATGTTCTTGAATAAATAGAATTCCTTCAACACCCACAATCTTAATAAGCGAATAATTAATGGATCCTACAGATTACCGAGTAGGCAGATAGGACATAAGCCCTTTTTAACAATGGATGATTGGGTGGCTATAAAATATTTAGCGAAGCGACGTTTTTCCGCCATTACAGCTTTTCGTGAGAGAGAGATGAGGAATGCCACAATGCGCCAATGTCGTACTTGAGAGCTAACACGAACACGGAGGAAAAAAAGCCCGTGCTCCGTGCTAAGCGTTTTGGAACACGGGAGACGCTTCGTGCAGAAGTGACGTCAACTTTTAGCAACACAATATCTAGTTACTGCTCAATTTTAAAGTTTCAGGAAAATGTTAGCTTCTAAGAACTAACAAAAGCACCCGAACAACAACCTAAATGTATAATTTCAGATTTAAGGAAGTTAAAAACAACGAGATTTTAGGAAAAGTAATTGGAAAAAACGAAATGAAAGTAAAAAAAAAATGATAAGTAGGATGTATTTTAAACCTTTGCCATGTATTTTAATCAATCTTGACTTAATATTTCATTCACATTTCATTCATAATTTCATTGATAAAATACAGAGGAAAAAAACAAAAATATAGAGGAAATATGTTATATTTAAAAAAAACATTTTATTTAAAACTTTTGAGAGATGTGCAAGCGAAAAATGTAAAAATTTTCACAAAACAAAAAAAAACAAAAAAAAAGGGGAGGGGGAAGCAGACGAAACGTAGTTCCCATGGCATTTCCATGACAACGAAACATAGTTTCCCTCTTTTTTAGCAGGATCGCTAGCATACCAGGCGCAGCCGCTCACACCCTCTAATGTCGTATCTGTCAACTCGGTAATGTGTGCTTAAACACGGTCCTTCATAGTGTTTACGAGATTTTGGATCATTTCTGAATTCCGTGACTGCTGTTTTCAAGGCGTCTACATTTCCTACTTCCGCACAGTGGGGTCAAATGCACGAATTCTTGGCAGAAAACCTAAAAAATAAATTTTTAAAAATCCCATCAATACCAGCTGCAAATAGGAGTTCAATAGCGGCATTCTATTATACTTTCAATGCGGGAACGGTAGCGCCACCTATCAAATGATGCGGACGTGTCAAAAGTTGCTAATTCTGACAACTGACTGCTTGTGCTTATTAGTGTGAAATCTACTTTTGTGTTTGTATGCTTAGGAATATTTGGTTCCAATTCAACATGGCATCTAAACCTTTAGGAAAGAACCTTTTTTAATCGTCATATACACTTTGATGTATTTAGTTGTTTTATTATGGCGATGTAAAAACGTCTCGTTGTAAAGGGTAAAACTCGAGAGTAGAAGCGTCTCTTTGGGGAGATTTATAATATATCTGGACATATCATGTCAAAACTTTTAGTATTCGCGGTTTCTTTAGGATTTGTTCTTGCTGAAAATTTAGAAAAAAGCTGCACATATTTGCCCCATTTGGAATTATTATATTGAAAAGGAACCCCCACCCTATTGGGGCATTTTGGCCCGAAACTCCGACCCTAGTGGGCCAATCAAAACCAAACTAATTAGTGAAGATGCACATGCCCGTAGTAAGCTCTCTTCCGAATTTCAACCTTCTACCTCAAAAAATGCGGAAATTATGAAGGGGGCGGACGGAGACAGGCGGACATTGTGAAAACAAGAAGTAGCTCCATTCTTCCGCTACTTAATAATTGTTAAAAACACTTGGATTAATGTTAAATAGTGTTTAACTAATCATTCATATAAGAAGAAGCAGTAAAATATTTTTTGCCAAGAATTATCGTATTTGGCCCCACTGTGTGCCGGGCATCTCCATAGACTTTTCGTACAAATATCCTCTGCCCACAAGTTCTCGTTTAGATTTAATTCTGGACTCCTTGATGATCACTTCATCGGGTTGACTTTTTTGGATGATACCCACTGTTTTGTGGCATTTTCGTGCTGTAGAATCCAAGAATCACCGCAGATTTCAGGTGCATAGGGCAAGGCGCAGAGTCTTGTAAGACCTCCTGATACATTTTCGAGTTCGTTGTAGACGTGATGGAAGCGAGAGGCGTTGTTTTCCATTAAGCCCAAAGCCTCCCCATATCATAACAAAACCACCACCGTGAACTCTGGTTGAATAACTCTTTTTTTGTCTTTACGAATATCTTGGCTGGTAACATTGTAACCCGTCGGGTCCATTCAGATTGAGCTTTTTTTTTCGTCCGTAAACAGCACCTCTATCTAGTCACCATCCCACATCATGTGATCCTTGCCCCACTTTCTCTGCTGTTAAAGGTGGTTTAGACCCCCTTTTTTTTATATATTCTCGGAAGATGCTAACACTTTCCAAACAGGTTTGCGTTTCCCCGGAAGAGCCAGATCCGTGACAATTTTGAATACGGAGTGTCCTTCCTGTCCGACTGGCCTCCCGGACGATCACTCTTTGGTCACGGAGCGTCAACTTACAGTAGCGCTCAGAAAATAAGGCACGAGTACAATTTTATATGTAAATTTAAAAACGATTATCGGACTGAAGCAATATTTTACAGGAGGGTGTAGAAAGGTGAAACACTTCATAAGACCCAAACAATTGGGAGATCATTCTCATACAGAAACTGAACAGGCACTTTTGCTGGTTTGGCGACATTCAAAAAATAAGGCACAGGTCACTTTTGCTAAAACAAAACAAAAAAAGAAGTAAGTTTCCATTGTCACCAGAAAATGCATAAAAATAACTGTAACATAATACTCCTTCAATTTTTATAGGAAATGTCAATTCAAAGGGTACATCTCGATTTGAAGGTCCAGAAGGCAATTACAAAAGCCGCTGAGGAGGGGAAATCTTACAACAGCATTGTATCTGCTTTCGATCTTCCTAAAACTACAGTAAGAAATATTATTCAACGAAAGCCTGGATCAGAAAAGTAAGATAGACTGCTTTGTTGGTTACCGAAAGCTCAGCCCAGATTTACAGCAGTGGATTTGAACCGTGAAATATAAGAGGCTCATGGGGTTAAAGTTAGTGTTTCCACAACAAAATGGCGTCTAGTAGAAGCGGACTTGAATGGTAGACGTCCTGCAAAGAAACCTCTCGTTACAGCAGCGAACGGGAAGCCCGACTTGCCTTTGCAAAGAAGTACCAGCACTGTAACTCCAACGAATGGGGGGGAAATCTTCTGGAGTGACGAATATAAGTTTCTGCTTTTTGGAACAGACGGAATACAGTATATTCGACGCCTCAAGAACAAGCGTTTCAATCCAAAATAGCAAATTACCGAAAGTGAAGCATAGAGGGGGATCTCTGATGGTTTGGGGTTGCTTTAGTAGAAGTGGGGTGGGTCCTCTTGTGCGTGTTGTTGGTTCTATGGATAAGAATATGTACAGAGATATTTTACAGAACCACATGTATCCCCACGGAAAAAACTGCGTGCCCACAGACTGCCTATTCCAACACGACAACGACCCCAAACACACGTCCAACCTTGTTAAGCATTATCTGGCTTCCAAAAACGTTCGAGTACTTGATCTCAACCCCATCGAACTTAGATGAAAAATTTCAAATGCTTCAGGAGGAATGGTTTAAGATTTCGTCCGAAACCATGACAAAGTCGATTTTATGCCTAGCAGATGTCCAAGCTGTTATCAAAAGTAACGGCTATGCGACTAAGTAGCATCTCCTTTGATTTCTCAAGTTTGTTTCAGATTTGTAACAGGTTTGGTATGAAATATGTATCATAATTTAACCAGTGCCTTATTTTGTGAACACACATAAAGGACAATTTTCTTTTTTACAGCAACATATTATATTTTTTTTTCCATGTTGAAAAAACTCGCAAGTCTTATTGTTCTGTTAGAATAAAAGCCAAAAATTGTACTCGTGCCTTATTTTCTGAGTGCTACTGTAGGTTCAAGTCCACGCTTCTTTGCTGCTGATTTTGAGTTGCCTGCTTTCTTTGGTGCTCTTTGCCATTTTGTGATCTTGTAGTTTTCTATCAAGCAGTACATGTAGAGCATAATGGAACCAAACTTTGACTTCATTTACAGTTTCTAATAGTTGAAGTATTGTCCACTAAATAGGAAACGAGTCATTTCCCAAAAAAATCTCGTGTTTTACATTAATATCTGAAATTATGCGTTCGTTTGTTTCAAAGTGTGGGCCTGATGTAATACAGGGTGGTCCATAAGTCTGTCCCCCCCCCCTTTTTATTTCTTGAACCGAAGCAGATATGTCAATTTTAATGAATCCAATGAATAGGAAGTTGTGGGTGGCCTATCCCATGGTGCTCTTTTCATCATCCCAAATATGCAAATTAGGTAGGACACATTCAAAATTTATCTCAAAAACCGTAAGGGATAGAGAAAAAAAACCCAATTGCAAACTTGTTCAGCAGAAAAAACAAACAAAACAAAAAAAATCATCCAAATCGGACCAACCAATCACCCACAATCACGTAGCTAACAAGCAGTCACACTGCACAAGGAAAACTGAATGTTGATATTTCCACCATGTAAAGCATGCAAATCAAAAAATTAACATAAATTACCATACTCGCATTCACTTTCATGCGGAAAAGCAAATAAAAGGCATGTTCCACCACACAGAAGACAGAACAATTCCAGAATGGCAAGCTACAATGTTCCGGAAATGGTCAACATGATCTTCTGATTGTGGGTGATTGGTTGGTCCGATTTGGATGATTTTTTTTTGTTTTGTTTGTTTTTTTTATGCTGAACAAGTTTGCAATTGGGTTTTTTTCTCTATCCCTTACTGTTTTTGAGATAAATTTTGAATGTGTCCTAATTTGCATATTTGGGATGATCAAAAGTGCACCATGGGATAGGCCACCGACAAACTTCTTATTCATTGGATTCATCAAAATTGACATATCTGCTTCGGTTCAAAAAATAAAAGGGGGGGACAGACTTATGGACCACCCTGTATAGTAATAAACATGTGTGTAGAATTCTGAAAAACAAACGAAAATGTCGAATGCAGTTTCTAGTAGCGGGGCGTCCATCAGCAGAGTCACGGTATTGCTTTAATGTAAATTAATACATCGTCCTCGAGATTAATCATCATATAAAAAGAAAATTAATTAGTGTATTATGTATTTAATAAAGTAGAGTTGTCCATTAAATTCTTACATTTTAGAATAATCAAACAATTTATAATTAAATTGACTATTATTATTATTATTATTATTATTAAATATCGCTAAACTGTGAAAGCAAAAATGGTAATGAAGAACTGTGGTGAAAAATAATATTATGTTTTGTTTTTTCTAGCATTTAAATAAAAGCTAATTATTTAGTAATCCTGTCATTGGTGCAACAATGAGAACATTAGCAACGCAACTGTTAAAAATAGCAGTCCATTAGTTCTTTTTTTTTTTTTAAACAAATATAAAATAATTTTACGAGGTTCCTTGTAACAATGAAAAGAGATGGTGCATACGCGTCCCGTGCTCACGACCTGCGTGCTGAAGTTTCTGCAACAATGAGACGCCTTGTAGTTCAGACAGCGGGAAAGATTGATGAGGTAATGTAGATTTCAAAATGAATCCTGATGATGATGATAGAAATTTGTACAGTAGAAGCTACATCAGCCGTATAATGGAGAAAAAAATCTATGGCTATCCTCTCGGAGATGTTATCGATTTCTTGGTGACCGTGTGCCGTATTCTTGGCTTTCTCTACAAGAATAGATACATAGAATTCTACATTTAAAGCCTCAGCAATGTTTGTGTTCGATTGCATGGCTCACTCGTGAGGAGACATTTTCCAAATTATTATTATTATTATTCAACCACGACACATCATTAGTTTTCTTGGTCTTTCATTCCGCTGAACGTTCGCTCTACAAAGGAACTGGAAGCTTCAACCATTAAGGCATTTTGGTTAGGGTCTTTACCCTTGTTTTTAGTGGTTACGGTCCAGTTTGGGAGGTACGATATTCTAAATGTACTTTTTATTTTTTTTAATGTGGGCTGTGTTCTTTTTTTGTGTGCAACTCCCGATATGTCTCGCTTTTGTTCAAAAAACATGAAGTGACTTTATTTTAAACTTTACTTTTGTTTTGATAGTAGTTTGAAATGTTTGTTACTGACCTTCTATGTCCAGGGGAAAAATACGGCTGAATGTGCGCATAAAATGACCCCCTTTTATCATAATGAACTTTTAGGTATTACGTTAAAATTTTTCAGCATGCTACTTTTGGGTATTGTGAATCAAATGTGATGTGTTAACAAATCTATATTCCAGAAATGTATTTAAAATTTGTTTTGAGGTAAAGAAAAAATGTAAGCTTATACATGTATTTCAAATTGAAAAAGTAAATATTTTTGTCAATTATGTTTGTGGTTGTTGTCTCAGATTATTTTAAACCAACTTGCAACCGAAAGTGATCGGATGGATTATTAATGAATTTCCAAAGTTAACTTTAAATATTTTAAATAATTTTAAATTTATTAGGATAGAAATTAGTTAAATCGGACTGCGGATGCGGGTATATTTTGTCCCAAGTAATTTCCTTTGTGGTTAAAACTTATCATTCGTGTGATTAAAAATTTTTTTTTTTTCACTGGAACTTGCCGCCGACATATTCATCATCTGTGACGAAATTACTTCTACAAGTTAAGATGTTTCAATGGAATGTTTATTTTCAATCAATAAACTATAGCAAACCACTCGAAGATGTTTACGTATTAATTGCACATCCGTCCACAAGGCAACTTCAGTTCGTAATCGAATTTTAGGTGGGTTTTCAACCCTAAACTGCATATCCATTGGTAAGTAGATTCAACTTGGAATCACGTTTCCTGGTTTTTCAATTGAAAACTGCTTGTCGATGGAATTATGCAATGTACTTTATTTAACCTAATTATGTAAGTGAAGTTTATCATAATTAAACTTCAACTCGATAAACAAAATAAATTCAATTTAGATTATTTTTTTAACTAGGTTCCCATTTAAATATAATTGATTGTTCGTAATAATCAATCCAATTTAGACTCTAGAAGCTTTTGTTGATTTAATCTTCCTTGATGTTTCCATAACATTCCGATGTTTACTGGTGTTTCGTTAACACGTTACTGAACATCAGTGTTACGGAAACGTCAAGGAAGGTTAAATCGACAAAAGGTTGTAACGTCTAGATTGGAGTGATCATTAAGAACTATTTATATTCAAATGAAATTGCAGTAAAATATATTTCCAAAATCCAATGAACGGATCGCCAATAATCCAAAGCAGAAGATCAGGTTGACCATTTCAGCTTCCGTCTTCTGTAGGTTGCTTTTTACTTGCTTTTCCTCATGAAAGTGAATGTTATTATGGTAATTTTTGGTAATTTCTTGATTTGCATGTTGAACATTCAAATGTCTTTGTGAAGTGTGTAGGGAGGTAACTAATAAATTGAACATGTGATTGTTGGCGATTCCCTTCATCGGATTTTGGAAATTTGTTTTGTTGGTAATTCCATGCTGGATAGGATTTGAATGTGTCCTAATTGTCATATTTGGGATGATGAAAAGTGCACCATGGGATAGGTCAGCCGCAACTTCTTATTCATTGGATTCATCAAAATTGACATATCTGCTTCGGTTACGAAAATAAAAGGGGTGGGCTCATTTTTGTATCCACCCTGCATAAGCTGGGTGGTCCATAAGTCTGTCCCCCCTTTTATTTTTTGAACCGAAGCAGATATGTCAATTTTGATGAATCCAATGAATAGGAAGTTGTGGATGGCCTATCCCATGGTGCACTTTTCATCATCCCAAATATGCAAATTAGGACACATTCAAAATTTATCTCAAAAACCGTAAGGGATAGAGAAAAAAACCCAATTGCAAACTTGTTCAGCATAAAAAAAACAAACAAAACAAAAAAAAGTCTTCCAAATCGGACCAACCAATCACCCACAATCAGAAGATCCTGTTGACCATTTCCGGAACAGTGTAGCTTGCCATCCTGGAATTGTTCTGTCTTCTGTGTGCTGAAACATGCCTTTTATTTGCTTTTCTGCATGTGAGTATGGTAATTTGTTATTTTTTTGATTTGCATGCTTTACGTGGTGGAAATATCAACATCCAGTTTTCCTTGTGCAGTGTGACTGTTTGTAAGCTACAAACATTTCACCACGTGATTGTGGGCGATAGGGTGGTCCGATTTGGATAATTTTTTTTGTTTTGTTTGTTTTTTTATGCTGAACAAGTTTGCAATTGGGTTTTTTTCTCTATCCCTTACGGTTTTTGAGAAATTTTGAATGTGTCCTAATTTGCATATTTGGGATGATGAAAAGTGCACCATGGGATAGGCCACCCACAACTTCCTATTCATTAAATTCGTCAAAATTGACATATCTGCTTCGGTTTAAAAAATAAAAGGGGGGGGGGACAGACTTAGGGACCACCCTGTATAATTCAAGGTCTTTATATTGCTATTGGATATATGACATATGGACGCTTTGCAGAATGTATTTGAAATTGAATAACAAGATATACAGGGTGTCTATCCAATACAACCTCTACTCAAAAACCTGAGCGCGAAAATTTCATACATTGATACATCATCAAACGTAGTGATAAATGGAAGTGAACTTTGAAATGTTCAATGGAAACTCCTATTTTGAATGGTATATTCAGATTGTACATAACATTTGAGAAATGTTTTATTCTTGGTGTTTTTTTAGTGGATCCAACCGTTTAGGAGATAGAGGCAATCCTTTGTTTTCGTTTAAATTATTGAACAATTTCTGTTTTGTCTTTTGTTTAAAGCCAAGCACATCACAAAAACTTGATTTGCATATTAGAAGTTGGCTATTGGTTTACTTTAGGTGAGACAACCTGTATGAGTGGTTTACAATGAACAGTGAGATATTGATTGTTGAAGATAAAAGTTAACAATAGGAAGCTGTGAACATAGTAAATGATTAAATAATAATAAATAAAAGCCAAGTTAATAATTACAATTTTGGAATAAAGGAGTAAAATCGTACTAGATAGTCGGATAGAAAACTTGAAATTTAGATTGTGTATTAGATGCGAGATGTCCAGATTCCAATATAATGTGTGCTCCATTGCGAATCTGGATGTGCTTTACCTTCCATTTCTGTGACGTGTTTTTCCGGGCCCCTGAGCCTGGTCTTGTGGCATGTGTGCCTTTCTCTCAACATCGGCCTACCGTCCGTGCGTCCCGCGACACATGGACAGCAATCCGTCCGGTTGACCATCCAGCCTCGGAGAGGCCAATAATCCGACCTCGTTCAAAGTCCCTTAATTGCGTGAACGGTTGTCGTTGTCGTGACGTTGAGACCGTTGTGCGGATTACAGTACTGTACGTTCATGAGGCAGTTGCTTCCTCCCTACTGCATGGAACGTGATGAGCCTATACAGGCACCCGGACACCTTGTACCGACTCAAATGGTCATGTTCCGTGAGCATGCATCTGATAATGTTATTTCGAACTTTTTAATCGATAGCTTTCGAAATTGAATCCTAAATCGCAGAGGTTGCTAATTCGATGACGATAGCGCCTTGACGAGTTATACAAGGTGAGCCGAAAGCTGAACCCACCTAAACGCTATGGGTGGAGCTAGTTTCGATAGGGGATACTGTTGGTGGTGAGGGAGGGGAACTTTTGGTTATTTATGTATCTTTGCTAATTCTTGAGTTGTTTTTTTTTCTTTGTCAGACATAACATCCTTATTCACCATAAAGGATCAGAACTGCTGATTTTCAAATAAAAACATCGTTTCAATGTGTTGCTCGCCGTTTCTCATTGTCAAATCCAACCTGAACGTTCAGGAACACATGCGGATAAACCTGTGTTATACGCTGTTTCAGGTGTTCACTGTTAAATATCTTCTCTGCATACACTAGAGCCTTCAAGAAACCGCAGAGGTAAAGATTGGGGTCAAGTCCGGAGATTTAGTGGGCCACTCCATTTGTCCACGTCGGCCAATCCATTGATTGGGAAATTGTAGGTCCGCAGAGCTTACCCGGGCAAAACATACAGCACATCCTGTAGAACATTTAGTTCAGATAGATGTGCCGGACATATAGAGTTATCTATGTAGAAAGGTGTTAAAAAGTACACGTTGTTAATAATTTTCTGCAAAATTTTGAAACTATTGCTTCAACTGCGACTGTCCATAGAGAATTGGTCCGTTCCACCAGTTTCAATGGTGTAGAAGAAGGTCAGGAGGGTTTTCATTTTTTACTTCTTCTCCCATCATGCCTTTCCCCTTCTTTTATTGTGTTGAAGACACCTCGTTTACTTTTATCATTCGGTGCTCGAAGTTGAAAAGCGTTTCCGTCATTATTCCTCCATTGTTTGCGTTTCTGTCTAGGTGGCAACCGGCAACGTGCTCCATTGCGCCGCGGCCTCCGCTCCCACCTCCCCCCCCATTCCTCCTCCCTTTCGCTCTCTCTCTCTCTCATTCATTCATTCATTCGCTCGCTCGTTGCTTCGTTTCTTCCCGTCGAAGGCATTTAGCGCCATAACTACCGCGCACCACCACTCTCGGCCAATTGGCCGCGCCACACACCGTGGATTCTGACCGGTCAATTGATTGGCGCGAAGAGGTGCCGGGCGACTCGTGGCCACAGGGCCAATCAACGACAAACGAAATTACCGTCGTCGCCGCTGCTTTGCCCATCGTCAATTGCTTCGTGTGTGTCATCCGGCCGGCGCGTGCGTGCTGCCAAGGTTGTCTCGCCTCCGGGTAGGTAGAGCAACCTGTGCGAGAAAATGAACGCGCGCCGAAAGGTGGCTTTTGGAGCTTGCGTTTCCTTTCGATTGACTCTACTCTTGTGGCGGCGGCGGCGGCGGTGGTGGTGGAGGAAGTTGTTTGCACCGAAGAGAAAAGTTTTGGCCGCCTCATTTGTTGCTGGAGAAGTGAAGTTCGTCGCCTGTCTTTCTTTTAGGTTTGAGCCATCGAAACTGTACGCTCAATAAATCAATGGATTGGCTTGGACTCTTGATTTTCGTCTACTCGTTTGTCCTGTTGGCATTGTTGTTGTTGTTGTTGTTGTTGTTAGGGAGTATCTTTTTCCTTACACCACAGAGAAAGCCTATATCAGAACATATTTGTGAACATAAGCAATGACTGTGTTTCATTTTGCATAAAACTTCCTTCCCAATCTTGAGCACAGTCGATGTTCCATAACTGGATCGAACGTTTTCGAACGCCTCCCCAAAGCAAGGTTACGAGTCTGTGATGTTTTATTGGACACCCCACAATATCGTTCATATTGGTGCAGTAAGGTTCGCTCAACAAAGCTAAGTAGGTTCCAACGTTGAAACATCATACGATGTCACCTGCTCTAAGTAAGTCCAAAAGACATGTAAATAGCGTAATGCTTTCATGTCTACAGTGGCGCAATTGGTTCGCGCATCAGCGGCATTGGTTCCTGGTTCGCATCCAGTGTCAAGTGGATTTTGCAGAGTAGGAACGTGAAAAGTTTATAAATCAATATTTTATTGATCAGAATTTCAAAGAAATCATACTAGGTGGCGCTGCCACAAAATGATGTAAAAAAAAAAAAACGTTTCCGTTAAATAAAAAGTCAATAACTAATTATGCAGTGGAAGTGGAGCAAACAACTTGGAATCCAATAAATAAAAACAGGAAGCTTTTTATAAAAATAGAAATTTTGGTTCTTAAAGTTCTGCTGTCGCTCGTTCTCCGGAAGAAACTTTCCTTGCTGCCGACGTTAGCATCCAATTTTTCTCGCCCGCTCCTTTGCGACTTCGGCTCCGTTGGAATCCTCGTCCTTCATGTTTGGCTTTTTCTCCAACGTGGAGGCCGACTTCAATACCTGACCTTCCCCGTTGGTGCCAACATTCACCCTTTCCTCTTTCTTTCTTTCTTTCCCGCTCGTGTCACTTTCGGAGTGGCTCTCTGATGATCGCGTAATCGTGATCTCCGCGTCATCCGTCTCTTTCGGTTTCGCCGATCGTGTCCTCTGACGAAATCCACGTGACATCCAGGCTGTGGAATTTTTTTTCCTATTTTTCATCAATATATATCTCTGCACACGAACAAGGAATCTTCTGATTGCTACCTTGAAGTGTGGTCGTACAGGTACAAAATGTAAGCCATATACGGAGCCTTTCTTCAGGGGTTCAAAATTTGACCAGAAGCGCAACAGAGATACCAAAATTTCCGATCCGGTTGTATGACCCTTGAAAATGAATCGGCTACCAGCCATCTGCAATGACGAACTGCGAACACCATTGGAGTCTAACCTTTGTCAAACTGTACGAGACATGGTTAAGAAATTAGGTAAAGCCAAGAAGCTTGATAAGTGGTCTCCCCCCCCCCCCCCTTGACAATGCGAGACCAAAATAGACACCTTACCCAGAATACCGTCCAGACCTCTCGGCCGTAGAAACTGCTTAGTTTTCGTGTAATAAATGTTTGAAATCAGAGGAAGGCTTCTTGGAGATCCTGTATGTTTTCATTAATGCGCGCATTCAGAATGAGCGCTCACACTTTTGCTTTAAGCGTAAGCAAGAGCAGTAGTTAGAGCTTAAGCAAGAGCATGAGGGATGAGTAAGGTTGGGGGATTCGCTCAATGCTCAATTTGACAACGCCATGGACATGCAGGAGAGATTTAGAGTCTTTAGAGCGAGAGAAGAGAATTGAATAATTATTACGCTCACATCGAAGTATCGTTCAAGATCGAACCATGCCTTTACTCATGCTACTATTCAACGCTCAAAGGAGCGATTGTTTAAGTAAGCATACTGAATAAGCACAGGAGCAGATGCTCTTACTATTGCTCATCTGCATGATCATTTTACACCAAATTTGTGGTCACCTAACTAGCCAGATCTCAGTCCCCTGGAGTATAACATTTTGGGAAGCTAATGGATATTCCCACAAAACCATTCTTTCCGTCAACGACGCCCTTTAAATTCGGGCATGCCAACGCTTCCGGTCTCGCATTGAAGCCGTCCTTGCGATCCACATTTTTCGATATGCAGCAATGGCATTGAGATGTGTGGTGCCTATCGATGCTGCTAGATGGTGTAAGATGTTCAAGGACGGAAGACGAAGGGATGCGTTTTGCCCTCTGTATCATTGGCTAGAACAACGTGGTTACGTACAAATTGCAGTGGTTCGCGGTCAGAACGTGAGGGAATGGATATAGATTTGCTTTACGTATTATTAAATATCGAAAGTTGCTTTATGCTATCAGTGTGGGGAAACGTGTCTGTCTGTCTGTCTGTCCGTAACTCTTAACTCCTCCGAGGCTATGAAAGATTTTCAAAATCTGTTTTCGTCAGTCGATGAATATGGTACATGGCATGAACCAATCACAAATATTATTGAATCGGTTCATTAGCACGTGCACGAATGGTACCTTCACGACCCCACCTAGCAATTATCAATGGAGAGATATATTAAGTAATATATCAAACAAATCGTAATGACGAGATAGAAGCGGATCTAAATTTCCATTTTCGCCAATTGATAAATATGGTTCCGGGAATGAACCATTATGAAATTGGTTGAAATCGAAACAATGACACGTGCTCTAATAGTACCCTTATGACACCCTCATAAATTTTCAGTGCTAAAATATGGCATGTAATATATCAAACGACTTGGAATGATGTGTCATGAATGAATATAACGTAAAATTAATGATAGTCCAAATTGGTTCAAGTGTATCTGGTTTAGTGGAACCATTATGGTTCATTGGATCTTTCAATGCTAATATATGGCATGTAATATACCAAACAACTTGGAATCATGTATCATGAATGAATATAAGGGAAAATTAATGATAATACAAATTGGATCAATGGTACGTGGTTTAATGGTGTCATTATGGTCCATTAGAAACTTTCAATGTTAATATAGGGCAATTGAAGAATATGGTTCCGCGAATGGTTTAGTTTAGCTTTTCGGTACTTGGCTATGTCATTCCTTAATGGTTTATTAATTACCGAAAGGTGCTTTATGCTATTTAGTGGCGGGAAACGTGTCTGCCCGTCTGTAACTTGATCTTCTCGAAGCGTAAGAAAGGTTTTTTAAAATCTTATCCCGCCAGTCGATAATTATGGTTCATCACACGAACCATTTCGTAGATGGTCGAAATTGGTACATAAGCACGTGCTCTAAGGGCACTATTCTGTTACCACCCCCTTACAGATTTTCAATTCTAAGATATGGCATGTAATATATCAAACAATTTGGAACGGCATGCCATGAAAGAATATATAAGAGTAGTTAAGAAGTTCGAAGATGGTCGAATTTGATTAAGCGGAACATGTTTTTAAGTTTTCAAAATGAATAAGAAATTTCGAAAATATGTTTCAAATGGTTTATGTGACGGCAATTAGATTAGCCTTTCGGTACTTGGTTATGTCATTACTGAATGGTTTTTTTGAAAGGGTTCTCGTTAGGCATAACCGTTGAGAGTCTGTGACCTTTAAAAGGAAATTGAAGTTCAGAAGGGTCTCGGAAGGTTTCTAGCGAGTTAGGCTGTGTTGAAAGAATCTTTTCGCGAACGTATTTGCCTTTCACTTGCCTTCCTGTGCCTTTTTTTTGTGTGTACGTACCCTATTACGAAAGATTATTTTTCACGGAAGAGCGTTCTCGGAGGATAAATGGGATCCGCTGTCGTTCACTTTTGATCCATTGTTCTTTTGACATCTGCGCTCAGTGTGTGACAGCTTGTCTCTCCGTTTCCATGGCGACTGCGAAGAAATGTAACTGCGCTTGCATGTAAACACGGTCGATTGAAACGGGAGAGAGTGGACCCACGCCAATAGCGACTCCTGACATTATGTTTTCTCTCTTTTGTCTAGTTCCCCCCCCCCCTCCTTGGCATTATTGTAACCAGTATTGTGAAGCAATTACAAGGATTTTCTCGGGCTTTTCACCCGTAGAATTAAAAAGCGAGGACCCGGCCATGTGCGTTTTGTGTGTTATGCGATGGTGTGGGGTGGGTATGGTAACATTTGTTGCTCATCACCTTCTGTTCGGATGAAGAATAGAGGACCTCGCCAGAACTCGAGTTTGACCCACTCACCGAGCTGGAACGACCCCCTCGATTTTGGCTGGGGATCGTTTCTCCAGAGCTCTCGTTCTTTTGTTTGGCGACGTTTCTTGGATGTCGAAGGAATCGGATAAGTTTGTTTGTTGAGTGGTGTGTAATGAAACTTTACAGCTGACTACTAAAAGCGTTGGTTCTTGGCGCAGTTTTGACATTTTTGATTCAAGGGTACTACTGTATGGCTTAAGTTTTTGGTAAAGGAATGCGCTGTTGGGAGTTTTCTTTAGATCCTGTTGCGAATATAATAAAAATGATAATTGGGTTCGCTTGAATCATAAATAATAATCGGATGTAAATTATCTGTCTGCATTTTTTTTTTTTTTTAGCAGCCCCTGGTCCTTATCTTAATTTAACGAATAAATTTTTCTTTCCGTGTTGGCACACTTTCGTGGTGCGATAAATCAAGGGTAAAAAGAAAAGAGGCGGGGAAAAAATAATCTGAGCGAAGTATAGTTTATTATAAAGAAAAAAGGGAAAGTTGATATTCTGGCGGGGGGGGGGGGAGTTTTGGGTTTGGGGTATAATTTCTCTTTTTAGTTTGCATGATTAAAATAGTTTTGCCGAAGTTTGATTCTGGAAGTTCGTAGCTCCGCAGGGTGAGGAATGGTGGTACTCTTCTAGAGCCTTTAAAGAGGATGTACACGCTGGCCAATGAATTTGCGATAGATTTGTTTTAATACGATTTTTATTCCAAAAATTGATATCTCGGTGATTTCCAATGGCCCCTGGAATACACTGTCATATCACTGAATTATGACCACCTGCTTAGTAATGGGAGTAGCCAGCCTTCGCCGCTATAACTGCTGCTAGGCGTCGTGGCATGGACTCCCATGGTCCATTCCGCTTGAAGCACTGTCTACAGAGCTTCGAGAGCCATAGGTGGAGGGTCCAGTTGTCGTACATGGAGACCAAGGTGCTCCCACAGATGTTCGATTGGATTGATGTCCGGCGAATTAGCGGGCCAAGGGAGCACTCGAAAGTCAGTAGAGTGTTCCTCGAACCAATCCAGAAGGAGACGTGCATTGTCCTGCTGGAACACACCATCAGATTGGGGGAACATCGTGAGCTTGTACGGGTGCACCTGGTCCGCTACGATTGACAGATACCCACAGGCATTCAAATTGCCCTCTAGACAAATCAATGGACGTAACAGAAGATTCCCCACACATGCACACTAATACGACCTTTCTGTATCCGGCCCACAATAGCCTCCTGCAGTCTCTTTTCATGGCGCTCACGACGCACTCGCCCCCGCCCATCAATCTTATGGAGGGAAAACCTCGACTCATCGGAGAAGGCGACCTTAGCCCACTCGTCTGCGGGCCAATGGCGGTGCTCACGTGCAAAGTTCTAGGCGTCGTTGACGATAATTTCGGATACACGTCTGTTGGCACTACTGTTGAATCTGGTGGTCAGTCGATGGACTATGGCTCTCCTGTCACCTTTTACGAGTCGTCGTAGGCGCCTCTCACCCCATCGGTCGATGGCTCGTAACCCTTTACAGTGATGGCGTTGGGACGCGATTTCTGTCCCTGCTGTCCACTCTTTGTACAGCTTCACTATAGCGGACCGTGAACAGTTCACAAATCGCGCAGTTTCGGAGATGGTGCCACCCTTGCTGCGATAGCCTATTATCATCCCTTTATGTATGTCCGTTAAATCCGGACGTTCACCCATCTTGAGGCTCGTGCACCTGCCGTTTGATGCAGCAGCTTTAAAGCTTTCTCAGCCTGTTATGCAAATTTTGCAATGTGTAATCGTTGTTGGGGCGAACCATGCGTGTGCCTTGAAGGGGTGCTGGTCATAATTCATTGTTATGACAGTGTATGTTCTGAAAGTTTGTATAGACCATTCAGAAGCACTCTGTAGAACTTTTATTTCGCGCTTTTTTTCACGTTGCTTGATTTTTGTGAGCCATTTTGAAATTCTGTACGATCATAAAGCTGCCCGTAAAATTACATTAAAAAACCAGTCGTGGCTCCTGCTAGATGAGGGCTAACAGTGAGTTCCTAGAAGATGATTAGGACGCCGTTTTGAGCCTTTCCTTTTGACAAGTGTATTGTCTTGTTACACCGTGGAAATAAATCGCACAGTGTGCAAGTTCTATACGCTTTAACGTTAAAGTCGTCTGATTGCAGGACACCTTCCCAAACCGTTATAACTCTAGAAAGAAGCGTTTTCTGCGACATTTTGTATTTGTTTTGGTTTCTGGAACATATCCTGAATGTTTGTGGAGAGCATTCAGAAACATGTTGTCAAGATGCAGTAGATGACAGAAGTCTCTTATGTTCGTAAGACACTAGTGTTTCTGAAAGTTGCAACACCATGCTGAGCAAAGTCAATGGTTTGTTTTATTATTTTTCACCATAACTTTTATTTCAGTTTTCTTTATCAAGATTTTTCCCATCTTCTAAGTACTCCTTGCGTGAAAAACTACCACAAACTTGATTTTGAGTCGATTTCTCTCGTTTTTCTGATATCTTCAGTTTGGAGCAAAACAGGGCAAAACTGCGCATCGTCATTGAAATTAACACAACGATATTAGACGTGGCAGTCGGCGAATCAAAGTTATACACATCGATAAACACAGTGATGACCAGTGACAATAGTACCATGGAAGAAGTAGAATGGGAAGCGAAGCTCCCAAGAAATTGTGAAATAAGAATTACACTAGGGATCCTAGCGGATGAGTCGAATCGTATGAAAGCGAAAGTGAATCTATTACACGTCGCTTCTTCCATGGTTAATTCAGAGTCAGTGAAAGGATAGGTACTTCTCGTCATGTCATTGTGGAGTCTGTGGTCAGGAATTAAAACGACCCTTACAAGGGAACCCCACATAGCCTAACGGCTGCTTTAACAATGGAGTCCTTGTATGGCTATGTATGCTGAAATTGTTTCGTTTTCGAGGTTTATTTTGAAAGAGACACAATTTCGCACTCTCTTATTTTGCAAGCGTCTATAGTAGCTTCAGATGAGTAACATATTTCAATTTGGTGGAAATCTGCTCCAGTGTCTGCCTTTCAATCGTATAACTCTTCATTCATCGAAAATTTTGTTCTTAACGTCTAACGGAAGGCAGATTCTAATGGAGCAAACTATTGCAACTTTACGAACAGAAAGGAAATTTTTTAAAAATCATCTAGGGGAGGAGGAGGGTATGGTAGAACAGCGGTGGCCATTCTCGCATGGCAGCAATTAAAATAACAACAGGGAGTTGACCCCAAATCGACTCATCCACTGCAAGGAATTGGCGCTGGTTTTATTTCATTGATTTAGCATTGGAACTGTTACGAGCTTCGCTTCCCATTCTACTTCTTCCATGGTGGTGGGGATGAAGCGATGAAAGTAAAGGAGGAAGCGATGCTGGATCTGATAAAAGTAAAAGGGCAAGTGCTCCTGGAGATGAAGAAAGTAATAGGTAATGCGATTCTGGAAATGACGAATCTCAGAAAGAGAAGAGAATTCAACCCAAACTCAAGTTTTGGTTGTTTTTCACGCAAAAAGGAGCTGTGATGCAGAAATACGTTTCTTAATGTAATGTGCGCAATTGAGCAATCGTGAGCAATGCTTAAAAGATAAACAGGAAGTAACCTAACCTAACCTACATCTACACCTGTGCTAGAATGGTCTGATTTCACTGAATTGCTCTGCTGCTGTAACTGCTGTTAAGTCCTGTGAGGTGAGGGTATGAGCACCCAAGGGAGACTTGGGGCACATCATTCAGATTAGCACGGCCAATTCAAAGTTCTGGAAGATGCTGATTGAGGTAACCATACATGTGTTTATGCCATTGTGGCAAGAACAAAATGAAGACTGATTGACAGTGACATGCCTGTGTGATTACAATTTCAGACCAATATTCTGTGTAAAAAGTGAGTATCTCGTGAAACCTTGTCGAGCTCCAATAAGAGCTACTTCGACATTTTGGCATCGAATTAGAGAGCCTTTGGTTGGCTTCCTGTACGTGAGTCTGGAACTGGAGGACCTATTCACTATTTTAAATCTACAACGACAACTGTGTATAGGAAGAAGACACAATGATTTTTTGAACAATCCAGTACAAATCCGAGAAGTACGCGACAACAAGAGACCATTAAAGAAAGACGACCTAACCGTCTGTATTTGCAATTTCGTCTCTTTATAGGCTACATACACGTGTTTGTAAATTAAAGCAAAAATTAAATAAAGAAATCCTCAAGTAGAAAAGCCGTTATCGATAACACATGCGTCAAAGCTCCCTCCACAACTGGACAGGAACTCGTTAAAAGGAATAATGAAGAGCAACAATGGAAACTCTCCACAAAGTTATACGCTTGGCAACAACAAAAGTTCGTTTGCTGGAAGTTAAAGGCAGACACACGCACACACACAGCACATACACTTTGGGGGAATAGAGAAGAGAATGAGAGTACAAGGTCCAGACGAACGACTGGACCCAAGCCACAAAAGAGGGAAGAGAGGTGGGGGTGGGATTGCGACGAGAGGGTAACAAGTGCTGATATTTACTGTCGATAAATAGGCTGCAATTATTGGCCTTAATCTGATTACGTGACAGGGAGCGAGCCAGAAGAAAAGGGGCAAGAATTCGTCGCCCCTAACAAGATTAGCCTAAGAGGATTGGAACGGGTACATCACATCACCCACCACCACCGCCACCACCACCATCATCATCATCATCACCACCCTGATTCCCCATTCCCGCCGCCATCGCTTTTCCTTGGGAGTTGGCTGCTCGAGAGGGGCTTTGCAAGTGAACAACGTTCCCGATTTTATAATCCAGTGGGAGAGAGCGGGGGGTATATTAAAAGTCTAGTCGCCAGGTTAACAGATCCGTGCTTTGTGTTGGGAACATCGATATTGCTTTTTTGTTATGTACAAGTAGAAGGCGATTGAATTTGTATGTTTATATATATTCACCGTTACAGTGCTGGCATCAGTGCGGGTGTATTAACAATTGCGACTGAGCACGTTTTGTGCTATTGTTCATAGAAAATGGGAGTTCAAACCCGGCAAATGTGAACAAAGCACAGGGACACGAACACAATTGACCTCCAAAAAAGGCCAACCGTGACCTTCATCCCGAGAGGGTTATGTTAACAGTTTGGTGGGTGGATTGATCCATCGGGAATTTCTTAAACCTGGCTTCAAATCATTTTAGCTCATGTGTACAGGTGCTCAATGCTTTTCATCAAAATGTTTGCCAAAAACATGTTTCACTTGTACACAGGAAAGGGCCTGACACAACTGGAAAGTGGTATTCCTCAAGCACGATCTTAGATTACACAAACCACTTATGAACATGCCGAGGAGTCCATGTCAAGAAGAATCGAGGCAGTGTTGAAAAGTAAAAGGTGGCCGCCCAACGAAGTACTGAAGAGGTGGTCGTAATAAAGTCGCCACTCAAAGTCCTGGATTGTAGATAATGGAATCTCACACCATATCCCATGCCGAACCGATTGGGATATCACTGGGGGCATTGTCCCATAAAGGACTCCTTCAGTTTTAAGCGTGAATACCTCGGAAACGGGGGTCAATAGAAGAATGAAACGAGTGGTATGCTTATTTCGAGAGCCGTAAAAATCTGATAGGGAAGTTTCAAATTTAGTTACCAGTGTTGTCGACAGATGGCGCTATACGCTGTAATCGCAGTTTGGAGTCTGAGAAATAGGCTATAAACTGTCCTTTGCAAAGCAGCCATTGCAATCGCATCACAATCGATAAAAAATGTGCAGCTTTCGAATACAGATATGGCGCAAACAAAGAATGAAGTTTTCGGTATGCTGCTTACAGCGCCATCTGTCGGCAGCATTTGCAACTAAATTTGAAACTTCCGTATCAGATGTTTACGGAAGTGTCTTCTTCTCAGCTGTTCTGTTGTTGAATTTGGTCGATGTCTGTAGACTTTTCTTTAACATTGCCCATAAGTAGAATGCGAATGGCGAGATAATTCAGGGCTGTAGGAGGGCAAGGAAGTCCTTTGCCAGAGCGACTCAGGAGGCCTCTAGCGATGACATGAAGGTTGTCATAGTGACTTCGAATATTGAATATTAAATGTGCTCCATCCTGTTGAAACCATGTGTCTTTGATCCAGTGTTCGGGGTTGGCATCAGGAAAGAACTTCTTTGTCAGGAACTCGATATAGCGTGCAGAAGTCGCTGTCTGGTCAGAAAATTACGGATCCCAGATCACGTCAGCACACAAAGGAAATCAGGTAATGACCTTTTTGTGGATTAAGGGGCTTGACTACGACCATTTCAGGCTTCTCGCATGTACCGAGGACCCATTTTTTTGTGTGATCATCAATCTTGATGCCATAATCGGAACTTTCCAGTTATAACGGATGTTCGTAATTGGGGATCTGTTCAAAAGGTTCCCGAACATCTTAAATAGCGGGTCTGCGCTTAGTTACACGGACATCTGGGTAAGTGCGTTGTTTTCGAGTGAACCTACGGAATAACCTCCCATTGTTGGATGAGTAGCTTAGTAAGGGGATTTCCAGGAGCCACACTGGTGTTATGGATGACACCAAGTTTCATGATGAGTTCCTCCTCCCACCAGGTCAGGCAGTAGACTGTCAGAGTGACTATCTCCAAATCCTGAAACGCCTTGAAGAAAATGTGAGGAGGAAAAGACTAGAACTTGGTCCAATCTGAATTGGTTTTTCCATTCATGACAATGCGCCACCTCATTCAGCGTTGTCAGTTCGTAAATTTTAGGCAAATATTAGAATGATTGTGCTTCCTTTCACAGTGTTTACACTCCTCTGAACTGAACCTTTTCATGTTGGCTCACCCCAAACTGAAGGATCCACTGAAAGGGTAGACATTGGAAATGTGGACTACTGATCTGTTAGTTGAATGAGTTATTAAGTACCGAAAGGTGCCTCTATGCTATCAGTGTGGGGAAACGTGTCTGTCTGTAACTCAAACTCCTCCGAGGCTATGGAAGATTTTCAAAATCTGTTTTCGTCAGTCGATGAATATGGTTCATGGCACGAACCAGTTACAAATATTATCTAAATCGGTTCATTGGCAGTGCACAAATGGTACCTCTATTTTCCCGCCTAGCAAATTTCAATGGGAAGATATATTGAATAATAAATCAAACAAGTCGTAATGACGAGATAGATGCGTTATTCATTATCATTTTCGTCAGTCGATGAACATGGTACATGGCACGAATAAATCACAAATATTATCTAAATTTGTTCCATAGCACGTGCAAAAATGGTACCTTCACGACCCCACCTAGCAATTTTCAATGGAGAGATGTATTAAGTAATATATCAGACAAATCGTAACGACGAGATAGAAGCGGATATAAATTACTATTTTCGCCAGTTAATAAATAAGGTTTCGGGAATGAACCATTTTGAAATTGGTTGAAATCGAAACAATGACACGTGCTCTAATAGTACCCTTATGACACCCTCGAAAATTTTCAGTGCTAAAATGTAGCATGTAATATATCAAACGACTTGCAATGAGGTGTCATGAATGATTATAACGTAAAATTAACGATAGTCTAAATTGGTTTCAAGGAACCTGGTTTAGTGGAACCATTATGGTTCATTGGAACTTTCAATGCTAAAATATGGCATGTAATATATCAAACGACGTGGAATGATGTGTCATGAATGAATATAACGTAAAATCTAATGATAGTCGACATTGGTTCAAAGGTACGTAGTTTAATGGTATCTTTATGGCCCATTAGAAACTTGCAATGTTAACATAGGGCGGTTTAAAAATATAGTTCCGCGAACGGTTTAGTTTAACCTTTCGGTACTTGGTTATGTCATTCCTTAATGGTTTATTAAGTACCGAATGGTGCCTTTATGCTATCAGTGTGGGGAAACGTGTCTGTCTGTCTGTAACTCTAACTGCTCCAAGGCTGTGAAAGATTTTCAAAATCTATTTTCTTCAGTCGATGAATATGGTTCATGGCACGAACCAGTCACAAATAGTATCTAACTCGGTTCAATAGCACGTGCACAAATGGTACCTTCACGACCCCACCTAGCAATTTTCAATGCTAAGTTACAGTAAGTAATACATCAAACAAATCCTAAGCACGATTTTATTATTATTAATTACTAGAAGCGGTTATTATTAATTACTATTTTCGCCAATTGATAAATATGGTTCCGCGAATGAACCATTTTGAAAATGGTTATAATCGATTCAAATGCACGTGCTCAAAAATTTTCAATGATGAGATATGGTATGTGATATATCAAACGACTTGGAATGATGTCTCATGAATGAATATAAAGTAAAAGTATTGATAATGCAAATCGGTTCAAAGGTATAATGGTATCATTATGGTCCATTAGAAACCTTCAATGTTATCATAGGGCACTTGAAAAATATGGTTCAGCGAATGGTTTAGTTTAGCCTTTCGGTACTTGGTTATGTCATTCCTTAATGGTTTATTAAAAAATAAAGCAGTTCCGGAACTTTTTGATCTGACCTCGTTCTTGTCGGCGTAGCGGTGTATTACAAAGGGCTTGGGTTGCTTGTATAGCAGCTGGATCGCTAAAGATGAATAAACGGCATTGACATGGTTTGACTTGGAAAACAGTCTAGGGGGTTGCTTGTTTTTAAGCCTAAAAGCATAATGTTGTGGAATTTTATGACGCCTGTTGAAGGCTGAGGTTGGAGGCTAGGTTCCTCCACCAGCCCCTTAGAATTTTGTTTGTGTATTCGTTTTAATTCGTCTATTGTTAGGTTAGTGAAATGATGAGGTTTTTCATTGTTAATGCTGACTGATTTCACATGACGTTCCAAAAGAATCTTTTTCTCTGTGGGTAGTTCGGGGTCTTTGGGGAGCCGAAGATGGGCGTTGTTCTCTGCAAACATGCGGCAGCATATTTCACCCATAATCCGGTGCTTTTGAATCATAAAGCTTCCGATGCGGAGAGGGGGGGCAGGCATCTTTCACAGGTTTCCCTCGCGATTTTATCCTACTCACGCAGAGAACAAAAGGAAAATATTTTTTTTGTGTGTGTCCTCGTCAGACACGTTCATCCCACTACCCCCGACTTACTTTTCTAGCCACTGCTAAATTTTCTGCCTTTGTTTTGCGCAGACAATGAATTTTCATTAGCCGAAAGCGAGATTTCAGTCAGGGGGTTTTTCGCTCCTTTTTTTTTTCATCGCCACCGTTTGTTGTTGCTGTTTTCATAACCCCTTCAGACTACACAGAGAGAGAGAGAGAGCCCGCCCCGTGCGTCGTGCCGCTCTCGTTTCCTTTTCTGTTGTTGTTGTTTTTGTTGAAAAGTTGTTTGGTGATAAGCCTCGTTTGATTCGCTTTGTTGACGTCTTGCGTATTATTTTTAACGAATCGTTTTGCGTTGTTGGATAATCTAATTAAGTCCTGGGAATTTTTTTCCCTCTGATTTTGTATTCTGAATAATGCAGTTTTATATTTTAATTAAAATGTTGCGTTTTTTTTCTGAAAGTGAAAGAGAAAAAAAAGTTGTTGCTTTTTTTTTTTGTTTTTTTTTCTCCCTAATCCGCTCAATTAATCCTTCAGACTTTGGAAATGATGAAACGTAGCCAATACCGCGCCTCCACGGTGGAGACTGGGAGACAAAAGGCTTTAAAGGTCCAATAATTAAATTAATTAAGAAGGATGAACGCGCAGATACTTAATTTTGAGTATTTATCGTGGTGAATACTTTTTGGTTATTGAATGACGGTATTAAGAGTTTGAGTAGTCATTTGATGTAATGTTGACATATACTGAGTGGCCAGATTATTGCGACCATCCCATCGTTACTTCGTTGGGCCACCTTTTGCCTCCAGTACTGCGGCGATTCTTCTTGGCGCATTCTTCCACGTAGATATTGAAAGGCACAGTGTCCTTGTTGGAAGAAGCAATCTCCATTTCCTCGCGTTTTGGATGACGAATGCCATTACTCTATCTCACGTCTTGCTTTGCGAACCGCATACAACCATGTTTCTATGAATACTAACGACTCGTCGGATTACCTAACATGTGTACGCATGCCCCTGTATGCAAAAAACGCACCTGCAAGTGCATATTCTTGCTGTCATTTCTATAATCTCGCTTTCATTTGACTGGCCCTCATATGTTGGTTGTAGTCATGCATGTGGGGTCCATGCTTTCGTGCTGTTTCCACCAAATTCTCACTCTGCCCGCTGCATGATGGAACTGGAAACGTGATTCATCGGACCACGTGGCTTTTTTCCAATGTTCGACTGTCCAATCCTTGTGTTCCTGTGCGAATTGGAGACGTTTTATCTTGTTAACTGCAGACAGCAAAAGTGTACCAAGAGACCATCGGCTTCCATATCCCATACGATGCAGTGTACGTGCGTTCAGAGGTCATTTGAGAGGATCCCTGTTTAAGATGTGCAGTAATTTGATGCAGTTTTGTCTTGTACCAGTCTTGCCGTTCTCCGCTCTGCCCGAATATGGACTAGTCGCCACAACTGGCACGTACAGACCCAGTTCTCCATCTTTTTTAAACACTTTAACAAGAGCTGCTCCAGGACTCCGAGCGCCAACAATCATCCCACGTTCGCTTCGTTTGCCCATATCTTGAGAAAGAAATTGCTTCTCTTGTCGTGGTAAACAACCTGCTTCCTGCAATACGAGGGGGTACCCAAAAGAAACCGGAATTGTTGTGTTGATAGCCAGGCGCTTGTATTACCGACTTCTCCCGCTAGGTGAGTGTAGGGAAGAATTCATTCCTCCCAAACAGACTGTCAGTCAAGTATTCTTAAGAGGATGCGCAACAGTTTGAGGGGAAAAACGTGACGATTTGTGGCGGTCAGATGACTAGTTCTTCCACACGACAATGCGCCCGCTCACACAGCCTTCACTTTGCGCTATTTTTTGACCAAATAAAACACGACTCCATTGACCCACCCCTCTTACTCAGCTATCAGTGTTTAGTTTGGGAGGAACGAATTGAGGCTTCTTTTGGGTACCCCCTGGTAATGGTCTGGCTCTGTAGCAACTTCAGCGCGAAATCCTAGCTAATTTGCGTACAGACGTCAGGTGGTGTTAATAATCTACTTAGTTTGATTTTGATTGGCCCACTGGGGTCGGAGTTGTGGGAGTGGCAGTTACTTGGTCTTTAGAACTATGACAACGTATGGCATGTGATATATCATTCGATTGGAAATGATGAGAAACGAAAGAAGATAGAGCTCTTTTACATTTTCTAAGTACTACGTTTCGAGAAAATTAATTTTTCGATTGAAAAATTTGGGGGAGGGGGTTAAAAAGTGCAGATAAAAGGGTAAAAATAGATGATCTCAGGGCTTCAGCTACTTTCCTATACCTTCGGATTAGATTAGAGTGGATCATTGCTTGGCATCGGTGTATCGCATGGAAGGCAACAGAATATGTTTGGATGATCAAACTAATGTTTTTGTGTTTTTTTTGAACTACTCGAATGAATGCTATTTGATTAGGTGTACGTTTTTCATCGATTCAGTTCCCTGTTTGGTGCATTTGGTAAATGTAGATTGGGTAGGCATTGCTCGCTCAACAACACGTTTCAGGCATTTGCTTTTATTTTTTGATTTGATTCGATTTTTAGGAAGGCAAACATTGGCCTGCTCCTCCTCCTCCTCCTCCTTCTCGAACTCTTTGCCATTCTCTTTTCTCGTTATCTCCTGAACAAGCTGGAGGGAGAGGGCAGGCTGCCAGCCGGCATTAGAGATAGTTGATCCCCGGAATGAGGTCGGGCGATGCGGTTGCCGCTTCCTATTCTCTTCTTCCCTTCAGGCCTTTTCGTTTCCAGGGTGAGTGGGGGGGGGGGGTGATGAACACACGGGCCTTAGATTTATGACGTTTCTTCGGCAGCTTGCGGTTGGGAGCCGAAGAACGAGGAGGAGCATTCCCCACTCCCCTTCTTTTCTTTTTCCCTCTGACAATGACCGGGCATCATTACCATCTACTTATTGCCTAATTACGCACTGGAAAGGCTCCAAAAGAAAATGCCAGCGCATAAAACCAAACGCGGAGGTTTTTGAAGCCTTAATGGGGAGAGAGAGAGATTCTCTTCCTTCTCAGTCTTGTGCACTTTTTTTTAATACCCTGGGCCTCATTAACAAGGAGGGAAAAGAAGCAGATAACGTTGGTTGAGTTGTTGGTGGGTTTTTCGCTCTGCGACTCTGCCAAGTCAAATTTGAGGATTTGAAGATTGGGCGCCTTTTTTTTTTTTTTCGTTTCCTTTTGCCGCCGTGTATGTCGTGAGGAAGTGCGTGCTAAGCTGAGCAGTGTTGAAGTATCCATTTAGTGTTATTGCTGAATATCTACTGAAACGGGTTGGTGAGATTGTGTTTAACTGCTCGTTTTGTCGTTGTGGGTTTTTTTTAGTGTGATTGCTGTTTCTTGTCTGGAGTTTTTTTTTTGTTTTTTTTTTTGTCAAAGGGTTCTTCGACACGAGTTATAAATGTCTTTTTTAAGGAAGGCGGCGCTTTGCTTGTACTCTCAGTCATATCAAGTTGTTTGAGGATTTCGTAGTGGAACTTCATCGAAATAGGCGCCTTGATGCTAGTTTCTTAGAAGTCCGGCGTTCTGGACTCGAAAAACGCCATAAAAAGTGGTAGTTGGATGTTGGCGAGAGGTCTGGAGAGTATGGTGGGCGAGGAAGTTGTGGGTTTTTTTTGGACTGTTCTTCTTGCAGTCGAATCTTCATGTTTTGTTCAGTGTGGTCAGCGAGAAGTGGTCGACTTATCAAGCTTGTTGACTTTGCCAAGTGCTTACAAGTGACTGCTAAGCTATCGAATATTGGATACCGAATTTCTCTGCTATGTCCCTTACAGTTAGCGTTGTCGATGACTGGTGCTGTTTCATTTTTAAGGGCCATAGCGCCGGATTGGGATTTTTGGAACCATTGAGTGTTGTAGTGTCCAAATGCTTTGTTGATGGCTCTTTGCTGCGTTGTGGTCGGGTATTGAACTGACGAGGAAAACTCTTTGTATTAGGCTTACCGCTATTTTGTGTCTTCATCTTCACTATCCGAAACGCTATCACCATCTCGCAGTGTTTATAAGTATGAAAATTACTTCATCCCGAAATCGGATAGTTCATTTGCAACAATCTGTTAAAGATGATTGTATTATTTCTGGAACACTTAGTCCTTACATAACAGATTTCCACTAACAAAGGATGTCAATTACATGCAAGGCCAAAGAGGTGCTCCATTTTTTGCTTGAAAGTAATGGCTTAATCAATTGCATGCCATTTGTCTCACAAATGACTCCCTGATTTTAAGAGTTACAAATTTCAAATGAGTTACAAATGTTGGCGACAGGTGGCGCTGTACGCTGTAGTCGCAGTACGGAATCCGAGAAATAGGCTATATACTGTCCTTTGCAAGCAGCCGTTGCAATTACATCCCAGTCGATTCAGAATGCGCGCCTCTCGCAGCACAGTGATGGCGCAAACGAAGACTGAAATTTTCAGCGCACTACATACAGCGCCATCTGTTGGCAATATTTGTGACTAATTTTGAAACTGCCGTATCAGATTTTTACGGTTATCGAAATAAACATGCCACTTGTTCATTCTTCTATCGATCTCCGCTTCCTTTGTGGGACACCCTGTATGATGGATTGTGTATAGCGTTTCAAAAGAATGAGCTTTTTGACCAGACTGTTACATATGCAGATACGTGGTGATTTATTGAAATTTATTTACGAAACCTTAAGTCTGTGGTAACCTTGTACGTTACCAGTCAATTATTGGTTAATACGAGGTGCGTTCAAGTTCTAAGGTCTCCAAATCTTTTTTCTGACAAAATGCTTAACCTAGAAAGTTGTATCTACTGTTAATTCTCGACGTAATCACCGTGAGGTCGAACACATTTTTTACAACGGCGGCGCCATGATTCCATGGCTGCTGAGAACTCTTCTTTAGGGATATGTTTTGCCCACTGGTAAATCGCTGAAGCAACGGCAGCTCCGGTTGGGAAACGCCAGAAATCGCTAGGAGCGAGGTCTGTGAGTATGGAGCATGGGAAACCACCTCAAAGTTGTTATTTTGAAGAAACTACTGAGTTAGGAGTGCCCGACGAGTAGGGGTGTTGTGTCGTTGTAAAAGCACCCGTCCAGTCTTGTTTGGTTGTTTCTCATGCAATGCTGGAAGGAATTTTGTTCTCAAAACACTCTCGTATGAATTAGCTGTAACAGTTGTACCCTTTGGAACACAATGCATGAGGATTATACCTTCGCTGTCCCAAAACGTGGCCACCATAACTTTCTCAGCAGAGGCTGTGACTCGAAATTTTTTCGCTGGCGGTGAATCGGTGTGTTTCCATTGTGAAGATGGGCGTTTCGTTTCGGGGTTAATAAATGGACTCCACGTCTCATCCATCGTCACAAGTGATGAAAAGATAGCACCATTTATTGCTGCATCACGTGTCAACATCTGCTGAGAAATTGCCACCGGCACAGACTTGTGTTCGTCGGACCCACTTTGAAGAAACTTTCCGCATTTTCAACTCATCATGCAAAATGGACTCCACAGACTCCACAGAAATGCCAAGTTTAAAGGCAGTATCACGCACACCTAAGCGACGGTCTGTCATAACGACTTGTTCCACATGAGCAATGAGGCTGGTTCGTGGTCGAGGCTGCTTCGGTTCATTGTCTCATGATTCTCGACCTTCTTTAAACTTTTGCACCCACGGACGCACATTTTCATCATTCATAACGCCTTCATCGCATATCTCACTCGATTGGCGATGAATTTCGATGGGTGTTTTACCCCGCAAGTGCAGAAAACGAATTATTACACGTTGATCTTGTAAACTAAACTTCGCCATTTTAAGTATGTGAAACATCGTTCGCGGCAACGCGCACGATATTGAGATCTGGGCTATGTGCAGATCATTCCAAGAATTGAATCTTCTGTTGTCTGAACGAATTTATTGTTTGTTTTGACGTATGATTACTGTGACATTTTGAGGACGTCCCTGAAGCCGGCACTAAAGGAAAAGGGACCAGTGGTGTTTGTTTTCTGCTGATAGAGCGAAACTGACGGAACTCAAATGGGACATCCTCCATACAGCGAGAATCTCTCCCCTTGCGACTATCACCTTTTTGGACCATTGCACCTGTTGTAATCATTTGTTGTGCACGTACAATGAACAGTGCTGCAAGGAATGGATACGTTTTTAGACATTTCATGGTAACTTTGACCACTAGCGTCTGAATATACACTATTACGATTGGTTTAGTTTAGAATGTTGCTAGGCTTGATGCTATATTAACAATTATATATTGTATGCAAACAATTTCAAGAGGGTTATTCCACTTTAGTTAAGTGCAGTTACCTACAGTTTATAGCTTTTGTTTAATAGCCGCTGATGCAGCGTGTATTTTAGTGTTCAAGTGTCGTATGGCTTTGGTGTCTTAATTTTTATGTGTTTAAGGGGTTTCATTCCTCGTTTCCGTTTCCTTAGCTTACAAAAATGAAGACGTTGTTTGTGTGGCTTTTAGAGAGACGGGAATCTGGAGTGGGGTTAGGGACTTTGGGGTACGGGGGGTGGGGGGGGGGGTTAATTCCGTTGAAGATTTTGATCGTAAATCTCGGAGGAGAAGCGATATGAAATGGTGACAGGGCGAATGGTTTTTTAACTGTGCAAAAGGAGAAGGCGCTCGTAAACATTATTAACATCGTTATCAATTCATTAACGGGCAAATCAAATTAGACTTAAGAACGTCGTCTCTTAAAACTGACAAAACATTAATTGGAGCGGAATTGCCAGGCTCTTCCTTCCATTCCTCCTCCTCCTCCTCCTCCTCCTCGTCGTGTGTCCTCAGTTAAGTGATCATTGGGTTTTTAGTTGTTATAGAGATTGAAGCATGTACTTCTTTAAGAAGGAGTGAGTCTAATCACAGGACTTGCTGAGTTTCGAAAAGGAGTTCATTTTATTCGTTCATGTTTCATGGCTTAAGGGTTTCAAAAACGCGCAAATTGGAGTCTTTGCGATATTGGTTTCTATAGACCAGTGGAAAAGTGTATCATTGAGGAAGTCAATATAAGCGTCTTTTGTTCTTTTATTTAAAATGTGGAAGTGTTTATTCAGCGTTGTTCAACGTGCCACGTATTTATGCGGGCGATATGGGAAGGGGTGGGGGCTCGGCTGTTGACAGTGGCGTGGAAATAGGATCCCTGGCGAGGGAATTGGGACGGTTCCATTCTCGTGCCTCTGTCGTTCATTGCTCATGCGAAGACGAAAACAGGTGCTCGGTGATGGATGGGGTCGAGGTCATTGGTGGGTAGTGGAGGAGACGAGGAATATGGGGAGTCGAAATTTTGACCTCGTTTTCTTGGTCGCCGTTGGAAGCTTTCCAAATAAGCTCTCTCTCTCTCTCTCTCTGTCTGTGGAGAGAAAGAAAGTTTCTTGAAACGCGTGGAAATGAGAAGAGTTTCTTGGTTTATTTGCTTGTTGAAGGGTATTTTTCATTTCTCTCGAATTCGTGCATGAAGGGGTTTGGATATCCAACTTGGTTTTGATTAAAACTTGCTTTGGGGATTAACTAGTACGTATAAGCCGTTAATAAACTGAAATGATGGAATGCTACTTTCGCGCGGGTCGCCCTCTTGGAAAGAGAAATTAAATTTTTTTATTAACTTTGGTTAGAATAATAAAAACCTTGTCTCCGTGTATGTATGTGATGCATGTATATTGTACCATACTTTAGAGGCTTCCTTAAACCGTGCCTTAAAGAGCAAGTGACAGCAAAATCACCTTGTCAATAAAAGGTGATTTAATTATTTTATAATTAATGTAAAGCACATGCAAGTAACTCTAATTCGATTTATAATATTTTTATAACTTAAGTATTTTTTATATATAATCTTTACAATATCAGTTTTAAAGCTCAAGTCGATTTGAGCTTACCCACGATTTTTCGCCACTAAGACGTCATGCCTACGCGAATCCTAGCGGCTTATCGAATAACTGAACCTCGTTGAAAATTTCAATCATTATAAATCACTAGCAGACGTACCCGGCGTTGCCCGGGATAATTACACTTTGTGTTTGTGAATTGCGTGTTGATACCATTGTTGATAACTATTGTTGCACAAACTTTGTCTTGCATTGTTGGCCATTAATATGCCCTGCCATAACAATGAATATCGATTTTTTTATCGATAATTTTTATTTTTCCGAAATCTGAGGTAGACAGTGACCTTCCTCATTCTTTGAAGGTCAAGTATGCAAAATTTCATCGAGATCGGAATAAAACTGTAGATTTGTATTCAATACACACAAACCCACAAACAAACATCCTTCTTTATATATATAGATTATTTTTGGAAAAAAATTTTTTTTTTGTTCCTTTAAATATTCAACTACTGCACTAGAATTTTGTTTAGCTCGTAGCCCACGAGAAAGACGGACCCTGGCCGTGACCCACCGAAAGACAAGGCCTGAGCGCGGAAACGTCATACATTGTTACATCATCCTTAGAAGGGCTAATTTAAGAGTTATTATTTGTAGAAATACGAACAACAATACCTTTCTAATGATGATTAACAATGTGTGACGTATCCGCTCTCAGGCCTTGTCTCTCAGTAGTCACGTCCTGGCGCGGAAAAGTCACCTGACCATAGTAGTCCGGGCAACAATCCAATCTCCATTGTTTCCAACAAATGAAAAAAAATTGATTGTTAAAATCCAAGCTGGAACAATGAATGTTACATTGTTACTCGGACTGGTATAGTCAGGTGACTTTTCCCGCGCTGGGGTCTATCTTTCTCGTTGGTTACGGGTTTAGCCAACACCTCCTAGAAAGAAAGCCTCACAACTGAAACGTCACATAAGTCGACCATTGTTTATCGTATTGCTACCAATAGTAAGCCCTATTACAACAAGTGTTTCTTCGTTTGTTTTAAACAATGAACATTGGATTGCAGCCCTGGTTTGATGACGCAGTAATCAGGCTTTGGTTTTAAGGTGGCATTGGTTTAGCCAACACCACCTGGAAGGACTGCGCGCAGAAACTGTATACGTTGTTACATCATCATCCAGCGGCCAAATTTAGGGCTTATTATTGGTAGAAATCTGATTAACAATAGCCGCTTTTGTATGATGTAACAATGTGTGACGTTTCTGTGCGCAGGCCTTCTGTCTAGGTGGTGTTGGTTTAGCCCGAGGCCAACGACATAACAAGGCCTGGAAGCGAAAAAGTGACCTGACCATCGGGGTGCTAGCAACAATCTAAACTTCATTGTTTCCAAAAAACATCGATTGTTAACATCCAAGATGGAGATAATGAAGGTTGGATTGTTGCCAGCACCCCGATGATCAGGTGACTTCTCCGCTTCCAGGCCTCGGTTTAGTCAGTATGATGTCAAATGACTTTTTACGCGATGTTCATTTTATCGCAATATTCGTTGCATTTATTAACTATACAGGGTGGATACAAAAATGAGCCCCCACCCCCCTTTTTTTTTTATTTTCCTAACCGAAGCCGATGTTAATTTTGATTAATCCAACGAATAGGAAGTCGTGGGTAACTATCTCATGGTGTACTTTTCATCATCCCGAATATGCAAATTAGGACACTTTCAAATCCTATTTTAAAGACCGTTACAGATATACGAAAGTTACAATTGAACACTTGTTCAGCATGGAATTCCCAACAACAAAAAAAAAAATTTCCGAAATCCGATGAAGGGATCACTAACAATCACATGTTGAATTTATTACCTCCCCTATGCACTTCACAAAGATATTTGAATGTTTAACCATGGGATAAGTGACCCACAACTTCCTATTCATTGGAGTCATCAAAATTGACATATCTGCTTCGGTTACGAAAATAAAAGGGGAGGGGGGGCTCATTTTTGTATCCACCTTGTATAAGAAAAAATATCGAAATTAAAGAATACATTATGGAATTATAGGGTTTCCTTTAATTATTTACTTAATTTTATAGTTTATAAAAATTTGACGTTAGTTACCCTTCAACTAATTTTTTATGGCAATTGGTTAGGTCTTTTTAGAGATTTTTTTTTTCTTAAAATGTAGAAATGGCTGTAGCATTATCACAAGCGAACCAAAGCAGAATAATTTTTGTAATCTTATATACACACAGCAGATGTAGCTTCAGTTTCGGAAGTGATCATATAATTTCCGATTTGTATTGTTCATGAGTTTTATTGTTTAATTTTTTTTTAGCTTTTCCTGTACGCACGGAAGCTTCCAGGCAAAACAACGGGATCGCTTAGTCAATCAAATCTTCGATTTCTATGCTAGAAGGGTCAATCTACCTGTCTAAGTGGTCGAAAAGTCTATGATCCTGAAATTAGATATGAGCCCAAGTTATCAAAAGACATATAAATGATAAGCAGGGTATATACGAAACAATATAACATGATAAATACATGACATATGAGAATATATATTAGATGTTTTCACAAGCGATTTTGATTGGTTCTCATTCATAAGCAGTTCTGATTCGACTTGGCCAAATATTGGAGGCTCGGTTAGGTTATTGGAATATTCATGGTTTTCCATAGCAGCAATGCGATATTCCTCTTCCAATCGAAAGTGGGTTCGTTTTCTGTAATCTATGTTTATTATGAGTTTGCCCGTAGGACCACACGGTCTGTGAGGAGTAATTGTTGCTCGGCAAGAATATTTTATAACCAATCCTGTTTGCTGAAAAGATTAATAAAGAGCGTGATTGTTTGATCCAATCTGCGGGAGTGTATTATTAACGTTCTAGTGAAATGAAATTAGCTTTGATTAAGTTTTCTGCTCCTCTTCGCGGACTGTTTGCTGCTTCTTCTTTTTTTACCCCTGCTCCTTTCTTTATCTCTCTCTCTCTCTTTCTCTTTCCCTCTCGCTCTCTCTGTCTCTCTCTCTTGGCCCCTGTGTCTGTGATTGCTGTTGGCCAAGCGAGACGGCATCCAGGATATTGGTCCGGGAATGCTGACACTGGAGCAAACGGCGAGGATTGGGGAGTCAGTGGTGCGCACACGAGGCCGACACTGCCGTCACGGATCATGACATGGAAGGAGGTGCGGAAGAATGGGGGGTTGGGGAAGGTGGATGGACTGAGAGAGAAAAGGACGCACGGGAGATAGAATGAAGAGAGGAGGAGGAGGAGGAGGAGGAGGTAGAGGTTTTGAGAATGGCAGCGAGGATTTCGGCCAACTCAGCAAATCAACCGATAGGAACGAACGGTGCAGTTGGAGAGAGATGGTGGGCAGGGGGCTCTTGGAAAAGTCCCTCTTCGCCAAGAATCCTTCAAGAGGAGGAGGAGGAGCTGAGGAGGAAGAAGGAAGGGAAGGGAAGCATGAGGGGGTTGTGAGGCATTCACCCAGAAATCTAACGCCGTTGGAAAGAGATAAAAATGACGACGACAGTCAGTGGTGGAAGCGACGCTCAACTTGGCCTCTTTTTCCTTATTTGCTTCATTCTCTCTCTCTCTCTCTCTCTCTCTCTCTCTCTCTCTCTCT
>JAHWFO010005382.1:2846119-2861392 GCA_023313115.1 Rhysida immarginata | reverse complement strand
AGAGAGAGAGAGAGAGAGAGAGAAGGACCCTAGTGTATGAGTGTGTGTAGAGACATTCATTCTCTCTTTCTCTCTCTCTCTCTCTCTCTCTCTCTCTCTCTCTCTCTCTCTTTGGGCTTATCGGGAAGATTTCACGACGTGTACGTTGCCTGGCTGTGTTTTAAAGAAGTCGCCCGGAAGCGGGGAAAGAAAGCTCCCCCACCTCGTCATCATACGCCATATGTCATTTTTCCCTCCCGTCATCCTCACATGTTGACTTGTAATTATAGTTGACTTTTGAGTTGTTTTTTTTTTCCTTTTAATATTTGGATTTAGAATTAAATTTTAAAGTCCATTAGCAGTAAAAAATTTTTTTAGTAGATTAAAGGTGCGTCTTAAATGTTTGAGGGGAAATTGTATATAAAAAATTGTTACTGTAAATTTGTTAATTTTGGTCAGCATTTGACATGCTTTGCTAACTTTTTAATAAAAATGAAAGATTGCTCATTCTTAATATATAGGGGAGGGCACATAATTTGCATATACGCAATAAACTCAACACAATGCCTCGTCCACAGCTATTGAACCAATCTGAATATTATTGAAATTTGGAGATTGACGGCACAGGGAAAGTCAATTGATGACAGTATTAAATCAACAGGGAGACCTAAAGCTTTGGATGTAGCAACAATAAGGGAGTTGATGAGTGCTTGTTTGTTGAAGCAACAATACAATTTGATGCATCATGAATAAACTTTTATCTTACTACACTATCAAATTGTCACCATTACAATTCACTATTAATATGCCGTTTTTTATGTATCGTCAACTAAATAATGATGCAGCACCAATATCGGAAGAAGACTATTTCATATATTGTTCTGTCATCAATATATGGATGCCCATGCAGTAATATCGGGAGTTTGCTGATCATAATCTGCTTGTTGATTGTTCGAGAAATACGTCACTCGCTCTGTCGACGAGGCCAACGAGATAACAAGGTCTGGAAGCGGAAAAGTCACCTATACCTTGTTCACACTATAGTTCTTGATCATGATCAGTTTACACACGTTCAGAGTGAATCGTGTTCGAGCTCTATCGACAGATTCGTGCGTTCACGCTGCAAAATCTTAATCGCGATCAGAGTTACAATTTTTGCCGCTAGATGGCATCAGTAGAGATTTTTTTTAGTTATAGGCACGTTACCATCGACCTAATTTTCTCTGATTATAAAAATAACTTGGTTTCTTTGATGTTCTTGGACAAATAGAGTTCATTCTATGTTAATTATTCATGGCATAAGGGTGCGATTAGTTCGTATAGCTCTTAAATATATAGCGAAGCGGCGTTTTTCCGCCATTAGGAAAACCTTAGCGAGCGTATTGGATTCTGGGAGTTGATCGGGTTTGAACGTGTGTAAGGATTTGATCAGGTTTCACTTAATCACGTTCTGTTCACATTACATTTCTTATCATGATCAGCGAATTGATCATGATCAAGATATGTAGTGTGAACAGGGTATAACCATCGGGGTGCTAGCAACAATCCAAGTTTCGTTGTCTCCATCTTGGATGTTAATAATCAGTGTTTTTCGTTTGTTGGAAACAGTGAAGGTGGGATTGTTGAAGGTGTATGAAAATTATTATAATTCTTTCCATAAATCTGATTACACGTTTAGCAGCAGACCACAGTTATAAATTTCACTCACTAGATGACGCGAAAAGCGCTCGAGAGTTTCCGTTTTTATCCTCTTTAGTTAATTTTAGCTATATGATTCATGGGTTATTCGGATAGTCTCATAAATAGTTAATGAATTTCATAGGAAAAGTTTCCACTAATCGACTCCGATGAACAACATTTTGTATTCCTTACTGGTTATTTTAAATGTTAATCAATTTCAGAGGAGTGCAAGTAGAATGTTGTGCCTTGCTAAAAATACTTTTTCTCCATAGAAAAAAATGGTCTTTAAATTTCTTCTTCTCGAGGCGTTTATTTAGGTAACGCAACATATTAAGGGCTGCTTGTTTCTTTAAGGCATGGGCGCTGGAGCCTTAAAAGGAAATAGAATTATTCATGTATGTTACAACTATTAATTCATGAAATGAACTTGATACTTCTAACACACCCGTATGTAGAATTTTATATCTTTTATTGTGTTTACAAAAAACAGAACATATACACTAATAGGGTATCATGAAAATAAAAATTGTAAAAGAGCCCATAGCTGTGTTGCTGTAGGAGCAGAAACCTATTGATGTGTCATCAATATCCATTATCCATGCATGGAAAAATCGTTGCTCTAGCAGTGCTGTATTAGTGTGGTAACAATAGAGTATTGTTCTGACAAGCAATATTTACTGAATGAGCTTAATAAAGAGAATTGTTCTCTGATCAAAACAGGAGCAGCGTTGCCAACCGTGTAATAATTATTACATTTGTGCATTGTTTAGCTTGTATTATAACAATATCCAACAGTAAGTATTTCCATCTAAAAAGCGGTAAGTTGGCAACCCTGGACAGGAGTAACTATAAAATATTGTTACAGTGACCATAGATAAGGTTGTCACAACAATTCATTTCTCCGAATAATGGAATAAATAATGGTTGTCACAATAATTCATTTCTCTCCGTGTAGTATATACGAGGCTTCACAAAATTAGTAGCCTATAAACAGTAGATCCAACAATTTTTTTATAGACAAATGTTAGTATTTATTTATTAAAAAACTATTCCAATAAACCTACCCAGAGCCGGTATGGCCTTTAGGCCGACGTGTGGTCTACAGTGGGTAAAACATAAATATAGACTAGATGAATCCCGTCAAAATTTGACGGTAAATAACACATCTTATTATTAATCTCCATCTCGTTAATAAAAGCATAAATTAAAAAACCGTCAAATAACACTAGTCAACACACATTTTGTAACTAAGACAACACATAGTGTTCTTAATAGTAATTTGTATGTAGAATCCGCATCTGCTTTTAGATTTTTTCTATCATGTCACGTTTCCAAGTTATGCATTTCGAGACTTCTATGTTAAAGTAATGGGTGTGAAGAAAATGTTAAACTATACATATTTTGGGGCCACAAAGAAATTTATCAGGCCCCAAACTCTGAATAATTTAAAAAAGGTTTCATTGAAAATAAAATTAATCTGTGCATGCTAGAGAAATTTCAAAATTATATTCGTAATCAGCAGAAAAAAAACAACCAAAAATCACCCACTTGCATTTGGTTAAAAGAAAAATGTTAAATTTTGTTGGCCAGTGTAATTGAACGATGCACGGAGGCCAATAAAATAATTGTACGTAAGTAATTAATAGTACATTATGTACTGTACGTTAAGACAGTTTTTAGCGTATCACTACGCATACACTTAGAGCAATTTTTAAATGTATACTACTGCTAATTAATAGGAATTATGGACACTAGAACTACAACCTATGACCTTTGATTTAAGACCAAAATGAAGTTTATAGATAGAATAGTTTTCTCCAACGAACTATCGAAAGAATCGCCCTTGTAACTTAAATATATAGATAGTTGTTTATAGTTAAACTAGAAAGATACAATTTGATTTGCGAAAATACTAATAGATTCTTATAATAATAATTAATATTTATTAGGTTTTATTATGTAAATAAATGGTTAGTATTTGGGTTAGAATGGAGTATACAGTCTGGTGCAAAATGATAAGGCCAGGCGATAAAATCCATTTATTGAATCCCATAATATGTTTACTATCAAGCATATCATTGAACCCATACAGGGAGAATAAAACAACATAAACAACGATATAAGCATAATCGTAGCATGAGAAGTTCTTTTTACCGTTTGTTCAAAATTATAAGGCCATTAAGAACAATGTAATCTGTATCTCAAATTAACACCGTTTCATTTTGATATCATGCCTTTTTTTTGTTTTAAGGACGTCAATGTAACGTTCAGTCATGGACTCTGAGAGATCTTTAAGTTCTTCTAGCGAAAGTTCGTCCCAGGCTTGATGGATAGCATCCTTCAACTTTTGTCTAGTGTCGAAATGAATAATTTGACCATCTTTTCGATAAATACGACGAGATGTTTTCCACTGGATTTAAGTCCGGGCTAATGGCTGGCCATTCCAGAACAGTGATGCCATTGTCCGTAAACCAGGTCTTCGTGTCACGTGCAGTGTGGATAGACACATTATCCTGCTGAAAAATGTAGTTTTGTCCAGCGATTCCAGCTGCATCTGGAAGGAGATAGTTTTGTAGTGTATTAATGTATAGATACGGCTATTCTGTCGACCTTCCAGAAACTCCAGCTTTAGCTTTCCACCTGCTGCAAACCCAGCCCAAACCATCAGTGAACCACCACGTACTTGCTTTCCGGATGATCATTCTTTCTTGGAGTGGAGTTAGTTTCTTAAGGTCGTCCACTTGTGTTTTTTTTTTAGTACCATACTTCTCGGAAATTATTCTTAAACCTGTTTATCTTGCTTCCAATTTCTCTAGATGACAAACTATAATCATGATATGGAACAATTGCACTTTGTTCTGCAGAAGACAAAGGTTTTTTTCCTTTAGGCATGGTTTCACGGCAAACGTCCACCGTTTTGAATGCAATGTTGGAATAAGATAATTGTATAGAATGGAAATATGCAAAACCGGAGGCTCAATGTTTTGTATGGTAGCAGTAATATTTCAGGAGAGAGATGTTGATGTTGAGATATTAAGCCTAATCTTTTATTAAGAGCCTTGAGTTCATTTATATGATTATTTCAGGAGAGATCAGGTGATATAGGTGCCTAACCTAACCTAACTCCTATTGGTTAGGCACATCACTATGCATAATATGAAAGTAACGTAAACAGAGTAAGCCCAAAAACTTCGGATACAACTATAAAACGTGGGCACGTGAAGACTAGAAGAAGGTTATGTGGTCTGGTGAATCTCACGATACATATAGTTTTGTACCGACTACGCAGAGGATTTGGCGGGATCATCCATGATCAGGTGGTTTCATGGTATAGAGCGTCTTCTAGTAGTACAGAAGAGCTTTCCAAGGACTACCTGGACGTTAATGCTTGCCATGGATGGTCATTCTATTATTCGTCCCATAGCCAGATCTCAACCCCGTAGAGAATGTTTAGGTCATGTTGGAATGGCATATCTAACAGCCAGATTCTCTTCCATTGACTTGCAGGTGCTTTGCCAAAAAGGGGTGGCCCAAGAAAAGGTTAACTAATATTTTTGTAAACAACACCACTAAAAGAGTAGTCCTTTTTTGCTCTCCGTTTGGGTAGATACTGCACGCGCAGCAGGGACTTTGAACATGACGGCCGAGTTAACATGGGTAATGGGTGCCTAATTTTTATGTTTATCGCTTTTAATAAATCTTAACACGCGCCTAGGTTTTATCACGTGCGCGAGCCTCTCGGGGGCGCGTCCCGACTCCGTAGCCTGTATAATTAAGTCTTCTCGAAAACGGCTCCTAATGTCGCGAAATTCCATTGTCTGTCGAGGAGGGTATCTGAAAATGCATGGCTGCCGGTGAACTTGAGCACTCGAATTAATAACACTGATGCATAATGCATGGGGGGGTTTACTTCACGGCCCCCACCACCTGCTTCGTTTTCAAGATGTCGGGCTCGTTATAATAAAGAAGAAGGAGGATAAGAAAGAAGGAGTCTTCTTTCTTGCACTTGAGGTGGGTGGTGGGAGTCTTCCTCTCTTCGATGATGGATCTTCTCGGGACGAGTGAAAGACGACGTCGGCGGTTACACGAGTCGACTGTAGAGATATTTCACGGGGCAACCGACCGGTCGTCCACGTTGCCTGCATGGATAAGCAGCAGCAGTAGGAGCAAGTGGAAGGGAAGGCATTTCTCCCGGGGTATCCCCCCCCCCTCCCTCCCGAAAATGAATGGCTGATGGCCGTGAGAACGTGCTTCATTGTTTGGCGGTTCACTTGCTCAGAGATATGGGAAGGGAGTCTTGTAACGGGTTCTAGTGTCCTCCTGCAGTAAAATAAAAAAAAAAAAGTGTAGGGAAATCTTGGAAGTGGCGTTATAGGACGATGGCTCGTTGGATATTCATGTGGCCTCCTCTTGATCGGGCAATTTCCCTTTCCCTCGCGATCTTGTCGACATGGCGTTAAAATGGCCAATATTTCTCTCTCTCTCTCTCTCTCTCTCTCTCTCTCTCTCTCTTTCGCCTTGTATGCGAATATTATTAAATCTATTGAGTGATGGTGGCCATCTATCTTGGAGGTGTATTTTGTCTCTTTCTCTCTTTTCGTATCCACCCCTTCGCTTTTTTTTTTCTTTTTGCGTGCGTACGTACGTGATTAGAACGAACGTTTTTTTCCTTGAAATACTGTATGCGAGCGTGGTCATTAAAATTTGTCGTTTGGCGGGAAAAACAAGGAGGATGAATGTTGGCTGTACTTTTGTTTCGCTTATTATGAACGTGTGGTATTAGGAATCTTTGTATACAGGGTTGTCGAAAAGTCTGTACCCGTCAAATTACTTGTTGACTATCGTACAATTTAAAAATCTGTTAGCCCATCGGCTGCTTTTAGGCATTTTTTGTCGGTGACCTTCTGATGACCTGATTATGCAAATTAGGAGCCATAACAACTTGTTTCGCAGTTATGATCGTAGTGATCACTCATAAATGAAACGCAAAATTTTCTACATGCAAATCCTGTCTCATTTTTAATTCTTTCACATGAGAACTGGCGTCCAACAGCGAGCTAGCTGCGCCCATATATTTTCCATCGGATTCAAATCGGGTGTTAGAGCTGGCGACCATGGAGGGAACTCAATAGGATCTCTTCGTCCAATCCATTGTCCCGGCAGATGGTCATCCAGGGAAGCTCGTAAGGCCAAATGGTAATGTGGTACCGCCCCGTCCTGTTGGTAGAAGACCTCTTCATGAGCTCCATAAAACGCATGTGACAAAATCAATATCCCGACACAATCTGACACAATCAATATCCCTACATTTTTTTGCCGGATTCTGTATATCTAAAGACCAACAATGCAAGGCAAAGTTTGTGCAATACACTGCTTTGCAATGAAATGGCCCCACCCACAAGGAGTTATACGAATGAGCCAAAAGTAGGTACCCAGCAAGAGATACATCTGAACACACCTTTATTGCGTTATGGAGCCAAGAAGTGCACTCGTTTGCACAGGGTGTCCCAACGGAAAGCGGCGTCAGTAGGTTGTGGCACCACCTCTAACGGCGAAGCGTTATTCCAGCCGCAGGTGTAGGTGATCATAGAGGTGGCGAATGTCATCTTGGGTACGTCTGCCCAGGCCTGGTGAACCTGCTGTGTCAAGTCATGGAGATTGCTGGGTGATCGTAAACGACGTCCCACCATGTCCCACACGTGCTCTATTGGCGATAGGTCTGGGGACCTCGCGGGCCATGCTCATGTTTGCCGTGTGCGGTCTGGCGTTATCCTGTTGAAAAACTGCGCCGGGTATGGTGTGCAGAACGGGCAGTAATACGGGCTGCAGAATCTCTGTGACATACCGTGCTGCTGTCCGGGTGCCTTGGATGGTGACTAAAGGCGTCCTGGTATCGTAACCGATGGCACCCCAGACCGTGATCCTGGGTGTTGATCCACGATGGCGATACCGGATGCATTGTTCATTGGCACGTTACAATGGTCTATGACACACTCGTCCGCGTCTGTCATCGGTGTCTAAACAAAAGCAGGATTCGTCGCTGAAGACCACCGGGCGCCATTCCATTCGACAGCCCACTCGTTCACGACACCATTGCAGTCGTATCGCGCGATGCTCAGGTGTCAAAGGAAGACACAGCAATGGACGCCTGGCAGAGTAATCGGCGTGCTTTTGACACTAGAGCAGTACTGGAAATAGTGATGTTGTCGCGCAGTTGCCGCAGGATGATGGTTCTGTCCGCTGGCGCTGTTCGCAGTATCCGCCTATCAGTACGAGCTGACGTGCTTCTCCCGACCCCAGAGCCTGGTCTTCTGGCACGTGTGCTTTCCTCTCGCCATTGACTCCAACATCGGCCTACCGTCCGTGCGTCCCGCGACACATGGACAGCAATTCGTCTGGTTGACTATCCGGGCTCGGAGGGCCAATAATCCGATCTCGTTCAAATTTCGTTAATTGCGCGAACGGTTGACGTTGTCGTCGTCGCGCCATTGAGACAGTTGTGCGGATTACAGTACTGTACGTTCACGAGGTAGTTGCTTCCTCCTTATAGCATGGAACGTCTCGCACAGGTGTCAACTGATGAGCCTCTACAGGCACCCGGACACCCTGTATCAACCCGTGAGCATTCATCTAATCGTTTACTAGTCAGAGGTAGACGAACCCCCCCCCCCCCTCTCCACTACATATGGATAGGTCGGATAACTCCTTGTTGGTGGGGCAATTTCATTGCAAAGCAGTGTATACAGCCACTTACTTTTTTCCTTTAAAGACTCTCCCTAAATTATTAATTTTAATCTTTCACAGGAGAGAGTCGCAGCCTGTTGTAAAAAAATTGCCATAAAGAAAAACGGCTTCTTTGGGCAAAAATGGGACGAAAAGTGGAAGAATGTGATCTAGGGCGACGAAAACAATTCAATCTTGACGGTCCAGATGCATGGCAGTTTTATTGGCACGACCTTAGACAAGAGCTCCAGTGTTATTCAAAACGTCAAAGTAGAGGGGAGGTGTTATGGTGTGGGGAGTTTTCGGATGGGGTGGTATCTCGAATATCGCCTTCGTTAGTGAAGGAATGAATGCTAGTGCATACCAAGATCTGTTAGAGGATTATTTGCTCGATTCTGCAGAAGATATGGAAGGACCCTACTGACTATTCCAGCAGGATAATGCTCCCGTACATAACGCTAAAAACACATGGGAGTAGTTTCTCAATAATGGTGTCCCTGTTATTGAATGGCCTGCATTATCTCCAGATTTAAACCCAATGCAGAATATTTGGGATGCTACTTATCACGCTCTGTGTATGCCAGTGGAATGCAATATTCATCCACACAGGAATTGAAGACTGACATAGTAGATCCATGGGAAGGACTTGATGTAACTTACCTACAAAGCCTCGTCACAAATTTGCCAGAGCGCATCTTTAAAGTTATCCAAAACATAAATAAAAACGGAAACTTCACTGCATCTTAAACCACAAAATACATAGTGGCTGTATATTATTGGCCATGAGTAATATGTTTGGCTTTATAATTTCTGGACGCACCTTACATAAAGTTCATTAAGGCATGTAATGAAGATTCCATCCCACCTCTGCGAATTATAAAACAACATTGAATTTGTAACAAATCTGTTGTGCGGGCTTTTCTTGGAATTGATAGTTCTTAGAAGATCTTTAAAAATGAGCACTAACTGAAGATAATGGAGAGTTAGCAGATTGAGAAACTGATCAAATGATGAATGACCCTGGGAGCATTTTAAAAGAACTTTTTTCGGTTTTTCATTATGGATACGTCAGGTTATCAGATAGTTTGGTTATATCGACTGATCGTCTCTGTGAAGTGTAATGTAAGGATCAAAAGGATTACTATAATTTCGAGAAGGACATGAATATTTTTAAAACTTGTACTTTGCAGCAGTTCATTTTGTGCTCGTTTTGTATTCGATTTTATTTGTGTAATGATGCTGCAGTTTGCTGTTATTCAAAAAGGATTGTTTTGTTGTTTTTTTTGTTGTTGTTGTTCCGAATGCGTTCGCCGTGATTATTTGCTCGTTTGCTGTTCATCTTTCTTTGAAACGAGCCATAAACGTGTCGTTAAAAGCGCAGCGCCAAACTTTTGTTCCGTTTGCTCGCTGTCTTTTAATTTATTGGACTCGCCAGTTTTTCCTTCTTTCCCCTTTATTAAGCGCGTGCCATAGCAGTAGTAAAGTTGGAGTCGGCGCTGCTCCGGTGTGACGCCAAGGTCGCGAACTATAAAATTGTCACGTGACGGGTGTGTGGAAGCGATTGGGAGTGGGATTGCGCCTTGTTCGATTCGCTTGTCATCCCTCTTTTTCCCTGTTATTGCCTTACATGATCTCCACTTGCCTCATCTGCACACGTTTGTCAGTGTGGACTGCCAGGCTCTGAATTAAGTCTGTTGCGCCTCGTGGAAATTGGAGCAGATAGAAATGACCCCCGCGAGATAGGCCCGCGGCAGTCTATGCAAATTTATGGCCCCTGGAGCGTACTTCCCAAGGGCCCCATTGGTAGTCTTTGTTTGGCGCCTCTCTTCCTGACGGCGCTGGTATCATTCCTTTTCTCCCCATCTCTCACTCCATATATGTGTATGTCCTCCCTCTCTCTCTCTCTCTCTCTTCATCCCTCCTCCTCCTCCTCCTCCTATCTCTCTGGTCTTCCTCCTCCTTCCTTAATGAGGTAGGACCTCGATGTGGCGGTGGCGAGTCCATCATCAGAGCGTTGTGTGTGGTCAGCTCATCCGGTGGGCATTGTGTCCGAGCACAATGGGGAAACGGCAACGCCAGACACGCAATGGGAGAAAGCGACAAAGGCCTGACAAATGCATTAGAGAGAATTATCAATTCATAATTCATTCTTTCTTTTTTTTGTTGTTGTTGCTATCCCCTCTTCCTAGTACCTCCTCCTCCTCCTCATCCTCCCTCTTCTTGTGTAATGTTTGCAACAGGACTTTTGTTGTTAATTAAGGTTCCATTGGAAATTAGGAAACTGCATTTGTTGTGATTGAAACGTCACTGCCACCTCACCTCCTCTCTTTTCGTTATCAGGTGGCTTGTTTGATAAGGAAACAGGTTTGGAGTCCAGCGTTTGCTGTTTTACTCTTAATGAGAAGAGGGTGGTGGTGGTGGTTCCAACGGAAGGTTGTTCTGCGAGAGTTGGAGAGAGATCCGAATTTGAATTATGTAAAGTGGGACTGCTTCATGTATATTGGAGTTCAGTAGATTTTGTTTTGTTTTGTTTTAATTTTTGATTACTTGACGACCGAGCCCCCTTTACCATATCGCTCATCTCAAATTAACACTTTCTGCTCTGTTGTCTGTTTGCTTTTTTTCGGAGTTTTTATTGGCTGATGCAACAATGATATCCATAATCTCTAGTTACTGCTCATTTTCCGCAACAAAATGTTATGTTTTCTAATAATATCAGTTCTGAGGAGGAAGTCCGGGGTTTTCATTGGCTGAAAGATATCCCCAGTGTCGAGCTCGAGAAGCCCTCTGTCCGCAGTAACAATATTTCAGAGGAAGTTTCCGGGACAACAAGAACAGACGGCGCATTCAAGGTGCATTCATCGGATTGTCTCGCTGAAGAGTTAAATGTGCACCAATGTATGCGCTGCTGTACTTCGATATTCATATTGACGAAAGAGTTATCTCATGAATTATAAAACAAAATTGGATTTGTAACAATGCAGAGAATTCCTGTTGTTCGGGATTTTCTTGGAATTGAGAGTTCTTAGAAGCTAACGTTTTCTTGAAAATCTTTAAAAATGAGCACTAACTGGAGATAATGGATCGAAGTTCGCAGGTGGCCGTTGACGATCCAAGCGTGTCAACAGAATTAACGGCGACTGTTAGACTACACCAAGTGATGAATGCATAAGTTTTGCTTCAAGATATCGAGAGCAGAGTGCGAATTGTAACAGCATTAATGTATGTCTGCATGCCGTTCAACGAAACAGAAAAAAAAAGCCAAGAGAGAAAAAGTAGAAAATAACAGAATAATAAAAAGCGCAGATTGAGATTAGGTTAGGTCCCGAGTTAGGTGTCCTGTGTGCGACACCCTGGAAGATATTTGGTGAAGAATCATGTGGTTGCATTTTTCTTTCATAGCTTCTTCGCAGAAGCTTCACTCGCTGGATAAATTTTAGTTACACAACAATAGTGCGCAACATCATTAGTTACGCAACATCGGTCCATGCATACAAAACATACACAAGTTGGATAAAATAATGGAAACTCCTAGAAAAACCTAATCTGTAGGTATGTTCTGTCATATTCTAGCAAAACTGTCTGAATCTGTCTTGGAATGGACACATACAGCCCCTAGTTTCACTCATCCTTCCTAAATACTGCAGAGAAGCTAGAAGAGGCGAACGTCCCCTGACTGTTTTCCACACACCATAGTGGCTCAATATCGTTCAGGTCTGGTGATTGTGGTGGCCATAGGTAGCTATGTGTATTCTGCTGATTGTAGTGTTGCAGTTCGTTCTCATGCTCCTCAAACCAAGATTGGATATTCCTAACCTTATAAATGAGGCCAATGTCATCTGGGGAAATGGCAACTTCATCGAGAAAGCCTGATGCGCCATTATGACCTTGGTCGCCGAGAATGATCTCATAGCCTCTACTTGATTTCGTACCTTTCAACATAATCATGAGACGAGCTGAATACTACATACTACCAACTTATTACATATGTGTAAATATGGGTTTATGCAAAACAGTTTGAGGAGAGTTATAAAATGAGCACTAACTGGAGATAACGGAGAGTTAGCAGACTATTGAGAAAGAATGGAAAGGCTACAGAGGAAGCAGTCTCTTTTCTCGGGCGACAGTGAACAACATACCGATAACAATGCATACCTCAACTCTTCAAATCAATAAGCATATTATATTATGCTTTGTAATAATCGTTGGAAGAATATATGTGATTAAAAAGGAGGAGGACCTAACTGATCTTCTCAAAGGGACTCACTGTTGGCGCCTGTCTAGCTGCAGCCAGGACTGAAACAACGAAGCCAGCTCACTGGATTCTTGAAAGGTGGCCAAATACAGAGGACTCTAACTGTCGTAACTCAAAAACAATGAATCATGCGCGAGACCTTGTACGAAGGACATCGACTGTGCAGCAATTGACAAATGATTTTAACCAAGGACTGTTTCCGATCCAAATCTAGCAGAACCATGCGCCGAGAATTGAAGACTGTTCCAGTTCGTCTGCAGTGGTTGTCTGGAAGGTCTTGACTAAATGCGTGAAGACAGGAAGAAGGTTACGTGGTCTGACGATTGTATGGAACTGTTGTCCCGACACTTATGGAAGGTCGGTTGCGTGCCAGGGACTACCTGGATTTTAAACAGGTGGTGGCGTTACAGTATAACAGAGGGACATCAGGAGTTCCAACTTATTTCGCCATTTCCTTGACAAAGCCGGGAATAAATGGCGAAACTAGTTGGAACTCCTGCTGTCCCTCTGTTATACTGTAAGGCCACCTGTTTAGTTAATAGGAACAGTATTATGATCCATCCTTCCACCGATATACCTGGATTTTGTTCCCGATCATTAGGTGTTTCGGCAGGACCGCCTGGGAACTCCGATGACTACTTGATCACTCACCACTTGCTCAGTTTCTCATATTCTGCTAACTCTCTATTATCTCCAGTTAGTGCTCATTTTTAAAGATTTTCAAGAAAATGTTAAGTTCTAATTTGTTTGACTGCTTCAAAAACTTGAAATAGTCATTAGCGATGGACTGGAACTATTTCTGATTTTAGTTATTCTGGAGGAATAAATTATGGAGATTATTTTTGTAGCATACTTTGGACTAGATTTATGCTATACATACACGGGCGCGCATACACATATACATTAAATTTATATATGCAAGATTTTAAAATTCTGAATCCGATTCTGTTGTCGATCGGAGCCCGATGCCAGAAGTGTCTTGTTGAGTGTGGAAGGACGAAACGAAAGGAAATTAGGATTCACGGCGCGTTTCATCCCGCCAGAGCAGAATTCGCGCTCATTTATTCGCCATCTTTGCAAGGGAAAAAAATATTTCTCCCAGCCCCTTCCTCATGGCATCTCTTGATAATGGTTCGATGGGAAGGGGGTAGAATGATCGTTTTTTTTTCTTTGGATTGTGAGTTCAAATCTCAGCTGAGTTTTCCCACAATTTCCAGAGTGGAGACTCGGGGATGAAAACTGCAACACGTGCGTCTTTGTTTTGGGAACTGGATGAGTTTCGAGTAGGAAGAAGGCCTTGATGAAAGGAAGTGGTGAATGAGTTTTGAGTTCCGTTTCATAAAGCTTTATTAGGCTCTTTTGGTCGAAAGTTATCCTCCTCGTTTTTTGGTTCTTGTATTCCAAAATCGTAAAGCAGACCGAAGAGCTTATCTTTATGTTCCGGAATTAGCATTTGGGCTATAGCCCTGCTGTCGTCTTTGGTGCTGTCTGTAATTTTGCTGTGGAATCGAGCCATATGCCTAGATGACTTTTTTAATTTGCCACGTAATTTAATTAATTGATCTGTAAACCCAAACATCAATTAATTAGCACCTACACAAAATGTTGGTCTGGAATGTTTGAACCGTCAGTAACCTGATGACGACATCTCTTGCGGTTATAACAGCAGCCAGCTTCTGAGGCGTGCTGAAAGCTAAGTTGTGTTGGTAGCTCCCAGATCTTACCCGCCTTCCCAACTCGTTCCAAAGATACTCTCGCTTTCCGTAACAACCACGAGATTGTTGGGAGCACTTCGTTGTTCAGAAGATTACATATGGCTGCGACTTCCATGTTATCACGAACAACCAGCGGTGGTCCAGTGCTTTATTACGTGAAGCACTTCCAAGTCATAATGTTAGGGTAGGCCCAAATACTCTTTTGTAGGTAGAACCATCATTTCTTGAGTAATTTTTATTTTTGAGTAACTTTTGGAGAATTGGAAAGTTCTATGCCATCCCATTCTACCAGCATTGTGAGGTTTAGTTCGTTTGTGTGGTTAAACTAGTTCTTGTGTAGCTTAAAGTTTATCAGGGACCACGAGTATTTAGCTCGCTGCCTCTATCCACTGGGCGACCGCGCGGACACAGTACAGCAAAGTGCCGTCTACAAGTGTCCTAATGGCTACTTTGTAAGATGAAAAATGAAAGGATACTCGTGGTCCTTGGTTCGAATCCGTATCCCTTGATTCCGTAGCGATAGGAAGCACGTGAGCTTGTGGCCTGGAATGGTTAAAAAGTGAGTTTTCCCACGTGCCCACGGTCCACCTCTGGCTATCCGCGCTGTGCGTTGCTGGAGTGGAACAGAGTGCGGGGTGGTTGTGTGCACACGCGCACTGGAGGATAGGGAGGACATCTGCAAGCGCACGCAGCCTTGTCGTTCGATGGCTGGCTAATTTGATTTTTTTTTTCTCTTTTCTCCTCTCGCTCCTCCTCGTGAATTGCTTTATTAATGTCATTTGGAGGAGTTATTTGATTCATTTCGGCGGAAAGGGGGCCCTGTGTTTTCGTGATAAAATGCCTCCTGACTTGGACGTGTCATGCTCCGCCGACTGTTTGTTGAGGAATATTCAATTTTCGTTCTGGCCAAACAGGGGAGCG
>JAHWFO010005382.1:2813902-2846109 GCA_023313115.1 Rhysida immarginata | reverse complement strand
TGTAACAATGGATGAATTTGCAGGGCCCAGGCTTTCTTTTTAGGAGGTGTTGTTGCCATATTCTCCAAAGTTGTACGTGGCTTTTAAAACTTTAATAAGTCCAAAATGTCTCATCACACCAAAACACAATTTTTTTAAAAAAAAAAAAAAAAAAAAAAACAAAAACTTAATCAATTAGCATAAAAATGCGTCAAGACAGTGTTTTAAGATATCCTTTAACACTGTTATTGCGCTGCGGCGAGTCTTTCTCTGCTTGTCATTGAGAACAGTGCAAGCAACCAGTGGGTCGAAGAAATGGAGAGAGAAAGTTGGAGGAAAAGTGGATGGCGAGATTGCAGTAGGAGTTGCGTCGTTGTTTTTTATGACTGTCGAATTCGATTGGGTTCTTTTTCTTTTCTGGGTGAAGAGGTTTGGCGTCTGGCGAACGTTTTGGTTTCCCGGTTCTGTCGCAACGGGGCGAAAGCGCCGCGGCTGATTGACAACAGGCGAGGAGCATCATCAGCAGCATGCAATCGATCCGTTCGCACCCGAAAACCCCTTCCTCTTCTCATCCTTCTCGCCAAGCGAAATGTTTCAAAGTTTTGTCCGATGACGAAGATAAATGGCTCCCGAAGAGTGTCTCCTGAAAGGAACAGAGACCCCCGCCAAATTGGAGAACCTGCTCCATCATCCTTCTTCGCCCCCGCCGACAGGAACAACGCACACACTTACTTCTTCTTTCTTCTTTCTCTTGGCCCTGGACTTGCTTTTTTGTTTTGGCTTGTAGTTTTTGGAAGATATGTTTTATGGTTCTGCCTCTGCAGAGGTGACCCTGTTGCAAAGAGACTTCTTTTACTTTTCATTGTGTCGAGTCATTTTTCTGACAAATTGGTAATTGGATCCTAGGATAGACTATAGTTTGGTTTTGTCTCGCCACTGTTTTTTTTTTTTTTTTTTTTTATTCGTGAGAACATTTCTTTTTGTTCTCTTTTGTGTTGGGTATGATGCAGTTTGTCTTATTGACTCTCGTCGATTTTTATGGGTCTCTTCAAATGAAATGGAGCTGACAAGAAGCCTGTGAGGCTATACTTGGCTTGTAGGATATAACGCATAGTCTTAGTCTTTACTCACAGACCAACTCCGCCCAATTAAGCTAATGAATGGTTTGCCTAAATTGAGATGGATAGTTTCAGCAAGATAAATCCATAACGCTTACAGAGTTCCCAGATGACTTGAAGACGAAGACTTTGCTGAACTGGTCCTCCCACAAGCTTAATACAATTCATCGGACATGGTGGGATATTCCAAAATCGGCCCAACGATCTATTGAGTAAGGTAGTCAAAATAAATTAGTCAAGTAATTGGTTTGGGGCTTGTTGTCTTGGACTTGTTTGGTTCACACGTGTTTTCCAGAAGAACAAGGGAACCTATTCCATACCAGGGAAACATGCCCCAGACCATGACTGATATCCCACTGCCCTGGATCACGCTCTCTTGGCATGCCGGGTCCATCCCCTCATGAGCTCTGCGCCACACAGGTCTTTCCCATCGGCATGGAACAGTTGATACCGTTACTAGTCCGACCATATGACGTGTCCATCCTATGCAGTGTCCATCCTATGCAGTGTCATATGCGATTGGTGGCATATGCACGCCGGAGTGTCCGATGAAGCGGGGTTAACAGTGGTACCCGCATAGGGCGAGGACACGCATGTTCTTATGGATTGTCCACTGGGATACGTTTCTAGCTCGGCCGGCCTTGAATTGGTCCGTGATTTGTCGCACTGTGGCCCTCCTGTCTCTGTTGACCATTCGTCTCAGGTGTCGAATTGGCTGGACGCTTAGTAATGGTGTCTGTTGTGAACTGTTACGCCTTCCTCCGACCATTCTCGGTACACCCTAGACATGGTTGAAGGTGTGAAGCCGAATTCATCCACGACTGCGGAAATCGAACTTTCCATTCTTCGGGGACTTACGAAGTCGTTACATTTCACATGAATCAAACAGCAAGCCACTTCCCACAATGCTTCGCTCCAGGGAGCGAGGAACACACGTTGTGTGCGATCCCGAATCAGCGACTTGCTATCCCATGAGTTTTGCTTAGTCAGTGTAGATACTTCCAGTTTGACTATGCTACATACCAACTGTGCGCAGATGGTTTGATGACGACTAAGACTTTGCTGAAGAGGATTCACGTTCTTTGTTTGGGCGTCTTGAGCAACGTCTTACCGGCCAAAGGAAATTAAATACTGCTGTAGACCGTGTCCACCCACTGGACGTACTTCCAGAAGGATCATGCTCCATACAATAATGCTCACACAGTGGCCAGATACCGTTTGAAGACGAAGAATTTACTTTGCTGAACTCTAGCCTCCACAATCTCTGGATCTGGATTTAATTGGAATTTTATTTGGGGTGAAGTCAAATAGGGCATGAGGCAGCTGGAGTGTAGTTCATTTTATATGGGGGGCATCTTGAGCGAGTCCTTGATGAGATGGGCTGTTGACTGTACCACGTACATGCATAGTCTGTATAGAATTGTATAGTTTTTTGGTACGAATTCAAAGTTGTATTTCTGATGGGACTGTTTTGGTCAATTCTTTATAGGCGTGATCCCATTAGATCAGGAGGCCCTGGGCTTGCCCGTTCAGTTCCGGGAATGCTGTTGTATTAAAAAGTAGAATTTCAATATTTGCATTATTGAACCAAGAGAAGAATGCAGGGGGTTTGAAAGGGATTGGCTGATTGTTTATTTGTTGTTTTGTTTTTGTCGTTTCCCCCCGGCGTATTTGATTCTCTTTGTTTGAATTATTTTGTTGTTAGCGCTGGTTGCTGGTGCGCATGCGTATGGATGGGATGTGAATTTAGGGTCGGGGAAAAGAAGAAGAAAGAGGGGGGTATGTGCGGTGTATGCGAGGGAATATGGGAGGTTCTATCGTCCGCTTCAATCTGAACTGATTGCCCGGATCATTTATTTTGTCGTGCAAGAGCGTTCCTCCAGGAATGAAGATTCCGGCGCTGCTGCTGCTGCTGCTTCGCCGTCGTCGTCTCGTCGTCATTGCGGGGCTTGCGCACCTCCCGCCGCCCACCCCTCTTCCTTCTCGTTCCCTGTGTATAGGCGGCAGGCGCACGCCAACTGATCAATTTCGCCCGTAATGAGAAGGTTGAGTTAAATGTCTCTCATTTTACACCTGACAAAGTCCTTGCTCTCGAAGAACGCTGCCTTCTTCCATTAAACCTGGATACGCATCTTAGCCAATCTCACTCAAACTTACTTTATCGTCTCTCTCTCTCTCTCTCTCTCTCTCTCTCTCTCTCGCTCTCTTTTTCTTCTTTTTTTAAAGAGTAATTTAATTTAATTTTAGAAGAAGTTGAGTTTGTTTGTTTTTTTCATTGGAAATATTGTAATAATAATTTGGAATGACAAACAAGAAGATGAGTCGTTTTCAATATGTGTTTAATTTCAAGATTGCGTGATCCGGCTTTAATTGTACGTTGTTTAGAGTTCGGTGGATTTCTGATATCTCGATTATCCCGTAGCATTATTAGATATGATTAGCAGTTGTACTTGTTATTAATTTTATTATTACGGATATTCGCGAGGTTAGGATTCGCGGATGTTTGGTAGAGTCACTAAAAGTGGTAATATAGGCTTATTTCTGTAGTTTACACCTTATATATGACCCCAGTCATGTTCATAAACATGTTAAGTTTCATTTAAAAGTGGGCTTAATATATTAGCTTTAAAAAGTCTGGAAAGCTTAAAAGCATGGAAAATTATAAATTACTACGAAAATTAAATATAAACACTTCTGTAGGGGCTTCGAGGATTCCGTGGATGTAGGAAGAAATCGCGGAGGCAGATAAGTTCAGATGTTGAAATCTTTGGCGGATTTGTGATTTCGCGAATCACGAAGCGCGAATGTCAGAGTTTTGACTGTATTATTCCTTTCAAACATACATACATACATACATACAATAATAAAATAGTACCCCATATTCCGAAGTCCCTTTAGGGCTTGTAAGGAATAATAAATAAAATATTGTAAACATTCCAAGTAGGAGCTTTAGCAGTGAAGGAGAAATACATTTGTTTGCTTTAGCATACAATTATTAAAAAAATTATTCCCCCCTCCCCCTCCCTCCGAGTAGGGTAAGGCAAGTAGCAGATCCTGAAGTCATCTATTTTCACCCCTTTATCTGCACTTTTTACCTCTCCCCAAGTTTTTAATCAAAAATTAATTTTCTCGAACGTAATAAGTAGAAAATGTAAAAAAGCTCGTATTTTCTTTCCTTTCTCATCATTTCCAAACGTATGATATATCACAAGCCATATGTTGGCGTAGTACTAAATACTAAGTGACTGCCACCCCCGCAAATCTGACCCCAATGGAACACCTGGGCCTAAACTTCATAGTAATGTAGATCTCTTCTAAAGGAATCTGGATATTGAATTTTCACGCCGTTACGTACCTAAATAGCACATAGATATGTTGTCCTCTCTGAATCCCACCCCCGTAATTCCGACCCCAGTGTACGAATCAAAACCAAACTAAATAGTGCAGATAGGAAGCTACATTCCGAATTTCAACCTTCTACCTCAAAAAATGTAGAAATTATGAAGGGGTACACAGTTAAGACATTATAAAACCAATAAGTAGCTCTATTCTTTCGCTACTTGAGCAATCGTGCGTCGACAAAGCGATTTCACGTGCGCGCGCCGATGTCAGTATGCTTAAAAGATGAACAGAAAGTAACAGTGTATTCCTTCTTGAGAAATCGATTGTTGTATGACATGCCATTAGCTCGGTATTCTTTACACTCACTGTTTTAGCACGTGAATTCGACTTGAAGGGGTCCACGAAAAATTCTGAAAAGTTGATACGGGCGAGCTAAGACTTTGATGGTCATATTTCTTGAAAAAAGTTAATCTGTTTTCAAGTTATCGTGCAAACGGCGGACGGCCGGATAAACGTACAGACCAAGGGCGCATTCTAATAAGTAGCTTTTATGCTAAAGCTCCTAATAAGGGCCTAAAATCAACAAAAAGATTAATTACAAAATAAATTCAAATACGAGGGTAATTCAATAAGTAAGTTACAAATGGAAGTTGCGACTTTCATTTTTTAATTAAATGCGGGAAACTGTCACCGCTAGATAGCAGCACTATCTAGTTTTATTGTGACGCACGACGATCGTCCTGCGCATGACTGTACAAGATGGCGGCGCCCCTGAATACATGTACCACGTGCCGTTGTGCGTTTTTTGTGAGCAATACATATGGAAGCAAAGGATTTCCACAAGGAAATGCTGCCCGTGCATGGTGAACATTGCCTGCCACGTCAGGCAATCCATAATTGGGTGCAGAAGTTCTCGGAAGGGCGGACAAGTAGCGAAGACGAACATCGCGCCGGTGGAGATCGCCACGCCAGAAACGTTGCAGCGCGTCGAAGACATCATCCGAGCAGAGAGGAGGGTAACCGTCGATGCTGTAGCAACCGCTATTGGTTGTTCACGTGGCCAGGCTTACAACACGATGCAGGAGCAGCTAGGCTTCAATAAAGTGTGCTCCCGCTGGGTGGTACGCCAGCTTACACCACAACACAAAAGCCAGAGAATGGGCTTGTCATTGCACCATCTCCAGCGCTACCAGGTTGAAGGGGACGACATGCTTTCTCGGATTGTCACTGGTGACAAGTCTTGGGTGCACCATTATGAGCCTGAGACGAAGCGTGCCTCCATGCAGTGGAAACATCCCTCGTCCCCAGCGCACAAGAAGTTTAAGGTGACAACATCGGCCGGGAAAGTCATGTTGACAGTGTTCTGGGATTGCCAAAGCGTACTGCTCATCGAATTCCAGCAACGTGGCCGCACAGTTACGTCTGCCTTGTACTGCACGATTCTGACGAAGCTTCGTGCCGCCATTCGCCGGAAGCGATCAGGCCTCCTCAATAAAGGGGTGTTGCTGCTGCTCATAGTGCCAATCAGACCACAGTGACGCTGAGGTCATTCGAGTAGGAGGTCCTCCAACATCCACCTTACAGCCCGGACCTCGCCCCGAGCGATTTCTACTTGTTTGGCCCTTTGCAACATCATCTTTCGGGAGAACGCTTTCTTGACGATGAAGCGGTTGAAAGAGCAGTGCGCGCGTGGTTCCAACAGCAACCGAAAGAATTTTACGCCACAGGTTTCCAGGGACTTGTGAAACGGTGGGACAAGTGCTTAAATTTGTATGGAGATTAGGTTGAAAAATAAATGTTGTTTGGATGTCATTATCTCCACTCGTTTCTTTTCAATCACGATTCGTACTTCCTTACTTATTGAATCGCCCTCGTAGTGTAAAAACGTCTACAGAATTTACAAAAACCAGTGTAAAAAAGAATCTTTTTTTAAAATTTATTATACAGTATAATTTTACAAACCTGAGGCGTATAAAATATTAAACCTTTCCGAAAAGAATAATCTTGATTCTTGATTTTTAAAAAAAAATTCGAAAAACATTTTGAGTAATTACCATATACAGGGTGAGTCATTTATCTTTTGACAACTGCATATCTCGGAAACTAAGCATTGTACGAAATCAAAAGTGAATTATTTCGCGGGGGAAATTCATTAGTTAAATAATTACCCCCCCCCCCTTGTGAGAGGGGCTGGGGGGAGGGGGTAACTTTGAAATCTTAAATAGGAACCCCTATTTTTAATGGTATATTCAGATTGTACACAATATTCGAGAAATATTTCATTCTTCTTGGTGGTTTTATTCAATTGATCCAACCGTTTAGGAGATAGAGGCCCTCAAAATGTTGAACTTTTAAAGTTTTGAACCCAATTTTATCGATGAAGACAAAGAGATAGAGAGTAGGTCTTACAGACATTCCTATTCTATTTTTTGATGGTCTTTAAGAATCCCAAGTCAGAATTTCAAAAATTCTAAAATTTTTAGTGCACAAGTAAACTTTTGGGGGCAGCAGTCCTAAGGAGATTATGAATGTGTATTGAAAAATATTGGGATTTTTGATATGCTGACTTGGGATTCTTAAAGACCATTAAAAAGTAGAAGAGGAATTTCTGTAAGACCCACTCTCTAGCTTTGTCTTCATCGATAAAATTGGGTTGAAAACTTTAAAAGTTACACACTGTGAGGACCTCTATCTCCTAAACGGTTGGATCAATTGAAATAACACCGAGAATAAAACATTTCTCGAATATTGTGTACAATCTGAATATACCATTAAAAATAGGGGTTCCTACTTAAGATTTCAAAGTTACCCCCCCCCCAGCCCCCCTCACAAGGAGGGGGTAATTTTTTAACTAATGAATTTCCCCCGCGAAATAATTCACTTTTGATTTCGTACAATGCTTAGTTTCCGAGATATTCATTGTCTGAAGATAAATGCCTCACCCTGTATTTAAACAAAGTTTAATTTTTTATATTGATCATGTTCTATTGGATGTTTTTGCACTTTAGTCCCATAAGATATTTGTTTAATGATTTTATTTTGCATCTTAATAATATCCTTAAAATCTATTCCAAATTTCTATATTAATAAACCATGACGAATATGTGATTCAAAAAAGCATCATAGTTGATCTTTCTAATAAAAAATACTGCAGGACTCTATTTTAAAGATAGAATGAACATTATTAGCTATGACCCCTTGATTTCTAAACCTTCCGAATGAGGTTCAGGACTTGGCCCCCTTTCTTTTTGCGGTTTCTACAGCTTTGTTATTTGACAAACAATTTAATTTTGAATTGTTATGGTATGTGGACGACAATTTCCTTTTCACCACCTTTCCACCGGATGAATATGATAATATAATTAGTCTCTTGCAATTTTGTCAGATTGGTATAGTACTAGAGGCTTCAGCCTTAACAAAACTAAACTTAATATACTCTATTAAGATATTAGGAACCAATTTTCATTCCAGATGAAGGTTTAACGATTTGATCGACCAACTAATTATTACACTGCCTCGCAAGAAGTACTTGGTGAACAGTTTGAGATCCTTTTCCTCTACTACATAACTCCGTCGTCAATTCATAGCGGCAGTAATAGTTCCCGGATTGGCGTACGGTGCGTTGTTCTGGTCCTCAACTTCAGCTGCTATCTTAAACGGCAGACTGTCGCCTACAACTGTATTTAAATTGAACAGAATCGATTTAGTTTCTCTTATGTGCTCACGGTATAATCTCCCGACTATGACGACAATATACAGGGTGTTGTATAATTCGATGATCAACTTTGGAGGGGTGGTAGTATGGGTGATTCTAAGCAAAAAAACATCATATGAACATGGGTCCGAATTTGATCGCTAACTGAGATATGAACAGAAATAAATATGCCACCACCGAGATCAACAAGTTTAATAACTGAGGCTCTGCAACGCCTAGGATAATGAATTTTGAAGGAATAATAGGGTACATAAGACTGTGTATACCATTAAATTTAATCGTATTCCAACGAGTAGTTAGTCACTGAAATGGTAGGTATGATAACTTGCACTTTTTGAAGGTGAACTTGATGTGACGTTGATGTCTTTAGATATTGTTGAAGAGTTTTCTAGTTTGGACGTGTGATGGATGTTGTGGTCACAATCACTGGGGTGGTAAATATTTGTTGGGAGATTTCTTGAAGATTTTTCAACTTTAACACATCACATCAGCGTTACACCAGAAGGTTACGTTAACATCCATTGTTTGGCAATTGACACGTGCTTTAGATAGCGTCGGCGTTCCCAACTTGAGAATATTCCGCTCTAATATTTTTTATTACAATTGAATTCAGCTGATTTTTTGCTCTGTTTTAGCCGGAAAATTTTTTTTGAGTTGCAACACTGGTGATTAAAATAATATGAAAGTGGTTATACATGGTATGTTGCCATAGTTCCAAAGACTAAGTGACTGCCACTCCTACAACTCCGATCTCACTGGAGTAATTTGACCCAAACTTTATAGTAATGTAGATCTTGCCTAGAGGAACCTCCATACCGAATTTCACTCTTTTACATGGCTAAATACCACGTAGAACTTTTGTCTTCTCTAACTCCCACCCCGAAAAATCTTTCCAAATGATCAGTAACTGGAGATAATGGAGAGTTAGACTATTGAGAAAGAGTGGAAAGGCGACAGAGGAAGTAGCTTCGTGCTGTATTGGTTTTGCTAGCACACTGCTGCAACTGAATAACTCCGACCCCAGTGGGCCAATAAATAGTGAAGTAGGAGTAAACTAAATCAAAACCAAACTAAATAGTGAAGTAGGTTGCACTTCTTCTCAAGCTATCTGTCAGGAGTAAAAGTCATTAATCCATTGTTTGGGATCGGAGTTCAGAGATCATTCCATTTACAGACCATGGACTAGCGCATCTCCGCTGGAAAGTGCCCGCGCACTGAAACGGCAACATTGTTGCATCATCATCAAAAGTCCAAATTTGGCTTTATTATTGGTAGAAATACTACTCGTTTGTACTGTCGTCTATCCGCCTGAGGGGGGTTTAAGAAAGTTTCCAGTGGCGACTTTCGTGACCAGCAGTCACTTGATCGTAGCTTTCTTCCAATTTAATTTTGTCTCAGAACAGGTCCTTGCGTCAAGGCATCCACCAAATCGATATGGATAGTGGGGTTTGTTTTGTTTTTGTTTGTTTGTTTAATTTTACCGATGGACTGGGTTTGCTTTTGTTTATGCACGAAAAGACGTTTATGAATGTTATTGCTATTTCCGATCGATTATTTCCATACTTTCACGACCTCGGTTCGGCCATCATCATCTTCATCCACTTTTCTCTCCCCGATTGTATTCACTGGAGAGCCAGTCGACATAAATTTTCTTTCACTTTTCTTGTATTGTTTTTTAAAGGGTTCCCTCCACTTTTGTTTTATTTTTTTTATTTTTTTTATTTTTTTGTTTCTTTATCCCTTTTTCCCTTCTCTCGTTTCCCCGAGATCGGTTTTTCTCCGGTATTTGGGCCTGGTGCTGCGAGCCCCGCCGGTGTCACTGGAGACGAATGCCTCGTCGTGGCTGTCGCGACAAGGATGCATTGTGGCATTAAGCCTCCGTCCCCGCTTGACTGGCTCCACTTGGAAGGAAGAAGGTGGAAGGGAGAAGTACTGCCGCTGCGTTCGTTTCTGTGTCTGTGTGTGTGGGAAGGCGAATGATGCGCATGCGCCCTGCTTCTCTTAACAAACCGCCCTCTCATATCGCCCGGGGCAGATTTATAGTCGTCGAGTCTTTGGCAAAACTATGGGGAGAAATTATGTTCAAGAGGAAGAATTTTCAACGATAAAAGCAGTTGTATTTCATTTGTCATGTACGATTTGTCTCTTTGGTGTCTAAGACGAATGGCCGCCGGCGTCACTTCCTGTTGCAACGCGATCCCCCGTGTGGGAATCTTCCTCCTCCTCCTCTCTCTCTCTCTTTCTCTGTTCATCCTTTTTTTTTTCCTAGGCCGCCCGTTTTTTTGTTTTTTTGCTTTTCTCTCGCTCTTCATTTCCAATTGCAATCGAATAAAGAGAGTGAGACTGGGAATCTCATTCCAGGACGGTCTGCCTCTTTAACATTAGCTTTTGCCTTTGCGTTTCGTCGGGGAGAAAATTGATTGATGGTGGGTCGGGAGTGCGAGAGCAAGATGAACGAGAAACTCGTTTTTGGCGCTTTTTTTTTTCTTTTTTAACGTTTGTGGCTTTTTGTTTGTCTGTTTGTTTAAGTTGGGGTCAGTGATATTAGTTGTGATGCTTGAGCGGCCGGTTCTGTACACGTACTGGCCAATGAATTAGAAACCTGTGTAAGTTTGTTTTAATCCGGTTTTCTAATGCAATGTGCGTAGTTGAAGAACCTGACTACTCATTGTTGGTGCTGGTCTAGCTGGAGTCTGATCGATACAACGAAACTGCTAACTTCATTCTCGAAAGTCTAGATCTGCTTTATTTTTAAAATTGGGTTTTGAAAAATTATTGAGGGGGAGGTGCAGAAAATCTGGTAGGTGACCCATTTGCCATTTTGGTAGGTGAATTCTGTGTTTCTGCATTGTTCTAGCCGTATCGCATCCGGTTGAAACCCACTGACTTTCGCGCATCCCTATCTCGCATCCCTCTTCTGTCCTTGGACATCTACACCATCTAGCGGCATCAGTAAGTACCATACAGTCTTGTGCAAATTTATTGAAACAAACACTTTCATCTCTAGGAGTTGGTTTCTTCCTACGACCATACTTTCCTTTACGTTTAGGAGAAACCGATCCGGTTTCCCGCTTCAGCAATCGTCATCTCTTGGTACGATTTAGCTGTGTGTTACGATCTTCGTACGTTTCCTTAGTGTCACATCCATCTCGAACAGTGATCGATTAACATCGGTCAGGCTTTCTAAAATGTGATGCAATGCAGTTGTTGCTGACGTAAAGATTGCATCAGCCAACATAAGAAATGATCAAACTGACGTTTCATGTTTGTTTTGATTAGAGGATATGCTATATCTCGAAAATGATGAGTCATAGCATAACGGTCTTAAATTGTCGATAATCGATATTCAATATCTCTATACCATGAAAGCGCAAACAAGCGCCGCGGCCGTTATTCAGTTCAGAGCAAATTCAGTGCGGCGCTTATTTCTTTCAATAGGTAGAGAAAATGAAATAACGTATACCGTTTATTACGAATTATTTACAATTCTTTATCAACATCTGAATCACCATCACTTTCGTCAATCACTTGAGCCGTGAGTCTTTTTTGCTCCACCAACATTCTATGTCCCTCCTCCATGGCTGGACCTTTTAAGCAGGTTATACAATCGTCCTCACTTCCGTCAATACCACATTGCAAAAAATGAACGTCTGGTAATTTCCTCGGATAATTCTGCCCGTGCAGTTGGTGTCCATTTTAGCAAGTACTCCAGAGAAGGTGCACACATTCTTTGAAATCGCCATATACTCGTGTTTATTTTTCGCATCGATTCATCATACTGCTCTGAATACTCAGAATGGGTCTACCAGTCACCTGAAACGGTAGAGAGAATCGCCGCGGCGCTTATTTCTTTCAGTGTAGAATTGGTGCGGCAGTAAATAGGATGCGGAGCTTGTTTGCGCTTTTACCGTATATGACAACCGATACCGATGCGATTTATACGTATATGTGCATATAGTCGAGTCTATAATAAGTAAAAATTTGAAAAGATTTTCAAAATCGGACTCATCTCTACGAAATTAATATCGGACTCACTTTTTAATTTCGTTTACGTGATGATAGCTTGCTTATTCTCATCTGGTTTTTCAATTATTTTATAAATTTACTAAGTAGTGTGACAATTTAGTGTGGCTCGGGGGGTAATTTGGAATTTTTAAGCGTTAAAGGGCGTCGAGAGAGCATTAGTTTAAGAAACACTGGACTATAATACGAGACCAATGAACACGAATATGACATTCAGAAAAGTATTGTCCGTTGTATAGGTGGTATTTGAGAGGATTAAGTGCAGCAGGTATGGCTGGCAGATCTGTATTGACCTGAAGGTAGTGTCTCTATTTTGCAGCAGGGATATACAAAGTAAAATCTGCTGGCAGCTCAGAAAGAGTTGGCCTTGCCAGGGACATGGCAAACGACATGGAAGGTGATTCAACAATGCCAGTTTTTGGTAGAAAAAAAGAAACTAACAAAGCCAAAGCTTACACGTCAGCATGAGCTAGCCAGATTAAATTATGCAAGAAAATATATATCTTGGACCACTGAATTGGCTAACGTCGTTTTCAGCGATGAGAAGAGATGGCCCAGAGGGTTATAGGTTATCGTAACGTCGTAACTATACTGTTGGCATGAACTCCGCAAGGAGCCAGTAGTTTTCTGTACGGAGTGGTGGTGGTGTTCCAGTGTGGGGAGCCATTGAATACAATGGAATTACAAATCTCGTGGTAAGTGATCTCGCCAGAAGGCCAAAGACTATACATGCTATTGACCCGCAACTAAAAACATTTGCTCTACTTCTAGAAGGGGACAAATGGCTCTTCCAACAGGACAATTGTCCATACTGCAAAAATTAGCAAAGAATTTAAAAAATAAAACGCATTTAGTTTTGCTTTGGATTTTACGTTCTCCAGATGTGAAAGTCATAGAAGACTTGCGGGGAACAGTGATAAGAGCGGTTACCACGGTGCAAGATAGTTTATTTCAGTGGCCGATTTGAAAAACGTGTTAATCTTGAGGAATGGCAAAACCTTAGCAGAGCCACACAACCAGAATGCAGTGATTGACAAATGACTCTTAAGTTTGTTCTCGAACAGTGGATTCAAAATGGGTAGTCGTATGCCTGGACGAAAACCCTGATTTCTGGTACAACCAACTGGAAAGTTCGTCTGCATGGTGACTGGAAGGTTATGAGGTCTCAGGAATTACGATACAGCATGTTTCTAATTCAGTGTCCAGTGTTTGTGGATGCGGGCTGGTTCAAAAGTTGGAGTATTGTGAGTGAGTGATTGCTTGTAGAGAAGCTTTTTCTAAGTTATTGTTTCCCTAAGAACATGGGTTCTTCATTTTTGATACATTTTGTTCTGTTTGGTTGATCTGTCCTGGAATCTTTTGGAGTAGGAAAAATGTTATATTTACTTGCAGTTCTCTTGCCCTTTTCAAGTTATAAATCGTCATAGGTCCCCTTTCTGAGTTATTAAATGTACAAAGAAGTATGTGTGTCTATACGTTAAAAATTACGGCAACTTGTGTAGACTGGGTGAGGTGAAGCGAGAGTTTAGGGGGATGGTGGAGAAAGGGTTGGTTGGTGTAGGGGTGGGGGGAGGGGGGTAAAAGTACTAATAACACGAGGCTAAAAGAGGTATCGATTGCGTGAAAGGAAGGAAAGCGAATGCCATCAGCGTTGTTGAAAGTGCCCGGTCGCCAGTCATTTGGCTCGTCTCCATTCTTGTCATCGGAACGGACAGGTTTAATGGCATCCATTGCCAGGAGTTACACGGTCGTGCCAAGCCAGCCAGGCAGCCAGCCAGAGCAATCGGAGTAGTAGTCGTCGGTTCGGCCCTGTTCGGCCTTCATTTGCGACCTGTCGCGCGATGCAAAGGGAGGGAGGGGGGTGTTTTGGACCTTCCCCGGTTTCCCACCTGTGCTAATATGCGCTGATGGAAACACAATACCCGAGCGAAGAGGCTTCACGGTGTGCATAAATCAGGTGACGCTAATGACGCACCAACACCTGTCAGCTCGTTTGTGCCGTCGCCGTGGCAACGCGCCCATTGTTGACGGGTTGAAGGCGGCCTCATTGGTCAGCACGATACGAGGCGTCGCAGGGGCTATCAGATGACACTAGCTGGCGCCTGACTTTTGTCAGCTCTCTACCCTTCCCCTCCCTCCCTCCACGTTTCAAAACGGAGGAGTAATGAAAGGAGAGCGCCGAGAAATGGCTAATCCGTGTATCTCGGCTTGCCTGGCTGTGGAGAATTAAACCACCTTTGGCAGGGATGGGGGGGTGGGCGACTGGGAAAGTTGGTGGTGTGCGCATGCGAAGTCGTTTCCGTTTTGTTTAATAAAGTTTTAGGCGTTCGGTTTCTCTATTAGGGTCTCGTGGCCGGCTCAGGGATCGAGAAGAGTGCTCGTTTCGACCTTCGATTTTGACGAATGCGGGTGCTACGGATTGTAACATTAATCACACTTAGTATGCTTGGATTCATATGAGAACTGCGTTCCTAATGCGCATAATTGTTCCAAGCACTGGTTGATATCACTTCACTGAAACATTCGCTTGGGACAGATGCAAACTCAATACGTGATGGGGGGGGGTGTCTATTCACTTTCGTGCACATAGTGTATTAACATAAGCTTTTCCTGATCGTCTCCCGTAGCTACCGAATTGGTGGTGTTACGGTTGGAGAATTGTCCCGATCGTCTGCGTAATCCTTGCTCTCTACGGTCTGTTGCAGTTTTACAGGCCGTTTCACTAAAGTTCTTCTGTTCATTGAGAATAGAGAGGGTGTGCTCGTCATTAGCGAAAATAGGAATTTTATTATTCGCGTTGGGTGATGGAAGTAAAGTTAAATTTGTCGACAACGTCTTTTTCACGAATCTACGAGTTTTGTTAATAAGTTCCTGATGCATGTTCTTCCATCACCGAGGGAACACGTAACATGGAGTGAAAAGTGGATCGAAGTATTCCTCCTCTCAGATGAAATGTTTAATCTTGATTACCCAGATGTATAGGCCTATTATAGGCACGACCTCCACAAACAAAATCAAGTGTTTCTAAACGATAGCTAGGAGGAGGTTCAACAATCGTCTAGAGAGCATTTGGGTTTAAAGGCACTTCTACATTGACTTTTATATATTGGGGAATGGATTCCAAGAGGTATCAAGAAATGTTGGACGATCATATTTTGGAGGAGGGTCCTAGGAATTGCGGTCCGAAATGGAATTGCCAACAGGATGATGCATTGATCCATAGTTCAAAGAATGGCTTAATTGCATTTATCTGACTGTTATCAAAAGGGCTGATCTCAATCGAGACTTAAAACTTATTGAAAATGTATGGGGTGTGATATCAAGAGAAGTTTATCGTGAAGGACGCCAATTCCAAACCGCTAATCTGGATCCTGCTTGTCTACAGAATTTCGATTTTTCAATGCCAGAGAGTGTATGATGTTATTCACCTGGTATTCCTATTGTCTCATTGTGCCATGTGATTGCGCTGAAGTTCGTTTTTAATGTGAAACACCTTGCTTTGAAATGTTGGTGTTATTTTTTTTCCAGTTTGTTTATTTAAGGAATTCTGTGAGCATTTGAATAAAGATAATATTCAAATTATGTTGTTACAAAAAGAAATAAAATTAAAGACTTTTAAGTTCTTGAGTATAAAGTGTCCGTATTAAGTTGAAACACACGTTAATTCTACTAACAGCCCCTTGTACGAGGCTAAAACCTGGTTACTACATGCGTAAAAATAACGGCAGAAACCTTTTTGACGTCACTTCCTGCTTTCGTCTTTCTGCCCGACAGAAAATTGGGTTTTTTTCGGGTTGGATTGAGTCATAGCCTACAAAGATAAGAGAATTTTCTGCCAGGCAAAAACACGGAAACAGGATGTCAAAAAATTTTTCTACTTTGTGCTTTCTGCTGTTGTTTAAGGCAGGATGTCAAAAAATTCTCTTAACTTTGTAGGAAAATGTACTGACGTCAGAACATTTTCTGCTTTGTGGTTTCTGCCGCTGTTTTTACGCATGTGCGAGCCACGCGTTAGTCAATATATAAGTCATGAAATGAAATGTAGCGTGCGTAAAAACAACAGCAGAAACTACAAAGCAGAAATTTTTTTATGACGTCACTTCCTGCTTTCGTTTCTTCTGCCCCCGACTGAAAATTTCTGTCTTTTAAGCTTGGGTTGAATTCAACTTTTGTGGCAGAAGCAGGGCAGGGAACGGTTGCTCAGCCAATAGAAAACGATTTCTGCACTGACGTCACAGTGACGTTCTCTCTCCCACAAAATAAAAATGCTGGACGATCAGCTGGCAAAGGTGAAGAGGCCCAGAAGGAAAATTTATGTGGAAACGCTAATAGAAGAGATGTGAAATATATATATTTATTAATATAATTGAATAAACAATAAATGAATACAAAATTTCGACATGATGATTGATGAGGAATGAACGAACTGTGTTGTGTGTGCAGTGAAGCCGACCGTTTAGATTAATCGAGGGCTTCACTGCAGTGCATATTTGTTGGACAAGAAACTCTCTGCCACCCAAGCGCCATCCTTTGTTGTAATTTGGCATTCTTGCCCAACACAAATGCGCTGCACTGAAGCCGTCGATCGATTTAAACTGTCGGTTTCGACTGCACACTGCACAGAACGTTCATTCCTCATTAATCAAAATATCGAAATTTTGTATTCAATTTAATTTGATTAATTAAATTATTAATAAATATATATTTCACACCTCTTCTATTAGCGCTTCCACATCAATTTTCTTTCTCGGCCTCTTCACCTTTGTGAGCTGAGGGTCCGACATTTTTATTTTGTGTGAGAGAGAGAGAGGACGTCACTGCAGAGATCGTTTTCTATTGGCTGAGCAACCGTTTCTGCCCTGCTTCTGCCACAAAAGATGAACTCAACCCAACTTCAAAAAGCAGAAATTTTCAGTCGGGTAGAAGAGAGGAACGTGAAAGTGACGTCATAAAAATTTTTCTGCTTTGTGGTTTCTGCCGGTGTTTTTACGCATGTGGGAACCACGCTTTTCTGCCACGTGAGACATCCAGAAACAGAACGTAATGGAACAGAAAAAAATACGCCCTGGTTTCTGCTCTGTTGTTTTGTGCCCGACTGAAAATTCTCTTATCGAAAAGAACAGGAGTTTTCTGTCGGGGAGAAAAACGAAAGCAGGAAGTGACGCCAGAGGATTTTCTGCCGTTGTTTTTACACATGTGGGAACCAGGCTTAAGATAGCAAATGGGTTATGCATGGTTCCCACATGCGTAAAACAACGCCAGAAACCACAAAGCAGAAAAAAATTATGACATCACTTCCTGCTTTCGTCTTTCTGCCTGACATAAAATCTCTTATCTTTGTAGGCTAGGAGTTTCTGTCGGGAAGAAAGACGAAAGCAGGATGTGACGTCAAAAAAGTTTTCTGCCTTGTGGTTTCTGCCGTTGTTTTTACGCATATGGGTACCAGGCTTTGCAATGGGTCGTAATTTGAATTCTGTCCGGATTTGGCACCGTCCGACTATCACCTCTTGGACCCACAGAAGGAATCACCTTGGTTCCGAAACTTCTTCGCACCCCTCTGGTTCTCCCGTCGGCCTCGCTCTGGTCACAATGATGTCATGAGTGTTTATTGATGCCTTTCATTTTTAACAAACTTGTATGTGATTATAGAATATACCTTTGAGTTACTTTTTATTATTTCATGGTGAGTAAGGGAGACTGAGGATAAATGGGACACATGCTCTATCATATTTATGGTAATCCTGAAGAAACGTAAGTGTAAGGAACTTTTCAGAATTCATTGATGCAGTGCCTGAAGTAGCGCGAACTTTATAAAAGTGACGTGATTTGGCCGTTCAAACTCTTTTGAAAAGCCATAAAAGCGGCGTCTGTATGGGCAACGGGGAGGAAGAAAGCCGAAAAGGGCGCATAATAAGCGTAAAGGTAAAGGGCTCTACGGGATAATTTTTTTCCCCCTTTTCCTGGATATCTCTTTTTCCCTTTCCTTCCTTCCTTCCTTCCCAGGATCTCTTGTTTTCTCTCTTGTGTGTTTTCCCCTTTTGCCTTCGACGATCCGTCCTGATCCGGCGCTGGCTCTCACGTTTCTAGCCCGCTTCTGCTATCGCCAATCGGAGGTCCCGGCGCGGAATTCACAGCCATTAGAGTCGGGGGCGGCTGGATTTATGGAGTGATAAACATTGACTTGGGCGCTCAGGTTTTAACGTACAAGGAGGAGGAGGAGGAGGGAGGGGCTGCTGGGAAAATGAAAATTCCCGCCGCCAGAGGCTCTGTCTGCAAAAACAATCGTCGTCGTAATGATTGCCGCCAAACCGAAAAGGAGAAGAAGGTGGGAATGGGGAGGGGAGGGGAGGGGCGCGCGCGCTCTCTCTCTCTCTCTCTCTCTCTCTCTCTCCCGAAGAGACCGATCACTCGCTCCTGTGTTGCGCATGCGCGGTGGTATTTCATTTTGGTGTCGGGGCGCCCACCTTCTTCTTTTCGTGCCCCTCTCTTCCTTCGAAGCGTGTCTTGAGGGAGGCAGGATTAGCCCCACAATGCGAAACGATAGAAGTACGCCAAGGAATTTGGACCCGTTAAGGTGGTCGCAGGAATGCCGGGAATTTAACAAACAACATGGTTAAAGAAATGCTGATTTTTCCACGTCCCAAACGTCAAGACATCGTAAGAATTTTATTTAGAAATTTAAGGCCCCGGACTTTGTTGGAGAGGGGTGGGTCTCCGCTGAATAAATAGCCTTCCCCTGCAAAACTAGTTCAGAAAGTTTTCCAAGGCAAAAGAGTTATAAAAAAAAAGGCAACGCAAACGAGCGCTCTTCGTGCTTAGAATTCCTCGTTTTCTTAATATGTTAATCATTTATGTATGTACCTGGAATACTTTTCTGTCTGTCTGTCTGTCTCTCTCTCTTTGAAGTAACAATTAAATTGTTTCCTAGAAAAAGCGTTCTGGGAGAATTACTTTCAAGAAAGCAAGTATAGGTTAGATTTCAGTTGATTGCTCTTTGGTCTGTTTAATTTGGACAGCAGTACGAAGCGACAGATTAGGCTGGTGGAGGCTCTGTAATGGTCTGGGGAATGTTTTCCTAACATACTCTTGGTCCGCTGATACCTCTAGAAATTATGCCTTAATGGTCAGGGCTACCTGAACATTGTTGCTGACCACATTCATCCCTTCACGGCTACTGTTTTTCCCCGTCGAAGGATATTTCGAGTAGGATAATGCTCCGTGTCTCGAGGCTCTTATCGTCATGGAATGGTTCCAGGAGCACGATAATGAATTCCACTTATCCTCTGGCCACCACAGTCCCCCGGTTTGAACCCAATCGAAGATCTTTGGAGGATGAGCTGGAACGGTTTATTCGAGGCATGGATCCGCCACCATCCAATAAACATCAGCTGGGAGCAGCTGTTGCATCCGCATGGACAAACAATGCTTCCAACGGCTAATTGAATCCATGCCGCGGAGAATTCGTTGTTATAGCTGCTAGGCGCGGCACAGTATTAGGGGGGTGTTCCTAATAAACTGGCCATTCAGTGTATAGCCTATTTTCGGATTCCGCACTGCGACTAGCTTGGACTTTCGTATCAGGTTTTTACGGCATTCTTCGTTTCAGAGATGTTTACTCTTAAAATCAATGCGTCCTTTGTGGGACACCCTGTACAAGGAGCAGTGCAGAAGTGTGTAGCCAAGCTTATTTTTATTAATCCATTTTAAGTACTGTCCATTGGAAGCTATGTGCAGATTCCTCCGTTGATACCAATCAGAGGCCCTATTCTCGAAATTTTCGTGTTAACAACTCCCATGAGTTGGGAGGGTCACGTGGTACAAACACGAATGATCAGACAAAATTGGTATTCTCGAAAATCAACTCCCGTGTTTTTCGTTCTCCCCATGTGAGTTGTCAACTCACGTGAGTAGAGCTTGTGAGATAGCTCCGCACAAAAAAAAAAAAAAGAAAAAACATGGCCGATGTTTCGTTACGCTGTATTGAATCGGAGCATTGGAAACAGCGGAAAGGCGTTGTTTGAGGAGGCAACAAGTTTTACGAACGCGGATTGATGCTTTCGACTGTCATGAATGACATTTTCGTCACTTATTTCGACTATCAAAGGATTTCGGCAAAAATTTTGATAGACAACCTTCGACCGATTTTAGGGGATCAAACTCGAAGATCAGCATTAAGCCTACAAAACAGAGCGATAGATAATATGCACTATCGGCACAATCCCGCGATGACTAATCACGCGACCAAGGTAAATGACATCTTTATTAATTTAGCTTTTTACTCGTAACCAAATAAAAAAGGACCTTCACTTACCTTGATCGCGCGATTGTGCGTATAGTGCAAATTAAGCCTTTTTTTTCCATTCTATGTTTGATTTCTTTGTTCCGACGCAAGAATTCAATTTCATTCCATAGTTGTTCGTAAACTCGTTATTAAATTTTCCTTTATACATTCTTGTATTATTTATGAATAAAATTTCTTTTTGCTGATCTGTGATTCTTTTGTTTGCCTCCATACCATAGCCTAATGAAAACTTAGGCTTTCATTAGGCTATGCTCCATACTGAGCGATCGTTTGGGAACAGTTTTCGCTTATTTGATTGGTTCTTGATGAATAGTCTCGATTCCAGACGCTTAGAAATGTCGAAACTCGTGTGAGTTTGACGTGCGTTACTCACCAGTCGTGTTCGTTTTGTAGTTTGAACTGCAGAATAGCAATCGTGTGAGTTAAAATCGCCCAAATGAGATAGTATATGTGAGATGGATTGTAACACGGAAAATTTCGAGAATAGGGTCCCTGAAGAGGCTTGTTTACCACTCGACTCTGTAAAACCCCTGAAATGACGCCTAAGGTCAGTTTTAATGTGATTAAATACGAAGAAGTCGCAGATAGCCAGATCTGTTGTGTAAGGAGACGCGCTGCTCCACTAAACTCGGCAGTCCGAACTGCTTGATGAGCAGGAGCGTTGTCCTCGTGCTTTAACAAACCTCGAAGTCCAGTTCTTGGGCACTTTTCTCGCCCGTTTTGCAACACTTCTGGAACACTGAAGTGAGGGTTTTGCCTGTTTGCAGAGGAATGCTACATGGCCAGGGCTGCAATAGAACCTAGCAACCCATAACCTCTGCTTTGTGCAACCACTCCTTTTGATGGATCTTTAGTCTCAGGGTCATAGTGATAAATTTTGTTAGGATTTTTTCCCCACTTTGATGTCAACATGTCAATGACACCCTCAAAAATTTTCACTGTTAAGATTTGGATTGTAATATATCAAACGACTCGGAAGAACTTGTTATGAACGAATATGTAAGAATAATTACAAAGTTCGAAGATGGTCGATATTTATTCAGGGGTACCTGTGTAAACGATACCACTATTGTACCACTGGAATTTTTCACTGCTAAGATATGGCATGTAATATATCAAACGACTCGGAACGACCTGTTATGAGCGAATATATAGGATTAGTTCCAAAATACGAAGATGGTTGTATTTGATTCAGTGGTACATGTTCAAATGATACAAATATGGTACCATTGAAAAACTTCAACATTAAAATATTCCATGTAATATATTGAGTTTATTACTAATGATCTCTCTGATAATAAATTTGTTGTTTCTCTGTTCTTAGATTACTCTAAAGCTTTTGATTCAATCCCTATCCAACTTTTAATTTTTTAAACTTTCTTCTTTTTTTAATTTGCATGGTCCCCCATTGTTTTGGTTAACTGAGTTTCTTACAAATCGTAGTTATTATCTATCTATTCATGAATTCCTTTCACCCACACTAATCCGTAATGTTGGGGTTCCTCAAGGTTCTATTCTTTCTCCGTTGTTATTTAATCTTTTTATTAACGACCTTACATATACTCTATCTCCGATTTCTTTAATTTTATATGCTGATGATACCACTGTTTTGTTTTCTGACTCTAATATTTCTAATCTTGTCCTGGCTATTAATCAGTCTTTATCAGTCTTGAGCTCTTGGAATTCTGCTAATGCCTTAGTTTTAAATCTTGTTAAAACTAGGTACATGCTATTCTATCAGCGAAATAAACATAATGTCCCTTTGGATCTTAATATAGTTTACAACAACTCTCCTATTTCAGGTACCGACTCCTTCAAATATTTAGGTCTCACGTGATCTGTCCTGGGACTCGCATGTTAATTATCTAGTGTCTGTTCTTAATAGAAAACAAGGCATGATCTCGCGCTTATATTATCTCCCTTCTGATATCTTAATCCTTCTATACTACTCTCTGATCCACTCTGCTTTATGCTATGGTATTCAATTCTGGGGTTCCGCTTCAAACTTTAGTCTTTCTCGTCTATATCGACTCCAAAAGTGGTTCTTGAGATGCCTCTTGAATGTTCGTAAACCTACATCTGTTTCGCACCACTTCAAATCACTTGGCATTTTAACCATTTTCCAAATTTACATTTCTCAACTTTGTTTGTTCATTTATAAACTCGTAAATTCCCATCTATCACTAGCTACTCCTTTAATAATTACTTATCAATATCACTACCATTCTTATACTACTCGGTCAGCTAATTCTATTCGCCTTCCCCTTGCTAAAAGTAATTATAAACAACGCAGTGTTTCTTACGCAGGAATTAAATGGTGGTCTGATTTACCTGAAGCCATTCGGTCTTCTCCTTCCTATCATATGTTCAAACGCCTTTTGAAAATCTATCTTCTATCGATTAACTCACTTACTAACCCTCGTTAACCTTTTGGATTATTCTGTTTAGTTATTTTCTATATAGCTTTTTATTATTTATTTGTATTTACTAGTTATTATTTTGTTTTACTTTGTCCTTTCAAGGACCCTTCTCGTCGGCCATGTGGCCATTTGGGCCTTGGACAGGATTTTTTCTTTTTATACGATTTAAATAAATAAATAAATAAATAAAATATCAAACAACTTGTAACGACATGCTATGAACGAAAATATAAGAGTAATTACAAAGATCGAAGATGGTCGACATTCATTCGGGGTAGCTGTGTTAATGATACCACTATTGTACTACTGGAAATTTTTAATGCTAAGATAGGGCATGTAACATCAAACCACAAGTAACAACATGCCCTGAACGAATATAAAAGAATAGTTATAAAATTCGTAGATTACGAATTTGGATCAATGGAACCTGTTTTAGGTTTTCAAGAGCAATTCAAACACTTTCCAAATAGTGTATGTGGCGGGGATTAGTTTAGCCTTTCGGTACTTGGTTATGTCATTCCTTAATGGTTTATTTAGTTTGGTTTTGATTGGTCCACTGGGGTCGAAGTTTCGGGGGTGGGAGTTAAAGGGGATCAAAAGATCTACGTGGTATTTAGATATGTAAAGGAGTGAAATTCGGTATGCAGATTCCTCTAGCAAGATCTATGAAGTTTGGGCCCAATTGTTTCCAGTGGGGTAGAACTATTAGCGTTTTCAAAGGACAGCATACGGCATGTGATATGTCATTCGATTGGAAATGATGAGAAATGTAAGAAGATAACTGACATTTACAAAGCAAATACCACCATTATCATGAAATGTATGTTCTCTTAAGATGGAAACGAGGCTTTCCTTCTCACTGGTTCTGCAAAAACTATTCTGGTGTGGTGATTTCTTGCATTCCAGTTTGCTCTGGTGCTCACCAAAGCGCAAGGGCAACCATTAAAATCATCAGTCCCTGCTTTCCACATGAACAACTGTTTGTAGCATGCTCACGTATTGATCTCCAGAACACCTTTTCATCTTGTATTTAGTAGTGGGGATATGTTAATGATTTATTTAATAGCAGTTATTAAGTATAGGGACATTTGAACTGGGGCGATTTTCGGGAGACGGTTCCTGTCTGATCTCGGTATTTGCTTTTTTTTTTTTTTACATTTTGAGATACAAGCGACGGCGTAGATTTTTCTTTACGGGGTCCTTTTTTTTTTTTTTTTTCTTTTATGTTGGAAATTTCTCGTCTTCTCGGAGAGATCTCGACGATTATTCTGCCTCTACCTTGGGATGATAAAAAAGGATGTTTCCCTCCCATTCCCTGTGTTTCTTTTTCGTCCAGTGCTTTTTACTACCAGTAGTAAACCCCCGTGTGATACCCTGTAGATAAGAGCGCGAGGAAGACAGCGGCCATTGTCAAAAAAAAGAAAGAAAGAAGAGAGAGAAGTTCTCCATCTAGTAGTCCACATTGGAAAGGATGGAAAGTTGAGGGGGTGGGTTCCTTTTCCTCTTATCTTTTCCACGTGCTCTCGTGCTGCACTGGCGGCTGTTTTTCTATCTATCGTTCGATATTTCGTCCGCTTGTCCAGTGAAAGATTGCGACATCGTTCGCTCTGACGTTTGTAATTTTGCGTGGTGGGGTCACGGGGGCCTTCTCGGTGCAGCTGAGCTCTTCATTTCTCCCCATCATTGGACTGGAGTAAAAATGTGTTCTGGAGGATGTCGGTCCCTCCGAAAACGACGCCTTTGATGTCAGCTCTGAGGCAACCGGAGACGCGCGCACTTTTTTTTTTTTTTTTTTTTTTTTCCTCCGCTTTTCTGGGGGGTCTCATCACGCAGGCGCACACAACCCAATCTCACCTGCCGCTTGTTGTTTCCCCAGTCTCCTTCAGCCTCATCTTCCTTCCACGCAAAGAGTCCCAGCTCCACACTTGGACGAATGGAGCTTCTGCCAGGAATGAAAGTTTTTTTTTTTTTTTGAGGAGGAGGGGGTCTGTTGTAATTGCCCCCTTGCCTCCCTGCGGGGGTCGTGGGCGCTGACTAAGCGCACTTCCTGTCCAGTGGATTGCGAATGATTGAAGCAGTCACTATAGGAACCGTCGTTTCTAAGACCACTACTCTCTTGCGCTTGCCAGAAACAAAGAAAGAAAGAAAGGAAAGACAGAAAAAGAGTAGGAAAGAAGTCGAGTGAGAATGGGGAAAGGCAAAAAGAAGGAATTGGGAGCTGCTGCAGAGAGGGGGGGGGTAGGGAAAAGATTAAATCTCCATCGTAATTTCCCTTTGTTTGAAAGTTTAACTTTTCCGCTTTAATTTCGCATCGACGTCCAAACGCTGAGTTTTATTGCTGGGAAAGCTACACGGCGATTGCCGTGGAACGTATAGAGATGGGGTCCGTATGAGCCGATTGGAATTGCTCAAAAGAAATTATCCTCCGTTCTCTTCTCTTTTTTTTTTTTTATCAAGAACCTTGGGGAACGTAAAAGACTTAATTCCATTTAAATATAATTTAAAAAAAATAAGAGGCGCTACAGTGGTTTTTATGTAGACAAAAGTTATAAAGTTTTCGGGAAATCAACATAAATTAACATGAATACATTACCCCAAATTAATAGAGCGGGTCCACATTGCGGGTCAGCAAGTCTATTCGTGAAATTTCGGGAAAATTGTAACAGCTTTCAACTGTTGTGATATCGTGAAAGAATGGAACACAACATGCCTCACGTCGGATAATACCCAAAACTCGTTGAACGTGACTGTGCGCAAAGTTTATAAAAACCGTAAGAAACCTCTCCCAAGTCAACAATCATCAACAAGGTGTTTCAACAGATAATTTTGCGAAAAGAGATGCATATACCCAAGCCAAACAACAAGGCTCCATTTGAATTGTCAAAAACTAGACAAAACTGCTTCTGAAGTGACGAATGGGCGTGTTTTGGTATGGCGAATTTGTTGAAGGAAATTTGATGTCTGAACTCTGCAAGGACATTTTGGATAATCAGATCTTCTTATATGTGTGATTTTTTTTTTTTTTTGGTAAGGAGGATTGTTCTTTTTCAGGATGATAAAACGCCATGTCGTATTTCGACTCACATCAGATAGGGACAGTCACGAATATAAATGTCCAAAGTCCTCTGTGGTCCGCACAGAGCACTGACCTTGATCAAATCGAACATTTATGGAACGGGTTGGAGCATCGAGTGAGGCCCAAGGAACCCTGTATGCCCCAAACGTAATATCAGCGCGCGGATGTCCAGACAAGATATTAAATAGATAAGCCAAGTACTGATGAAAGGCTAAACTAGTCGCCATCACATAATCCATTTGAAAACATTAGAATAACTTCCACTGAATCAAATTCGATCATCTTGGAACTTCTTGATTACTGTTATATTACAGGGTGAGTCAAAAGTCTGTTACCCCCTTCCTATCTTGGATACCAATGTAGTTAGGCAAATTGCAATACAGGGAATGAATAGGAACTTGAGGGTGCTCTATCTGATGGAGCACCTTTCATCATCTCAAATATGCAAATTAGGACACATCCAAATTCTATCTGGAAAACCGTAAGAGATACACAACAAAATTCCAATTGCACATTTGTTCAACAGCAAATTTCAAGCAAAACAAAAAAAAAAGTTCACCACAATCCTCATTGCACAATTCTGCACGACATTTCAACGATGCCTGGTGGTTGCATGATAATTTTGCCTCGGCTCACCAAAGTAGAGGATCATGTTGATCATTTCCTGGTTAGTGTACTGTGCCATCTTGCTTTGCTCTGATTTTTTTTTCTCACCTTCAACATGCCTTGCTTTTTATACCAATTGCACAGAAAACTGGTGACTTTATGGTAAATTGTGGAACTTTCGAGAACAGGATGGGGAAGGTGCAGGAAATAATTTGCATGCTTGGCAAATGGTATTCAGAAGGACAAAAAAAACACTCGGTGGTTACTTCCGAGACTTGAACCAGGATCTTTGGGCTCTGTTGCTCTTGTTTCCTCCTATGGCCACTTATCCCTTGCCTCAATCTTGACAGGACTCAAGGTTTTAATGTTGCAGAGCTTGCATTGAGGATTGTGGTGAACTTTTTTTTGTTTTGCTTGAAATTTGCTGTTGAACAAATGTGCAATTGGAATTTTGTTGTGTATCTGTTAGGGTTTTCGAGATAGAATTTGGATGTGTCCTAATTTGCATATTTGAGATGATGAAAGGTGCTCCATCAGGTAGAGCACCCTCGAGTTCCTATTCATTCCCTGTGTTGGAATTTGCGTAAGTACATTGGTATCCAAGATAGGAAGGGGGTAACAGACTTTTGACTCACTCTGTATATTCGTTCATGACACGTCCTTACGAGGGTTTGATATATTACACGTCATACCTTGGCATTGAAAATTTTCAGTGGTAACATAATGGTATCATTAGGGCACGTATCACTGAAATAACTTCGACCATCTTCGAACTGGCCCTTGCGATGATCCATATTTATCGAATTGCGAAAAACATATTTTGAGAGATACAGGACTCCCCCCCCCCCCCCCGTAATAGCATATAAAACACCTTTCGATATTTAATAAAAATATCAGTTTTCTCGTTCGAGTGTACTGTCCGTTCCATTATTGTAGGGTATAGACACTGAACTGCAAAAACCGCTGGACGATGATCGCTTTATTACATTTTGGAGGGTGGTGAGGATCGGAATTTAATAGGAATTCTTTAAAAATAAGCGAGAAAAGGATTCTTGACCCTAAGGCTTGTGTTACCCTTTTTTTGTTTCGAGGCGTCACACGTTGGTTTTCTTTTTTTGCTGTTTCTCTTTTGGCCTTTTCTAACGCTTCTTGTTCAGAATGTCGGAGTTCGTTATGGCGAGTGTCGAATTCCACAGGTGTAAGCATTCCAATATTGTTGGAAGCGCGTGCGGTCTTTTCGCGCTCGCTGCTTGTTCGCTGGCTATGGATTTAATTAAAGATGACCCGTGATTTGTTGCGGAGCACCCAACATTCCACTCCATCTCCGTCAGAATCCCACCACCAACACCACCTCCCACCAACCCACCTCTCTCGCTCTCTCTCTTTGGTAAAACTAGAAAATGCTGATTTGTATTCAGTTTATTAATGGCTTTAATTCTTACCGTCCTTGAGAGATACGTTTACAGTGCTGCGAGTTTTTATTTTGAGTTTGCTCGCTCTTTTGTGGGCGCGTATTTTGTTGTGTTTTTTTTTCTACCTCTCTCTCGCGGCTCTTTTTGCTTGCCTTTCATTCCTTTCTTAGCCCTTTTACGCTCTTCAAGTGTCACCCGGCGTTGTCAAGCGGGAGAGAAGGAGGAGACAGTCTCTTCGTTGATTTCGGCGCAGAGAATTAAATGAACCCAATTCGGCATTCCTTTCACAGCTGCACCAGCAGCAGCAACAATAAACGGAAAGCCTAACTCTTTCTCCTTCCAAGTTGGAATGTACGAGAGAGAAACTGAGCCATTCTCGTCTTTAAGTCGCTTTTCTTTACTTAGAAGATTTACTTGAGCTGTCTTTTCAAAGGTATCTCGACTCCTATTAATTTGTTTTAATCCGTTTTTATGCAAAATGTGGGGAAACCAAGGATGACTTAACTGATTTTGGAAAAGGGCCCATTGTTGATGCTCGTCTAATTGAAACTACCATTCTCGAAATGTCCATATCCGGCAGATCGGGTAAGTTCGTCTACAGTGGTGTCTGGAAGGTCGTGGCTGGACACATGAAGATTGGAACGTGGTAATATGGTCTGACGATTAACATTTTGTACCGATGTTGGTGCTAGATGTTTTGGCGGGAGATCCATTGTGCTTTATCGAGACTTCTCAAGATTCTGGTAGTGGTGTCGTGGTACGGAGGTTCTTTTGCTGGTATAGAAGTGGTCCTCTGATATTCAAGGCAGATCGCATGCATTCCACAGACCCTGTGAACATTGTTGCCTGGAGTTCCGCGGAGCACAGATTGAGAAACATATCCGACATCAAGATCCTCTACGACCAAATCTGATAATACAGAGGTTGAGTCAAAAGTAGTGGCCGACTCGGGGGGGGGGGGGTTAGGGTTTTACAATTTTGGGGGAAAACCATTTACAACAAGGGTGTATCGCAGTTTTTTAAGAGAAAAGCGTGGGTAGAAACATCAGTACGAATTTGAATGTCATAGACATTGTGCCACCTGCGTCAGCCAGTGTAAGAATATGGCAGAGAAATTGTGATACGCGGGCTAAGGGGACCAGTGCGCGAGCAGCAGCCGCCGAAATTTGCAGGGTGGAAGTTCAGGGTGTGACCAATGAACGGACAGCACGACGATGGTTCTCCCGCTTTTCGTCTGGAGACGTGGGCCTGGAAGATGCGGCAAGGAGCGGAAGACCCAAAGAAGTGGAGGACGCAGCACCACCCGTGGACTAGCGGCGGACATCGGGACATCACAATCGAGTTTGGTTCGACATCTGCACGCCATGGGAAAGGTCACCAGGAGCTGCCGGGCGCGAAGAACATCGCTTAAGTTGCAGGAGTTGGAGGGCATCGATGTTTAGCCACATCTAGCCTACAGCCCCGAGCTGGCACTTTCCGACTACCATCTCTTCCGGTCCATGGCGCACTTCCTGCGTGGACGGCGCTTCGCCAATGTCAGTGAGGTTGAAGACGCCGTGCGTGACTTTTTTGCCCAGAAACCGGAGGAGTTGTTTCGCGAGGGCATCCGCCAACTGGCTGATCGTTGGATGAAGACCATCGAGCATGCTGGACTCTACTTTGAAGATTAGCAACGAGTGGTTCCTGTCTGGTGCCCATTTAAAAGTTTGCGCGGTGATCGGCCACTACTTTTGACTCAACCTCTGTAGAACTAAGGGAATGGAGGGTGAAGAATACCTGGTTTTCCATTGACTTACAAGTGCTTCAACACCATCTTGATTCGATGCCAACAATGCTCGCATGCGAATACTAACCAGCACGTGTTACGATGCTGAGTGCGTAACTCGGGAACTACTCGTTGGAATTCGAGCAAACTTTAGCGGTATACAGAGTAGGTGGAGCCTGCAATTCGTTCCAAGAGCAATGCTCGCTCTCACATAGCCCATAAAAACGTTACGAGATCTCCTACTTCGTGTTCTTTACGGCCCAGTTCTAGCACTTTCGGAATATCATCTCTTTATTCCATTGAAGGGATTTTTAAGAGAGAAGAATGAAGATGTTGTCGACGCTGTTTAAGGTTCGCATGCAGTCAAATGTCCTTATCTTCTGGTGTTAGAAGTTGATATTGATATCAACGATAATAATCTTCCTGGTATATGAAGCAGATAATGTCTCTCGATAGGTTTTAGTTAAATTTAATGACTGTTTTTTGTTTGTGTAGAATTCATTTTTCAAGTTCGTGGAACTCTTTTTTTGGAAATGATAAAAAAAGTTTTAAAGTCGTTTTATGAAGATCCCTTTAAAATTTGGACCCAATTGGACGCTCGTTTTGCGCTCATACATTCCACGGATTCTTCTACTTCGGCGGTCACGTGGTTTCCCTCGTCGCCCGACAATTTTCCAATCAAAGCCACGTGGTCGATGTCGTTCGCTTTATTGACCAGGATGACACGATGTCGCGGTTTGATCGCTGGCACCGGTGATGGGTTCGACGGCAAAGAACGGAGCTGAAACTGAGCCACCACCTCCTCCTCCTCCTCCTCCTCTCCTAATTTCCCTCTCTCTGCTCTTATTGATTGATTTACATGCGGATTCTCATTCCTCATACGGAAGCCCGTGTAGTCGTGACTCTCTCTGTTGTAGGATGATTCTTCGCGTTGATGTACAGGTTGTCCCTAAAAGATTTGTAAGCCAACGAGTTTTAGTAATTTTTGAACGTAAGGTAGAGAGTTCAAGCAGGTGCTCTTTTTTTTTTTTTCTGGTAGCGATGCCCCATCCAGTAAGGAGGGGTCTGTTTAGTGCCTGTTTCGAGAGTACTGCCTGTTCCAGTTACCATAGTTACATCCCATCATGAATGATCCTAGGAAGTGGTTTAGTCGCACGTGTTCGAATGGTATGTATGGAAACTTTCGGTACTAAGATATGGCATGTAATATATCAAACAACTCGTAATGACGTGTCATGAATGAATGTAAAACAAGTGATGAAGGGTTATGAAAAGTGTTATTTCCATTTTTAGCACATGTGATCGGTTTGTAGATACAATTCCAACAATGCGTTGCGTTTCAGTGCGGAGAGTGGGCGTATTGAATTGTTGAAAGAGATGAATCATCCTCGCATTGGGGAAAGCGCGTGTAGGATGCACGTGATAGACGATTATTGGAAGGTGAGATCGCTGCCGATTGCCTAAAAGGATTTCTTTATTCGTAGGGAGCTTATTATTTAGTATCGTAACTTGAAAGGTTTTTAACGTTCTGTTTTCACCAATCCATAAAGATAGGACAGAGCACGTTCGAAGGTGCGATAGTCGGAATAGGTACAATAGCACGTGCTTTAATGGTGCCATTAGGATACCCTCTTAAAAATATATAATGCTAAGATATGGCATGTAATATATCAAACAAGTCGTAACGACGTGTCGTGAATGAATATAACTAGTAATTAATGATACTTGGAATTGGTTTAGTAGTACGTACTCAAATGTATCATATGGTACCATTGGAAATTTTCAATGCTAAGATTCGGCATGTAATATATCAAACAACTCGTAGCGATGTTTCATTAATGAATATAACGAATAATTAATGATATCGAAATTGGGAAGTGTTCTAATTGTACCATTACACGTACCAATGCTAAGATATGACATGTAATAGATCTATCAACTCGTTAGGACCTATTGTTATCCATAGTTAATTTGTATCGTAGCTAATTTCTCGCTTTAATATTTATAAAACTGCCGGGAGAATGTGTGGACAGAGCAACCTGGGAGCCCGGGTTATCCAACATGTTTTTTGTTATTAGTCCAAATCATATAAACACTTCTCGTAGAAACGGATCTTTCAAGCTGACTGTAAAACTATGGTTATTAGAAGTTAGTGGTTGGTCAACTCCTCCTCAAAAGGCTATTAGCGCCAAAGGAGACCACCAGGTGGCATTGAATGAGACCAGTGGTTCATTTTTACTATACGTTGTAGCTGATTCAGCTACTAATTCAGTGAATTAAAGCAATTTTATTTAGTTTTTTAAAACTTTATTTCATTTTACATAATCAAAAAATTAAATGTAGGGAATATAAAATACAAAAGACAATCTTGGAATTCAGAATAATTTCTAAAAGTATTTTTTTAATGTCCAAAAACATCTTTTTTGTCATTACAAATTAGATAAAACAT
>JAHWFO010005382.1:2748665-2803902 GCA_023313115.1 Rhysida immarginata | reverse complement strand
TTTTTTCACAAATTCTTGAGCTATCACACCAAATGCATGGAAAAAACAATCAAACGCCAGTAATTCGTGCCACAAGTTCGACACAACATGGCGCCGACTATGAGTTGTCACTACTCTTTTACTACAGGCTACTCTAGCTGAGACTTACACCTAACACCATCTATCGGCAAAACTTCGTACCTCTTACGGGTCGGTCAGAATAAAACAATTTCGGTATTAAGTTTTCGGAACTCCTAGAAGATACACTTATGTTCTTAAAGGAGATGAGCTACGACTTTGCATTTTTTCTTCTTCAGGGAGAACAATGTTTCACTTCTACCGTGACCGGCTTGATCGCCAGATTTGTTACCTACAGGAATTGTCTGGGACGTGGACAAGCTACAAGTATAATTTCTGCCATTGCCTCCACAATAGCTGGCCTAAGGGGCTTCGACGGTGTTGTGTGAACGCTTGCCCAAAGGATTGAGGTCAGGAGAACTGGGCGACCACATGTTGGGAGGGATGTGGTCGTGAACATTCGTGGTTATCCAAGCTTGGTTGCTATGAGCCTTATGACTTGGAGCAGAGTCCTGTTGAAACATACGGCCTACCTCGTGCTACAGCAGTAATCCAGGGCTTCACAACTCTTGCCAACACATCGGTGTAAGCAGCAGCGTTGACCCTGAGACCTTGACACGGTTGGAACTTCCTGGGGGGTTTGACGCAGCCATCGATTATTTCGGCGGTTCACCTTCTGGTCTTATCGGAGAAGAACCACAGCATTCCTGGTTCCTCCGGGTGCTTCAGCTTGTTGAGGAGGCGCTTGGCCCTGTCCAGCCGGTTCTTCTTGGTTGTCTCGGACATGAACTGTCCCCTCCGCAACACATACGACTTATAACGGCAGTCTTCATGCCCCACACGTCGAATGCTCCCTCCCGAGTACCCTTATGGACTTCCCAGGGTTCTCGTCGATTGCAGCTTGGACAGAACGGATGAATTCCGGCGTCCTCATACGGTCCGAACGCCGACAATGTCGTTTCTCTGTGAAACGGTTGGCGCATCACCACTGGCAGCGTCCAGTTCTCCCCGGACTTTGAACACGAACGAACGGGCTACTTTGAGGAATGCAGCAATCTCCGAGTCGGAGTGTCCTGCAGTCAAGGAGACGATGACAGCATGTCGCTTCATTCGCTTATTCAAGTATTGCTTCCAACAATCGATAAATGGGGTTTAGCGCACGAAGATGGTCGATACCGATACAATGTCACGTGCTCTAATAGTACCACTATGATACCTCTTAAAAGTTTCAAGGCGAAGATACAGCAAGTAATACATCAAACAACTCGCAACGAAGAGCTGTGAGCGAATATAAAGTTCTTAAATACGTTTCTGACAATCGATAAATACAGTTCGATGATGGTCGAATTTGATTCAATGGAACATGTTTTCAAAAACGATTGAAAAAAATTTTGGAAACATGTTTCAAATGGTTTATATGACGACGACTTGTTTGGTCTTTTGGTACTTGGCTATGTCATTCCTTAATGGTTTATTAATAACATCGATACACCTGACCCTCTGACACAAAGATGCTAGTCGTTCGATCTGGGGTTTTTTTCTGAATATGAGTGTATTACGATTTGAATGCTAAGTTCTGTTCTACAGGTACGTGCAGCTTCTCAAGGAGCGTTTGTCCTCCCACTGATCTTAACGGTTTCACTCTATTGGAAAAGATGTTAAAAACGAAAATAACGACCCCCCCACACCCCCCACCCATTCAAATGAGACGTTTCCAAACCCCTCCTCATGAACTATGCTATTTCAATCCCACTTCATCCACGGTTTCGTTCAAATTAATAAAAAAAAAACTCTCCTACTTAATGATGAGCCTCTTAAGACGAGGACGCAGTTGACACAATGTCGTTATGTCGACGATTGCATAAACGAAGTCATGACTGTCTTCCTGTGGATTTTAAATTTTATGGGTTTGTCTGGCAGGGAACATAAAAAAAGGATTTTGTTTCTGGCTCCGATAAGAAGACGTCGGCAGAATTATGGGTAATATAAGGAAGACATCATCAAGTAGTGCGTAAATCCCTTAGGAGATTTTATTGGCATAAATCTGCTTCAGGGTTTTACCCCCCCACCCCCCTTCTCCGTGATATGTTCCTTATAGTACCCATAATTCCGCCGATGTCTTCTTATCGCGACATTACGTTCATTGCGCAACAATAAAAGTCAAAGGACCCCAGGTGAATGCTGTCCAATTGAAAGTTTTCTTTTGCAACGACTTAATGGAAATGGCGAACTAATTCGTTCAAATCTCCGAGATCGATCAAAGTAAGAGTAGCGTAAATGTACATAGTCGTGACTGTCTGCTAATAACCGGTGGGATAGAATGCTGGAAGGTATCTATGGGGTGCTGAATGGAGGAGGATCCATGCCAGATGAGCTGATCCCGAAGATGGACGATTTTTTGAGTATCCTCGATGGTTGTGCCTGTACGGTCCACACCCTCTTTGACCGATGGTACACCAAGTGGCCACTTTATTAGGAACACCCCACCCCCTACCCCAATACTGTGTTGCGTTGCGCCACTCCTAGCAACTATAACATTGTTCCGTGATGTTTGTTAATGCGGATGCAACAGCTACTCGCAGTTGATGCTTATTGGATGGTGGTGGATCCATGCCTCGAATACACCGTTCCAGCTCATCCTCCAAAGATGTTCGATTGGGTTCAAATCCGGGGACTGTGGTGGCCAGAGGATAAGTGGAATTCATTATCGTGCTCCTGGAACCATTCCATGACGATAAGAGCCTCGAGACACGGAGCATTGTCCTACTGGAAGTATCCTTCCGATGGGGGGAAACACTGTAGCCATGAAGAGATGAACGTGGTCGGCAATAATGGCGTTGTTCTACAGGTATCAGCGGACCAAGAGTATGCCAGGAAATCATTCCCCAGTCCATTACGGAGCCTCTGTCAGACTGAACAGTGGAAACCAGACAGGAAAGGCCCATCGCTTCGTGCTGTTGTCTCCAAATTCTGAGTCGGTCTTCTGCACGTTTTTCCAGTCGTCGACGGTCCAGTGTTGGTGATCACGGGCAAATTGGAGACGTTTTTTTGCGGTTTTGGGTGGAGATCAAAGGTTCCCGGACTGGCCGTCGGATTAGCCCATTCTTGCTAATGTACGGCGTTTAGTGCGTTCAGAGATGTTGTTCTGCGGTCCAGTGTTAGTTGGCGAGTCCTGACGTTTCTATTCGCACGAACAAACATTCCCATCCTACGCTCACCCCTAGGATCGACGGGGCAGAGGCGACCACAGGCATGTCTCTGGCTGGTTGTTTAACCAATCTCGGTAAACCGTTGAAATGGTTGTTCGGGAAAAGCCTAGAAGGCGTGCACTTTCGGGAAAATACTCAGTCCACCTCGCCGGGCACCAACTTTCATCCCGCGCTCGAAGTCGCTCAGGTCCTTTGTTTTCCCCATGGTGACGGTCCAGCCACTTGCAGTTGACAGGTGTGTTCTCGCTTTATATTGGTACTGACTGTCACGTGAAAATTTTATAATATCTTTGGTATTTTAAGGGGCCCCAATTTATATCAGGTCGTTGCATATCAAATGTCGGATTTGGAGGTGGGTTTCGCGCTTCAGCACGGTTTCCACGTTTAGTAGCAAGTACCCATAAGAAAGTGGTACATTCCCAGAGATAAACTTACAGCGACCAGCTGCCTGAAATTTGCACGTCTGCGATGATATTTAATAGCGTTTGAACTCAAGCGAAGTTAGTCGTGACTTCTTACGAATTACGTGTGATAATGCATTACGAGTTCAGGTTGAATCACACTGCATCCAACGGCTCTCGAAACATCAATGAGGTATTCGGTGGAGGCACCATAAACGAACCTACTGTCCAACGTTGGTTCCGAAAATTCCTGGCGGGAGTGACGGACTTGGCAAACGAGCCACGCGGCAGACCGCCCAACGTGTTGAATGACGCTAATCTGAAGCGATCTGTGGAAGAGGAGCCGTCAAAAACTGTTCGGGACCTTGCAGGGGATCGTGCTGTATCAGCGTCGACTGTCAGTAGACACCTTAGGACCATTGGCAAGGGGAAAAAGCAGGACAAATGGGTCCCACAGGAACTTATGGAAAACCAAAAAGAGTGTCGGTTGGTGGTGTGTACGGAATTGCTTTTGCGCCCTGAAGAAGCGGAGATTCTTGATCGCATTGTCACCGGCGACGAGAAGTGGCTCCTGTACGACAATAGGAAACGGTCAGCACAGTGGCTGGATGCTGATGAACCCCCGCGAGAGTTCCCTAAACCCCGGTTGCACCTCAGGAAGCTCACGGTTACAGTTTGGTGGATCATCGGTGGTGTCGTGCATTACAGCTTCCTGCAGCAGGGGAAGACGATCACCGCTGCGACGTACTGTCGTGAACTGCATCGTATGCACACAAAACTGTGTCAGCAACAACCTGCACTTGTGCATCGCAAAGGCGTCCTTCTGGATTTCGAATAGCACGTGTGAAGGTGTCCGTTCTAGAGGGCCATTAAAGATGACCTCTGCAATCCGACATTTGATACGCAACGACCTGATATATTCTAATTATTATCCTGGCGACTTTCCCGCGTGGGAGGTCACAGTGTCAGATTCCTCACATCACCTTTCAACATCTCGTGAAGTCAATGCCAATAAGAATCGCCCCTGTATTGCAGGCTAAAGGCGGCCCAACGAAGTATTTTTGGGGCATTCAATCTGAAATGAATAGAAACGAAAGAAGATTGTGTTAAAAAAATAGATGAACTGGGGTCATTCCGTATACAGGACTCTGAAGAGGGTTACTTTAATTTGAATCTCCCTGTACATCACTATAATATTGCTTAGATGGCGAACGTGTCATCAAGTAGATTTAGGAATCCCATTTCTTTAAGTATTAACCCAAGCAACGCTTTTAACACTTTTCTATTTTATGTTCCCTTTTTTTATTACGTATTCGCTTCAGAAATCAGCATACCCTCGTCATTATGTTTCTTTTTTCTCCCATTCTCTTTTTCGTCCGTTTTAAGACTGTTTTGGGGTTAATCTTGTACGGTCTGGAATCCATTAAGGCAGCAGGCTCTTTAATGCCATTTTTTTTTTTTTTTTTACACACTGAGATTGTAGCTAGCGGCCATTTTTAATAAGTAAATCGGATATTTTTATCGCTTCTTCTTTACCATTAACTTCTCTAGTAATAAAAAAAAGCAGAGGAAGGGGGGGTCACGAACATTAGCATTTATATTGAACGACTTCTGCCTTCAGCGCCCCAAGTGAGAGATTGTAATTAGAAAGTGGGCGGGGTGTTTAAGAACCACTTTGGTTATTTATAAGAAAGCGCTTCTTAAGTTTTTGCTGCTGCTGCTGCTTCCAATTCATTTAAAATTCATCCAGTGCAATGAGGAAATGAAATGCTTAAATCTAAAATAGAAAACAGCAACCATGAGCAGATTAAAAATGGTTAAGCGTGTGGGAGGTGGTTGGGGTGGTGGCGCCATTTTTCACTTAAATCTTTATTCAAGATTTGATTTCCGTCTCATCATTTTCTCTTTTTTGCTTGGAGTGAATGCTCCGGGAGGTGGGGGGTAGGGAGGAAGGGGTAAATAAAAAGGAGAGAAATAACAAAACTTGAAAAATTCGAGGTGATTTGTCATCTTTCTTCGGCGTAATGTAGTGACACTGATAGGGCCACGGGCTCTTCTCTAGATTGCCCAAAACGACGGAGGAACTTTTTTGTTTCCTTGGCAACGAGAGAATGATTTGCTCTCATTAATGATGACTAAAGAAAAAAATAAACGTCTGAGAGAGGGGGTGGGGGCTTTCTCTGGGAAGGACAGGAAATTTACAAAGGAACTTGAACAAGCAACGGAATAACACGGATAAGAAAGAAAAGATTATTATTGGGGAGTTGAGCAACGAGTTGACTTTGTAAATTTCATGCAAATGCAGCACCACTCATCAAGTTTCTCCACAACGAAGGTGTGAAAGCATCAAAGACTTCAAAGGTGGTTCACATGTTTGTCTCGGTCATTATCCGTCTTTGCTTGGTGCCAAAAGTTTGAAGGAGGGCGAGAATCCACCGGCAATGAACCTCTAAGGCAAGGCCAGCAATTGCTGTCCACGATGGCATCATCGCACGAACAAATGAGCTGATAAGGAACAACAGGCGGATTCGCGTCCGAGAATTGGTTTCAATACTGAACATCAGCACTGGCAGTATGGAGACCATCCACCACGATAAGCTGAAATTCAACAAGAACTATGCCAGATGGGTCCTTAAGCGGCTCTTCGAGAATCAGAAAACCACCCGGGTGGAAATCTGTTTCATGCTGCTGCAGCGATAGGACAGGGAAGGTGATGGCATGTTGTGACCATCGACGAGACATGGATGCATCACCATACTCGTGAAAGCAAGCGTGCGACCATGGAGTGCGACACACTAACTCACCACCACCCAAGAAATTCAAGATGACACCATCGGCAACGAAAGTGATGGCGACTGTATTCTGGGACGTTAAGGGTATCATTCATGATTTTCTACTGTGATATCCCTGAATCCGGCACTTAACCCCTTGAGTCACTATTTTTTTATTTTAACTTTCATCAACCTTTAACATTGTTAGTGTTTTGATTTAATGCGGCCAGCAACAATGAAACGCTTTTATCAATTCATTCGACACTCTCTCCATTAAAATAGCATTTTTTACAATCAAGGCGACATTCTTCCCATTCAGATAACAATGAACATTACTCACGTTAACTCGTGCGGTTTTCAAATTAAGGCTTTTACTGTTCAAGAAAACTTCATTGTTTTTATTCCAAACGGATTTTTCCTAAAAATAACACTTTTAATCATACATTTGACTTATTCGTCGTTGAATTTAGTACTGTTACCACTCATTTACGAATGAAAAATGAGTCAAGTAGGGTCTATTCAATTTGATTGTGATTCGATGACAGTCACAGATGATTTGGTTAGCTTCGGCGAGAGTGAAATCAATAATCCAGCACGTGAAAATAGTGTGGAGCCTGTTCTAGATGGTGTTCTTAGTGAACCCACTGGTGAAGGTGACGCTATTGGTACACAAGTCATGCAGCGGAAGAGGAGTGGGAGAAAAAACGCCATCATTAGTGACACTGATCGCGAACGGGTGATTGATTTGCTGTTCAACCGTAACAAGAAGTAGCGATTTTATTGGGGATTAAGAAAAATACTGTTCACTCAATCGGTTGGACTTTCAGAAAAGATAATAGAATTGAGAAGAAACCCAAAGGAGGAAAAAAACAACTCCTTAAAATGACACTCAAATTGATGCTATCGTCGCCTATGTGGAAAGTCGTCCAGATGTTACATTAAAGCAAATACGAGAATACATTCATCTAAATACAGACATGTTTGGTGTTCGGGACAAGCGGATCTCCATTTCTACAATCGACCGTTATTTACGAAGGAGAAAAATCACAGTGAAGACTCTGGATCCTATTCCTCATTCACGAAATACTCCATCTTCGATTGAAGCTCGATATGAACATGTGAAGTTTATGATGGAAGCTGAAAATGCAAAGAAAAATATAATTTATATAGTTTATGATGGTGGCTTCAATCTTCACCTCCGTCGTAACCGTGGGCCCGCTCCTATTGGAAAGCGAGCGACTATAGAAGTTCCAACTCAGCGTGGAGGTAATTTGTCAGTCTGCATGGCCATATCCGAAGATTTGCGTCGTTCAACAAGGTGAAATTTGAAACATTTCTCAATGAAATGAAAGGAAAGCTGGACGATGAAAATGAATACATCGTCGTGATGGATAACGCCACTTTCCACGAAACTGTGGAAATAAGAGCTTGGTTTGGTGTTAATCCGCGATTTCATTGCCAGTATAATGCACCCTATTCTCCATTCCTTAACGCAATTGAAGAGGCCTTTTCAAAAATGAAAATGTTGGTACGAGGAGAAAATGTCTGGGAACAAGGAACCTTGTTGGATTCAGTTGGGAGAGCAATCGCATCAATTTCGATTGAGAATTGTGCTGGATATGTGAGGCATTCTCGTCAGTTCTATTTGGATTGCTTGGGGAAACGGCGAATCGACAATACATTCATCGCCTCTGACGATCCTCTGGATGCGGATGATGTGTGAACCATCTCAATTTATATATTTTATGAATTTTTCTATTTTTTGTATGATATTTTACTTATTTCTATGGCTAATTTATTGACGACAGCGTTATTGGCTAAGTGACACAACGCTAGCTGTAACTTACATGAAATAAAAAATAGGTAACTGTGATGTATATTTTTTTCGACAAGGTGACTCAAGCGAGCAGAACTCCTTACCAGTGGTGTTTGTGTTCTGCAAGACAATGCCAGACCACACACAGCCGAACTGACGGAACGCAAATGGGATATCTTACCCCCACATCCTTCATATTGCCCGGATCTCTCCCCTTGGACCAGTGAAAGAGTTGTTCGGCTCCACTGAGGAAGTTAAAAAGGCTGTCCTGACGTGGTTTCGACATCAGCCTGAAGGTTTCTTGATGGAGATTACCTTAAGTGTGTGTCTACTAGTTGGCGTTGTATAATCAGCCTTTGGCATTTCCCACTTCCTGTTTGCTTGAAGCGGCAGACTCAAAACCATGAAGAAGGCTAAGATAAAAAAAACTTGAAAATTCTTGGTGCAAAGGTTTCAGGATATAAAAAGGAACTGGAACATGCTAATAATGTGGCAAATGCGAATAGGTTAGACAGGTTTCATAACAAATACAGGGTGAGTCAAAAGTCGCAGTACACCCTGTTTTTTCGAAAACCTTGCAGGACTTGGAAAATCTGAATATTCCAGTAAGGTATGGGTGAGGTGGTCTATCTTTTACGGTATGTACCGAACATGGCCGCCTTCTCGTAATAGGCCATATTGAATCTAAGTCAATTTTTTAAATGGAAAGGGGGTCGTGTGATATATCAAATAACATGAGCATTTTCTGACAATTTCATTCCTGTAAACAGATTTGAAGTAGCAGGCATGGTTCAAAAGTTACAACACATTTTGTTTGGAATTAGAGACTGTACTGTTCTCTATAAAAGACATGGTGTCCTTCTTGGTCAAGGCACATTTGAAGGCGCTGAATCCAATCGGTCATGCACTCGCAGAAGGATTTCCGCAGAAATGCTGGCACACGCTTCTTCAATGCGTTGCTGGAGATGGTGTCTGTTTCGGATTTTCAGAGCATATACGATTGACTAGCTGATTCCACATTCTGCTGACAAACGTCGTGTGCTGCGTTGTGTGCTCTTGACGGAGGACGCCAAAATCATTGTTGAGGTTGTCTCGTCAGTAGCACTTATTGGACGGCCGCTCCGTGCCTCGTCAACCATAGCCCCAGTTTCTCGGAATTTCTTAATTAAGCACCTGACCGTGTTGTGTGAAATTGGAGGTGTTTCTGGGTGCCGGTTGTTAAAATCTGCAGCTATGACACGGAAACTTCGTTCTCCAGACATCAAAATGACTTCGATTCACTCCTCCGTGGTCAAAGCCATCTTCAGTTACCTGCTACAAAATGAAACAAAATGTGTTGTAACTTTTGAACCATAACTGCTACTTCAAATCTGTTTGCAGGAATGAAATTGTCAGAAAATGCTCATGTTATTTGATATATCACACGACTCCCTTTCCATTTAAAAAAAATTGACTTAGATTCAAGATGGCCGATTTCGAGATGGCGGCCATGTTCGGTACATACAGTAAAAGATAGACCATCTCACCTATACCTTACTGGAATATTCAGATTTCCCAATTCCTGCAAGGTTTTCGAAAAAACAGGGTGTACTGCGATTTATGACTCACCCCGTACTCGAACCGCAAGAAATCACAAAAGCTTTCAAAGTTATGAACGAATACTATCTTTTCAAAAAAACACCACCACAAAAAAACACGCATTAACACGCGTTTGGAAAACATTGGAAATAGGAATAATGCAGAATTTTGCTGTCAAGAAATTATAAATCCACCCGTCAAAAAACTTAGCCTACCACACGGAATTAATGCTGCTAAAACTAAATGAAGCCAGCATTTGCTCCAATTCACTTAAATACTCGATCAGGCATGCCTTCAATCAATTCTATTTAACTGCGTGCCGTTCAGTTTGATCCATGCACGATAAATGGATATTTTTAATTCATTGACATGTGAAAATTGCCTGTTGTTTGCATAAACTAAGTGTACTAACATTGCCCACACATTATCCATCGGATTTAGGTTCGGACTTCTGGATGGCCCGTTATTTGTTGCTCTCCAAACCACTGTTTTGTTGAGTGCGATGTGTGGCATGGAGCATCGTCTCGTTGGAATGTCCAAAAGTTTCCGCAATTAAAGGGCCAAAGGGTATCAAGTGATTATACAACATCTGGTACGCTTTAGAGTCCAACCTTCCATTCATTTTAACAAGATCTGTCTTACCATCCGAGCCGAATGCAGCCCAAACCAGAACACTACCACCCATTTGCCTACTGAAATATTCTTAAACCGTGCCAATATCCCTTATTCCATCCGGCGCATCTAAATTGAACTTTTCTCACTGGAAAAGAATACACAGCTCCAGTGTGTTTTGGCTCATTCCAGCTTCGCTTGCTTGTTTCGCAGTCAGCTTTAGTTTGTTGTTGCTTTTCAATACATTTTCCACAGTAACATGTGACACTTGAGAACCTATTACACTTGCAAATGACCTTCTGCTTGCTAGATCAAAAACTTACCTCTTGGCTCTTCCACTCTGTTTATTTTTCCCATATGGGTTATCTTTTTTGAAGATATTCTGAATGGCAGCACTTCTGTCGGGTTTCCCTTGTCCTTTCAGAAAGTAAACTTTTCTCGCTTCTGCTGAATATATTTCAAGTGGCGTTGTGGAATTTTCGTTTACCTTTTAGGCGTACTATGACGTGATTTGCATGTTGTAGCCTACTGCAGTTGGCTGTACCACTTCTTGAGAGCAAAATTCTGCATTATTCCGATTTTCAAAATTTATTCTTTACCAGATTCTAGAGAGTGTCCAAGGTTTATTTAAACACATGTCATAGCGCTCAATGAGTTTCTGCATGCTCGCTTCATAGAAGTCTGCCGCCGGACTCATAGAGGAAAGCCACGCAGTTGTCACTACTTCATCGTCGCTGAAATGCAGGCTGCCGAGAAACTCCTTTAGGTACCGGAACAGGTGGTAGTCACTGGACTATAAGGAGGATGGCCAACCAGAAGATATGATTAGAGCGTGGCCTTGCATTGCCATTGTGTACAGGCAAACACAACTGGTGCATTGCATTAGGTTATACATGGTGTTTGCCTGTACACAAGAGATGCGAGAAGTTTGTGCGCATGCGAGATTTCCTCGTAGCATAATAATTCAGTGATGGGCGTGACAATGGACTCGTCTACTATTCTTTGAGCGCTACTGTGGTTAAAAACTAAATAACATTTTATCGGGACGGCAATTGGGCGGGTTTCATTTGGGAGAAGGAGGAGAAGGCGTGAAAGGAAAGCGAAACGTTTCGATGCGTTGCAATTGAAGGGTTCCTTTGGCATTTGTGTTGAATCTCGACTGACTGCCTCGAGATGACCCGAGGGTCATTCGTCCTCAGTGTTTCTCCTCATTAACAGATAATGGCTCGCGGCTCAAGAGTTACGAGACGGTGACGCATTCTCGTGAAGATGAGGGGGCCCCTTTCTGCTCTCATCGAGGGGCCTCGACACGTCGCTCCCGCATTCGGCTCTCCATTCTTCTTTTCGGAGCCGCCACCGATCCGAGTCACTTGAGAAAAGTCACGGGGAACTCTTTGAAGAGGCAGTTAAAAGAGCGAGCGATGCGGGCTCGGCTGTCGTCAAGTGGTCAAGGGTCCCAAAAGTACTCGGCTTGTCCGTGTACAAACCTCATCCACCCCTCACCTTCATTTCGTTCGCTTTCTCTCTCTCTCTTCTACTATCCATTTATCGTCCACCTTTTCCTCCTCCTCCTGTTTTGAGTGGCAGTCGGCGGCTAATGCGCCGGTAATTTGTTGCAGATCGACAGATTGAGTGCGCCAGCCGATGGAGGCGCCGCAATTTCGAGAGGCAGACGAGGGTGGCGCTGACCTTTCGACGAGGTCACACTCCACCAACACCCCCTCCCCCTCGCCATCGTTTATTTCTGTTCGATTGCCCGTTGTCAACAGCATCCACTTTGCATCTGATTGCGTGGCATATAAAAAAAAAGAGAGAGGTGGGTAGGAAATTGGCACCTGCGCAAATCTGCTGGCTTCCTCTGCTTAACTTCCTGGTCACCAGTGAGGAACGATAGGGTTAAAAATTAATCATAATCCTAATAAAGGAAACGATTTCACAACAGGATACCGAACGGGATAGTTGAGTGGGAGGAATAATTAAAACGATTGCACTTCGTTTTGAGTTGATGACAAGGGTCATTAAAATAAAATATGTTATTGCATAGACCATGGCATTTTATTCTCATAACTGCGTTATCATACATGGGATGTTTGAAAAGTTCTCGGTTACTTATAGATGGCGTTTGAATCGTCCGCTTTATGACGTCATTCTAAAGCTCAGCCATTTGTATTGCAGCGTCATCCTTCACAAATCGCAGCAACTTTTCTACTGTTTGAGTTAAGCGTAAAACTAGAGCAAAAATGACTTCCAGTGTGGGATGGTGGTACGTGCAAGACGGACTGGAATGAGCATTTCAGAAACGGCGACTGGCCTGAACTTTTCAAGGGTTTATCCAGAGTGGGTCGTGGAATAAAAAAAGAAATAGCCATCATGATTCCTGTGGACGGACAACCCTTGTTAGGACCGAGAGCTTCTTATTTTTTTTCACAATGTCCATCTGTCTATTGGTGCTGTAGCGCTCGAACGCTTCTGAATTTTCGACTTCCGTTTTTGCCATTCGACATCTTAGGCAAACCAACAACCTGAGTTCGTTGGTGGTAAAATTCGGTGAACTACTTCCGGATCAAAAGGTCATAAATAACAGAGGGGACCACGTTTTTCGCTATATAAATCGATAGCTAAGGCAGAGAGAAGGCTTGTGAATGAAGTGAAGACATGATGGTCTTCCTTGGCGGTCAAAACTGGTTCAATGGTACGTGGTTTAGTAGTACCATTATGGTCCATTGAAATCTGTCAGTGCTAAGATATAGCATATAATTACTTAGGCCTACATTCTCAATAGTTAATTTTGTTGGGCAAATACACTGTTCTGCAATGAAATTCTCCCACCCACAAGGAGTTATCCGAATGAGCCAAAAGTAGGTATACAGCAAGAGATGGAGCCAGGACGTGCACTCGTTTCTACAGGGTGTCCCAACGGAAAGCGGCATCAGTAGGTGATCATAGAGGTGGCGAATGTCATCTTGGGGTACGTCTGCCCAGGCCTGGTGAACCTGCTGTGTCAGTTCATGGAGATTGCGGGGTGATCGTAAACACGTCCCACCATGTCCCACACGTGCTTAATTGGCGAAAGGTCTGGGGACCTCGAGGGCCATGGCAGGCACTTGACATCATGCAGACGTGCCATGCTCGTGTTTGCCGTGTGCGGTCTGGCGTTATCCTGCTGAAAGACTGCGCCGGTTATGGCAGTAATAAGGGCTGCAGAATCTCTGTGACGTACCGTGCTGCTGTCAGAGTGCCTTGGATGGTGACTAAAGGCGTTCTAGTATCGTAGCCGATGGCACCCCAGACCACGTATGCGTTGTTCATTGGCACGTTCCAACGGTCTGCGCCACACCCGTCGGCGTCTGTCGTCGGTGTCCAAACAAAAGCGGGATTCCTCGCTGAAAACCACCGGGCGCCATTCCATTCGCCAGCCCACTCGTTGCAGTCGTATCGCGCGATGCTCAGGTGTCAAAGGAAGACACAACAATGGACGCCTGGCAGATATTGTCGCGGCGTGTAACCGGCGTGCTATTGTCGCTATTGACACGGGAGCAGTACCGGGAATAGTGATGTTGTCGCGCAGTTGCCGCAGGGTGATGGTTCTGTCCGCTAGCGCCGTTCGCAGTATCCGCCTATCGGTACGAGCTGACGTGCTTCACCGGGCTACCTCTCGCCATTGCCTCCAACATCCGCCTACCGTCCGTGCGTCCCGCGACACATGAACAGCAATCCGTCTGGTTGATCATCCAGCCTCGGAGAGGCCAATAATCCGACCTCGTTCAAAGTCCGTTAATTGCGTGAACGGTTGACGTTGTCGTCGTCGCGGCATTGAGACCGTTGTGCGGATTACAGTACTGTACGTTCACGAGGCAGTTGCTTCCTCCCTTCTGCATGGAACGTCTCGCACAGGTGTCAACTGATGAGCCTATACAGGCACCCGGACACCCTGTATCAACCCAAATAGTCATGTTTCGTGAGCATGCATCTAATCGTTTACTAGTCGGAGGTAGACGAACCCCCCCCCCCCCCACTAAATATGGATAAGGTCGGATAACTCCTTGTTGGTGGGGCAATTTCATTGCAAAGCAGTGTATTATTGCAATAGCTAGTAGCTAATCGCTTCAGCAGTACACGCTTATATAAAAACGCTTTAGCAATCAATTATGAAGAAATACTAAGCCATTCCACATTAGCTTCAACAATTGACGCTCATTTCATTAAATAAGAATGCTTACAAATTAAAGGACTCCTATATGTTCGTATATACACTATATGATCACAAATATCCGGACACCTGCACGTTTGCGCTCTAGCCACGATTTCATGGAAATCAATAGGGCGTTGCACACCCCTTTGCCCGAATCACAGCTTCCACCCTTCGGGGAAGACTTTCCACCAAATGTTGGTAGGTACTTTCCGGAATGTTCCTCCATTCCTCCCGAAGAGCGAGAATCAGTTCAGGTACAGAAGTTGGCCGATGTGATCTGGCCCGCAAGCGTCTTTCCAATTCATCCCACAGACTCTCTATAGGATTGAGGTCGGGACTTTGTGCCGGCCAACCCATTTCTTCGACCCCTGAGTCCGCAAACCACTGCTGTACACGCCTCGCTTTGTGGCACGGAGCATTGTCGTGTTGGTAGAGAAATGGCCCGTTTCCGAAAAATTGCCACAACGTTGGAAGTGCACAGTTGTCCAAAACATTCAGATAACGGTCGGAGTTCATGATTCCTTGCACAGGAACGAGCTGGCCCAGTCCGTACCATGAAAATGAGCCCCACACCATGACTCCTCCTCCTCCGAACTTGACTGTGGGCTCTGTGCACTCAGGTAAGAAGCGTTCTCCAGGTATGCTCCAAACCCAAACTCGTCCATCGGATTGCCAGAGTGTGTAGCGAGATTCGTCTGTCCACATTACACGTTTCCATTGGTCCATTGTCCAGTTTCTGTGGGCTTTGCACCACTCCAGACGTCGCTTGGCGTTGACCCTGCTGATGTGGGGCTTGTGGGCAGCAGCACGGCCATGGAATCCCATCGTGTGCAGTTCCCGACGAATTGTCATGGTACTGGCATCATTTGCAGAGGCGTTTCGAAACTCTGTGGCAATTTTTTCCGCCGAGGACTTCCGGTTGCTGCGGGTGACATGACGAAGCACTCGACGGTCTCTGTCCGTTAGTTTCTTGGGTCTACCGGTTCGTTGTTGAACTGTTGTTGATCCCCGGGTCTTCCATTTCATAATGACATCGCCTACTGTTGACTTGGGTATCTGAAGAAGGCTGGAAATGTCACGCACGGACTTGCCGCATAGGTGACATCCAACGATGGTTCCACGTTGGTACTCACTGAGCTCTGCCGAACGACCCATTCTTTCCAATGTCCAAGCAGAGTTGTGTCTGAAGGTGTGGGAAGCTATTTAATTGATGTGCAAGTCATTATCATGTGACATTGGGCCAATCGATGATCTGTGAGGGGTGTCCGGATATTTTTGATCATATAGTGTATGTTGAGAAGTATTACTCTCTCCGTTTAACCTTTTGGGTGCTTTTATTCATTTTAAACTATACATTTCCGTTAGAAGTACGCCTTACCTTAGTAAGCAGAGGTTCCTTAGCAACCTCGTCTAACCCTAACAACGATTTCTTTTTTATCGTCGAAAACTTATCGGTCCCATATACACTGAGCGACCAATTTATTAGAGACACCTCTTACGGAAAATGGATCGGTCTCCCAGTGACCGCCAAACAATGGAACGGGCCGAAGCCGTGTATAAAAGGGATCGATGGGATCACAAGTTGCAGTCAGCAGCAGAAGTGGACTGAATATGAAGCAATCCAAGGAGTTGAACGACTTTGAACGAGGAAGGGTCGTTGGAGCTCGACGGGCGCAGTTGAGCGTTTCGCAAACCGCCAACCTCCTCGAGTTTTCCCGTGCAAGAGTGTCAAGGGTATTCCGTGAATGCCAAAAACAACCTCCAACAAACACAATTCCGGTCGAAACAGGGCCGTGGATGAACGAGGCCAACGGCGTCTGGCACGAACCATCCACAGCAACAGGACGGGAACAGCCCAACAAATTGCAGCGCATTTCAATGAGGGAGCACCCCAACTCATTTCGGACCACATGGTGCGCCGCACCTTACACCCAGCTAGGTTTAACAACAGGCAGCCAATACGGGTACCGATGCTGTCACCGCAAAATAGGAAAGCGCGCTTGCTAAGGGCATACAGGCATCGCCACTGGATACTGGATGAGTGGAAGAAGGTCCGACGAATCGCGGTTCCTACTTCATCATGCGGACGGCAGACTGCGTATCTGGCGCAGACAGTACCCATCCTGTCAACAGACAAACGTACAGGCGGGTGGAGGAGGAGTGCTGGTCTGGGGTGTCTTCTCTTGGGGCACACTGGGTTTTCTGACATCCGTAGAGACATCCCTAAATGCGACGCACTACCTGAATATTTTTGCCGATCAGGTGCACCCGTTCATGATGACTGTGTTTCAGCAGGACAGTGCTCCCTGTCACCGTGCTCGCATGGTCTTGGACTGGTTCGAGGAACATGACGCGGACTTCCACCTGCTTCAGTGGCCGGCTTGGTCGCCCGATCTCAACCCGATCGAGCATTTATGGGATGAAGTGGAGAGAACCATCCGACGCCTTCCCATACTACCGTCCAATCTGCACCAATTACGGGACGCTGTGATGTCAGCCTGGGCTGCTATTCCTCCGCCAGCACGGGTATTCAGGCAGTTCTCGCCGCTAAAGGAGGCGCAGCACGCTATTAGCGGGGTGTCTCTAAGAAATTGGTTGTTCCGTATATTTCGGATGCCTTACCTGTTTACTTTTGAGAGTACTAGAGTCATTCGCGTCTATATTATTTGACAGTTCTAGCTTCATTTTGAAAAAAATTGAGCGAATTGTTTGAGCTTGGAGATTTCAAAAGGTCATGGACAATGCTGAGGACTCTTCTAAGGGACTGTAAAAGAGAATCGATGCTGTTTTGTCCTACTTTGACGCATTCGGACATATTCTATCAGCGGCAGTATTCCAACCTACAACTTTGCTGTTCATAATATGGGCTAAAATGAGGCGTCCGTGCGTGTGTGGCTCGAATCAATATATTGCAGTGAATTACCAATCCCTTGGTCCAGGAAATGCCCGCACTTTGGTTGTGGAACCACCTGCCTGAGGGCTCTTTCAACTTCGTCCCACAAATGCTCAAATGGATTGAGATTTGGTGATTGTGGGGGCCACCTAAGCAAGGTAAAGTCTTCCTCATATTCTTGAAACCACTCATGCACAATACCAGCACCGTAGCATGGTGCATTGTCTTGTTGAAAAAAGCAACCTCCATTGGAATGAACTTGATCAGGAACGAACCTTAGGTATGTTGTGCTATTCGGATTTTGTTCCATGCGAATTAAAGGGGCAAAATCATGCCAGGAAAATGTACCCCAAACCATATCACTAGCTTGAAGGGTTGTACTCATGCATGTAGGGTCCTTGCTTTCAGGCTGTTTCCGCCAAATTCTCACTCCGCTATCTGCATGATGCAAATGGAAACGTGATTTATCGGACCACGTGACTTTTTTCCAATCTTGCTAACCGCAGACAGCAAAGGTGTTTTAACATGCCTTTGGCTTACATATCCCAAACGACGATCCCTGATGAAGATGTACAGTAATTTGATGCGCTGTTGCCCTTCTGCTGTCTTGTACCAGTCTCCGTTCTGCCCGAACATTGACTAGTCGCTGACGGCCACAACTTGCACGTTCAGACCCAGTTTTCCTGCTGACAGTCAATATTGCGGCGATTCTTCTTGGTCCAATCGTCACATCACTCCATAGAACCTTTGCCGTCCAATCGTCACTCCAATCGTCCAATGACGACGCTCCTTGCACCATTTGAGACAAAAGGCATCCTCTTGCCGGCCCTTTCGGTGGAAAATAGACTACGGTCGATGAGCAAACGCAGCAATGTTTCCTGCAGTGCTTATCTCTTCTACCACCAATTTTTTTGGACTTTCTTTGGCGGGAAAATGTTTGCGAATGAAGCAGCCTTTCTCCAGTCCCACATGAAGCTACCAAATCAGCCTACTTCAGTTTGCTAAGAAATCTATTTAATTCACGAGCCATGTTGTTTCATACTAAGAACCCATATGGTGTCGGTTGTGAATTAATGAGGGATTTGCTTAGTTAAAGACACAAATGGCGTCTCTTCTGCCTTTGAGCTAAAAATCCAGCGCAGCTTTCGTGGGCTCGTTCTCGTGTCGTAAGGCGGAGGAGCAGAGGGGTCAGTGACACTCCTCAAGTGGTTCGTGATTTTATTTCTCTTTCGTGCCTGGCTCCCTCCTTCATTATTCTTGTTTAGAAAGACATTGACTGTCAGCAACACGTGGACACGTGTCAGCGCCATTATTGAATTTCGCCCCCCCACCCCCGCTCTCCATGTGTTGCTCTTATTTACTCTCTCCCGCCGGCGCTGTTTAATGGGGTTATTATTTAGTTTTATATTTAGTATTATGGGGGCGCGTGAAACCGAATCCCTCGGAAAAGAGTTTCGAGGTTCCTGCTGACTCCTTCATCTATAATGAGGTTCAATTAAATGCGAATCGATGGCGATCTAATTACGGTGAGGCCGATGACGAGGCACGGGTCTCTCCTCTCTCTCTCTCTCTCTCTCTCTCTTGGAGGAGGAGGAGGAAGTAGCGGGTTTTTCGTCTCGTAAATCTCTCGTTCAATGACGTCGTCTCTCGCTCCCATTGATTATTAACCTTCACACAGTCTCCCTTTAATTGCCCGACTAGCTTTTTTCTTTTTTTTTCTTTCTTTGTTTTATTTTCTATGCTGGTCGGTGGGAGTTAAATGTTTCTCGTGTTTCTATTCTTCCGTGATTTAACAGCGCGTTCAAATCTGCGGTTTAGGATTAAATAAGGAAAAAAAGGAGGAATGATGGGGAAAAAATGCACCGCCTCCACCTCCCAGTCCTGCGCAAAATTTCCTTTGAAGATAACCATCGCTTCCGCTAATGAAGTTTCGTGAGCCACCCAGTATCGAAGAGACGAAACTATAAATTAAAATTCGTGAACGAGGGAGGAGGGAGGAGGGAGGAGCCTAGGAGCCGTGACATTAATCTGCGACAATATTTTTACTTTGTTCAACTCTGCCAACACTTATTAGAAATTAATTTAGAAAAGAAACTCTTACTCCAGGATGGGGGGGGGGAAACAAAAAAACAAAGCGCGAAATGCTGAGGGAACTGGAAGAAGAAGAAGAAGAAAAGTTCCCCTGGATTATTCAAATTTATTCAGAATAATTAAAAGCGCCGCTCAAGGTAGGAACGTTTTGTGAAAACTGAAACATGAAAAATATAAAGAAGAAGAGTGGGAGGCTTTTATTTTTTTATTTTTATTTTTTATTTTTTTTTTTCAATTTTTAAATTTGTGCGAGTGCGCGTTGAAAATTTCAAAATGGCTGTTAATTATGAAGTGTTTGTTTTCCGAAGCTAAGCTTCTCCGTTCGAGAGCGCACCGGTTGCTAATTGGATGAACATTGACGTTCTTGTTCAAACGGGTGAAAGGTCATATTGCACCGAGATAATAAAGCTTTTTCAGATGCCTTCCCACTTTAATTAGGAGGAAGAAGGCGTCAAAAAGGGAAAACAACTTGTTCCAAAACCGGTTTCATCCTTAATTATTTGGGAGAAATTTAGAGAGAAAAAAAGAAAGGGAGGTTGCGTTACAAAAGAGACGAATGGCCGCCAACAATGCTTCCAACTTCTTTTAAAAAAAATTTTTTTTTTGAAAGTTGGGTATTGTTTGGAGGGGAGAGCTCGAGTCAGCGAAGGAATTCAATGAACACCCTTTCTTTCAGACTCATTAATAAAAACAACATACTCAAAGCTGTAATAACAACATTCATTATTTAAAAAATTCACGAAAATGTAAAAGATAGCTCACTAGGAAAACTCACGGAGTGATAATAAAATTCTGAACCGAAGCTAACATAGGGAACTTTTTTGTCGATTATGGAGTGACCAACAAGATTTCCTCATTGATAACATGGAACGCGGGTGCCGGCTCGTGTGGTCGCTACCCCGTATAAGCACTATTTTTCCCCATGTTTCGTGCGCATGTTCTTTTTCTCTGTTTTCATGAAATAAACCATTCGCGGAACTAGATTTTTAAACCGCCCTTTGTTAACATTGTACAACTTTGTGATATTAAAATGGAATAATGGAAGACGTGTTAAACCAAAATGCAACTACAGCACCTGGCGAATTTAATTTACAAAATTCAAGACTATTTAGCTATATCACACACAAACAAATATTTTAAACAATGGAAAATTAATAAAGATAATCTATCTTCAAAAATGACAAAAAAAGGAATACTCCTGTAGAAACACTTTTTATGCAAATTGACCAGGCTAGTATAATTTTCAATTTATGTTATTCCATTTGTGCTTCTAGAGATTTGTCACCATCTGTTCGCAAACAAATTCTGATATTACGAGAACATGGCCTTACCCAGAAACAAATAGCAATTACAGCCAAGTGCTCGCAGTCATTAAGGAGTGAACACACAAGGTGCAAACTGCGGAAGAAAAAGGAAAACCACCCCCAGAGATGAAAGGGTTTTTGCAGAAGATTGTTAGGAAAGCCCCATTTCAGTCTTCCAAGCACTTTTATCGACAGTGGCTGCGGTACGTGAATGTGTCTCACCGGTTGACAGTCCGACGTCTACTTGATCTGAAGTTTTCATGCCGTATTCCAAAAACCAAGCCCCTCTTAACTCCGAAGCAGAGAAATAAGAGGTTGCAGTGGTGCAAACAGGACTGTTGATGAGTGGCGAAGAGTAGTGTTCAGCGACGAGTCGCGATTTGAATTAGTTTTTAGTGATAAAGGTTGTCGAGTTTGGCGCCGTAAGAATGAGGCACATGAACCGCGACATCTGAAGAAAAGTGTTAAATTCCCACCGTCTGTTATGGTGTAGGGGTGCATGTCAACGTATGGCACTGGACGCTTGGGGTTCATCAACAGTTCCATCAATGCAACTGTTTACCAAGATATTCTAAATGCTTTCCTGATACCTACCAGTGGATGATGAAGACATAATTTTCCAGCATGATCTTGCACCTCCTCATGCTGCCAAGTCAACCAGCAAGTGGCTGGAAGACCATCATATCCCAGTTCTCTCATGGCCGTCGAACTCACCTGATCTCAACCCCATCGAGAACCTTTGGAGAAATGTGAAACAACGTCTATACCTCGATAAACCAGCAAGCATAGCGGATTTGAAAGTGAAATTGAAGTCAATTTGGGCTGAAGTTACTCGGGAGGAATGTGACAAGCTCATATCATCAATGCCGCAACGAATTCTTGCAAAAGGATGGCCAACGAAATATTAAGCAAAAACGTAGTTGTAAATAAACTTCACCTAGTTTGAATTGTTTATTTGCGTAAGTTTGTTAATTATTCCATTTTTTTTGTCATTTTTGAAGCTAGATTATCTTTATTAATTTTCCATTTTTAATTAATTTGTTTGTGTGTGATATAGCTAAATAGCCTTGAATTTTGTAAATTAAATTCGCCAGGTGCTGTAGTTGCATTTCGGTTTAACACGTCTTGTGTTTGTGTCATTTTTATGATAACAACTTCCATTATTCCATTTTTATGGCACAAAGTTGTAAGTTTCTAATGGACCATAAAGATGCCATCGACATTGGATTGCTGAGGATCTGCGAAGGGTTGCCTGGTCCAATGAGTCACGGTTTGAACTATATCGGGCCGATGATCGTGTCCCAGTCTGGTCGGGGACCACTCAGACAGATGGAGGCTCCATAGTGGTCTGGGGTGTTTTCTCGTGGCATCCATTGGTGCATCTGACATCCACTCTGCGTGCTACTTCCTACGTCTATCTGCTTGGGGACCACCTGCACCCCTTCATGAACTGTTTTTACCCCGCGGAGGACGGCGTGTTTTTACCTCTACACATGGCCCTCGTGACACGGCAGTGGCTTGAGGAACATGCTATCGACTTGACGACAATGATTTGGCCTCCAGATTCCCCAGATTGCAATCCCATTGAATATTTGTGGGACGTCATCGAGCGATCTGTAAGGTCGCCACCAACACAACTGGTAAATGCAGCATCGTTATGGAGTGCAGTGGAGGCGGCATGGCTTGCAGTGCCTGTGGCTGTGTTCCGGGGACTGGTAGATGGGCCAGAGGTGGCCCAACACGTTATTAGGCAGGTGTGCCATGAGTGCTTTTGGTGAGTGAGTGTAAATGCTAGTAACTAACAGCCAAAAAATTGGTACTCCATAAGTGATATAAAAAAAACACCACCGGGCATAAATAAAATTAATTATAATGTCGTAATATGCCTTCCGAATACACAATAAGTCGATAAGTTTCGAATAGCCTCAGAGATAGCGGCCCATATCTTTACCCCATTGCGAGACAAGTCAATAGTTGGATCTGGAAAAGACTAGGTAAACAGTATTAACCTGCCTAGTAGAATAATTATGAATCTGCTGGTTACATTGTATGATAACAGGGGTTGTTAACGGAAGTGAAGAGTTAACAAAAACATTATCTGATGGATAGTCAAGATTCCCAATAACTAAAAATAATGCGAGACAAGGAACCGTTTGGGAATACCCAACGGCGTCCTCAAAAACCACTTCTGCAACTTAAGCAGTCTAAACAAATTATATAAGACGAGGTAGAACCAAAAAAATAACCCCTAAGCGTACATTAATCATTTTTGAAGGGGAGCAAAAATTAGGAAGATCATTGATAAAAAGATTGAAAAATAGCGGTGACAAGATCGAGCCCCGTGGCGCCCCAAATTCCTAATAACAATCTCAGAAGTTAACCCCATTGAAGTTATAAAGTATTTGCAGTCCTTCAGAAAGTCAGGAATCCAGGCGAAAGGCGGCCCACGGATATTATAATACGAGGCTAATGTGGGAACAGTATCGAATGCCTTCGAGAAATCAATTAATAGGGCAGCCACGAACTTATTGATGTCCATTTCGGACGATATAAATTCAAGAATGTCGAAACAAGCAGTATCTACACTTCTCCCAGGGGTAAATCCGTGGTGACTAAGATTGATGAAATTGCTATCGTATACATACTGCGAAATCCGCTTAAAAATAGCTTTGCAAAGACCTTAGAAATTATAGGCAGCGCTGTGACTAGTCTATAATTTAAATACATCCATTAAAATTGGCAAGTGTGTGATCATGATCCACGTGTTTTTGAATGATTCGCTAGATTTCGGAGATGGCCGGGAAGAGCTGAAAGACGACGAACACGCGGGACGCCCGAAAACTGTTCGAGCGCACGAAACGATTGAGAAGGTGAAGAAGCTTGAAAATGATGGAAGAAGTGTTGAAACATGAACCGAGAAACAATTCGTCTAATATTGACACAAGATTTGGGCAAGAGGAAACTATATGCTCGGTTTGTGCCACTAATTTAATAGATGACGAAAACAGAAATTCCGGTTTGAAAAGTCAAGAACAAAAGTTAATGCTCTTCACTTTTTTTTGACAGCACTGCCATTCTCCATAAGGAATTTGTTTCTCCTGGACAAACAAACAGTGAAAAAGGAGTACTACAGGGAGATGTTGCAGCGTCTGATTAAGGGAATCCATCGAGTAAGGCCAGAATTTCTTGCAAAAAGGAGTTGGATCTTACTGCACGATAATACAAGACCGCACAAGCAGTATTTTTCAAGGGGTTTTTAGCCAGTAACGGAATCGTGGAGGAGAATATCACTCTCTGTATTCCTCAGATTTGTCTCCATCAGACTTTTTCCTCTCTTCCCAAAGGTGAAAATAAGATTTGAGAATCCAGAGGACATGAAAAAAAACAAAAAACAAACGGTACAGCCGATCTTGGAAGAATTAAGACAAAGAACTTAAAAGCATGTTTCCTTTCCTAATAAGCCAATTTATGTTATAACCGATAATACGTTACAATAAGTTTGCTTGGTTATATCGCATTACCCCAGCTTTATATCAACATTGCGTGTTAGAAAAGTTAGTTAATGCAGTTAAAGCCGCCATTTCAGCGCGAATGGGTTCTTACTGATACATCGATCGTGGGAAATTGTGGTGCATATGACTCAGCCCATAAATTATTCCAGCGTGCTTGATTTTATAAAACGTTATCGATTCTTACCGATTTGATGTATAAGGAAGTTGAGCGAGCATTCAAAATTTAGTCTCTTTACGTTGGTGAATTTATCATTTCTCAGAAAGTCCTTCGACTCATTAACTAGGACACTCTCTGTTTGGGATTTTCCGAGTTGAGTAACGAATGATTTCATTACACGCTTTTAGCGCTGAATGAATCTAGTTCAGTAATAATGGCTTCAAAGCGTGCGTTTACTTCAGAACGTGATTCAGTGAAGATAAAATTAGAAAAGTTGTTACCGTTCTAACAGTAAACAGATATTCCAGAATGTCAGCAAACAGTTCAAAATCAACTCAAAGCAAAAAGTTTGGAAAGAGTGGCTAATGTTCACACATTTTCATTTCAAATGAGATTTACATTAACGTTGTCAACATTAAGCGTTGTTCTACACTAACACAACAAAATGTATACTTTTATTTGGTACCAAGCAATCTTTGTTAAGTGACTGAAAAAAGTTCGGAAACACGTCAAACAATTCATAGAAATGGGTAGAAGAAATTACTCGTATCTGGATTCTATCTGGAATTTCATTCTAACTTTCTCTTAAGGAATGGTTCAGTTCATCCTTGTTTGTAGGCTGTTCAGTTTCCACCACAAATTTTCAATCAGTTTGATATGGTTTTTTTTACGTAAAAATTCTTTGATGCGCCGTCGTCAACGCCTTCATGATGGAATCTAAAAGAAGATAGGATCAAAAAGTGTTCAAAAATATCAGTGTAAACTTCTGCGTTGACAATTCTCAACAATATACATAATCTTCCCATCTCTTTAACTCTTCCATCCCCATATCATGAAGGACTGACGAAATTTGATGCTGTAGTTAAGAAAGTCTTCTGATAATTTTTCATTGTATCGTCTCTAAAGGAAAGTTCCGCTATCATCACCAACTCCTAGACAAATTCGTGAAATGCTTTCAATCATCAATTGTCCAATCTTTCCTGGATCTGGTCCACTGTAGTCGATTTTTTCGCTGTTGATGCGTGTAGATCTTGTTTTTTCCTTACGAAAAGAATATCATATCTCATGTAGTCGTTTTCTGACAGTTCGAGACGAAACCGGCACATGAAATTTCCCCCCTTTCCCCCACCCCCCATTAGGGGGGGGGGGTCGATAAATAGGGTTCATCGCACGAACCATTAAGAAGATAATCGAAATCGGTACGTTAGCCTGTGCTCTAAAGGTATCATTCTAAAACTGTTTTTTATAGTGTACCCCCTACAGAATTTCAATGCTAAGATATAATATGTAATACATGAAACGACTCTTAAGACAAGCTATAAGCGAATAGAACGTTATTAAGTTTTGCTTTCACCAATCAATAAATGAGCCGTTCACAGGAAAAACGATTAACTCAATAAAACAATAAGTGAAGAAATGTGACAAAATAATAAACGAGGGGCCTTCAGACTTGACTTAGACTTTATTTTTTTGTAAATTTCATTGTTGTAAAAATTTCATTGTAGGGATGGCAACTACCGCGTATCATGCAAATGCAGCACCACTCATCCGGTTGCCATGACAACCGATTCTTTGTTTAAACAAATTCCGGAAAACAATGTGTCGACCAAAATGAAACAACGAATAATCATCAAGTTTCTCCACAACGAAGATGAGAAAGCATCTAAAATTCATCAGAGACTTCAAAGACAGTTCACTGAGTCATATTTGTCTCGATCATCCGTCTTTGCTTGGTGCCAAAGGTTTAAAGGAGGGCGAGAATCCACCAACAATGAACCTCATAAGGCAAGGCCAGCAACTGCTATCCATGATGGCAACGTTGGACGAACAAATGGGCTGATAAGGGACAATAGGCGGATTCGTGTCCGAGAATTGGCTTCAATACTGAACATCAGCACTGGCAGTGTGGAGACCATCATCCACAATAAGCTGAAATTCAACAATATCTGTGCCAGATGGGTCCGTAAACAACTCTCCGAGGATCAGCGATAGGACAGGGAAGGCGAAAGCTTCCTAAGGCGTGTCGTAACCAACGACGAGACGTGAATTCGTCACCCTACTCCTGAAAGCAAGCGTGCGAGTACGGAGTGGCGATACACCGACTCACCACTACCCAAAAAATTCAAGATGACACCGTCGGCAACGAACGTGATGGCGACTCTATTCTGGGACATTAAGGGTATCATTTATATAGATTTTCTGGTTTTCTGGAAGAACGTTGAACCATAAATGACATTTTGAGGACGTCCCTGAAGCCGGCACTAAGGAAAAAGCGACAGGGATTCCTTACGAGTGGTGTTTCTTTTCTGCCAGACCACACTCAGCCAAACTGACAATGGACACACTGACGGACATTTTACCGCATCCTCCATAGAGCCTGGATCTCTCTCTCCATTGAAAGAGTTGTTGGGAGGGCAGAGGCTGGGCTCCAATGAGGAAGTGAAAGAGGGCTGTCCTGGCGTGATTTCGACATTAGCCTGAAGATTTCTACAGAACCGGTATCCAGATGCTCCCAGAACGCTGGAAAATATGTGTAGAGAAGCAAGGAAAGTTCTTTGCGAAATAACTGGTGGGTGTTTTTTTTTTTTTTTTTTTTTGGTTTCCTCATTTTATAAAAAAAATAAAGTCCAGGTTAAATTTGAACACCCCTCATAGATAAAAATTGCTCATAGAAATTTTATTGGAAGAAACCAAGCATATAACAAGAGAACAGGGATTTTACTTCGTGAAGTTCATTTGTTCGACCCATTTCTATGAATTATTTGACATGTTTCCAAACTTTTTGCCAGAAATTGTAGTTAACGATGCGAGATATACCGAGATCGTCAGCAGTGGAATAATTATTTGCAACTCTCCTGTCAAGTTGGGCAGTGGTCTTCAGGATAACGTCTTGGAAGATTTGGAGGCCCTTCAATCTCAAGCAGGCTGGTTCGGATAACCATTTCACATAGCAAAAGTTTGCTATCCACTCTAAGAGTGCTGATGCCCCAGAAATGCAACTAGACTCAACTACTTATCCTTCTTAGTCTTATTAATTGCATAGGAGGCATGTTCACTCCAATTTAGTTTGGCTTCTGCTGAAGACTTCCGATTGCATCGTGTCTCATGTGCTAGCACTCAACGATCTCTGTCATTTCCTTTAGCACAACACAGCTTTTCGGGCATATTGAGAGAATTATCGCGTATATTCTTGCCGTATGATGGTATCAAGTTGGAGCTCTGCTGAGTGATCAATAAGAATCACCAGTATGAATCACAAATGAGTTCTATAAGGTATGATCCCATTTATATTTAGTATATATAAAAAAGACAAAAATAAATCGCCGCATTTGTTTATGCAGCGGACCAAACATGTAATCAATTTCTGTATACCCATTTCAAGAAAATCGTTCAGCTGATTGCGGACAGTAACTTTTACGATTTCATAACAGCTGAGCTCTAAGGAACTTCTTTAGCACACTGACCAGATGTTAGCCCACTTGGTGGTAAGTCCGGGCAGTAAGGATGGTGTTGCAGAAGTTCCTATGGACAGCCTGCTCAAGTGAGTAAAAACACAAAACACCTGTGAGAAAAAAATCAAGGCCGCTAAAAGTGCTGGTAACACACAGCGATTTGAGATAGGGAGGGATGGATTCGACTTGTAATAGAAACGGTGTTTTGGGATAGGCATGACGCTATTCTATGTGATTTTCTTTCTAAACGCAAGATAATCACAGAATAAGCGTACGTTGCGACATGTAACGACTGTCCGAATCTCTCTCGTAAGTGGTCCGATGAATTACGTTTTCATATGCACAATGCAGATGGCTGAATGAGAATTTGGCGGAAACAGCACGAAAGCATGAACCCCAAATGCATACTTACAATCTTCAAGCTGGTGTCGTGAGCTTTATGATTTGGGGTACGTTTTCCTGGCATGCATGGTTTATCTCAATGGCTACTTTCAACAAGATAATGCGTTCTGCAAAAGTGTAGCTCAGGAATATGAAGGAGAGTTTACTTTGCTTAGTGCACCCACCCCCACTTATAGGATTTGTAGGATGAAGTTGAAAAAGCACAGGCCTTCTCTCTAGGAGGTGTTGACTGAATCCATAACTATCACCTTTGACATAACTGGAAAGTGGTCTCAGATACTACAAACCATCTATTGACATCTCGGGGCGTCCATGCCAAGAAGACTTGACACAGTATTGAAGACAAAAGGTGGTCATAATTAATTGGCCATTAAAAATATGCCTTTGCTTATGAATGCGATTATGGCTGTCACGGAATTTTGGAACGAAAGTGAAAATTTAAAAGGAGTTCCGTGACGAGAACATTCACAAATTGCAATTTGAAGCGGAAAGCGGAGAAGCTCACCTCGGGAAGAGAAAATGGAACGATCGAGAGAATTGCGCGATGTTCGGGAGCGAACCACGAGAGGAAAAGGGGAGCGCGAGAGAGAGGAGAGAGAGTTGAGCAACGGTGGCGAGAGGAGGTCAAAAGGAGCTCGGCGAAGGAAAAGGGGAATCGTATGTCAAGCGACGGGCGACAGGAAAATAAGACGGGGCATCCAGCGAAGTCTTCAGGGGAAAATAGCGGGGCCAGCGCGCTGGGCTATTCTGAGACAAGGTATGCCTCTAATGATTTGTGTTTATTGGATTTAAGTGCACGTCGTCCCGCAGCCGCCCAGCCATGTACGGAACGAGAACGATGGCGAACGGCGGAGAGCTTCAGCCGGCCTTAGCCCGACGCTAGAGTGAAGCCGAATTTCGTCGGAGGATCAGCCAACGGTAATGTAACTCTTATTTATTCCAATTTACGTTTGTGCAGCCTCCCCTCGCTCGGGCTATCACTTGCAAACATTACGAGCTGCCGAATTGTTGTAACCGGTAGCAGCAGAAGTGTGCTTGACGAGCTGGTCTACGCTGATTTCAGTGCTTCTGTTCTAGGCGTCTTCCCGTTTAGTATCTCGGCTTATCTAGATATGGGAATAGGAGGATTTTTGTCAGACGCCTAAGTGGAAAAAAAAAAAAAGAATTATTGAAAAAAAAAATATATAAAGTGCCAAGAGGATGTTTTCAAGTTACAAGTTCATCGACCTCGCCTTATATTTTTTTTTTCGTGTTTCTGGAAATAATTAATGTGGAAACTTTGTATCGGCTATTGCGCCTCAACAGGCTTGTCATTTATTTTAAGTTTTATTAAGAGATACGATTCAGCTGACAGCGGGGGAATTATTGCAATTAGTATTAGATGTCATTCCTTAAAACAGAGGCCTATTGCGTAATTGAGGGTTCTCTGAATACCTTAGCATTAAAAGCAGAAGAATATTTTTTTTTATTTAATCAAGAAGAAATTTATCATTTCCGAATGGAGTTTGTTTATGATTGGATTGAGGAACTAGTTATATTTATCCTCTAAAACCAAGAAGGCCTATTGCGTATTGGGAGGCCGTTAATTTTGTTTTTTTTTTTTTTAAAAAAAACAAAACAAAACAGTTTAAAATTTTTAAGGACATGAATGTTTATTTCCTTAAATGCTCAGGAAGGCTTAAAATTAAGTTTACAATTCCTCAGAGATTATTGGTATTGACATTTTTGTTTTCTTTCTTGTTCTCGGAGCGAACGTAGCTGGAGGAATCACGTGTGTTGGAGTATTGGACGTCGGAGTTGGCAGCGATTTTCAGACAGGATTCCGACCGAGTTCTCGTCTTCCATGAGTTTTGTCATTTTCTACAAGAAAGATCAAATTTATTAGAAGTCCATCAAGCGGAATTTAACTGCCTATGATTTGTATTTCGTACATTTATTTACATTTGTGATACTATACTGCAGAAGAGATTTACGTTACTTACCCAATTTAACTTGTACTTTTCATCAGAAGTTTGCTGTGATAATAGTTAAAAATTTTATTTTATTTGCAACTTTCTTATTCTGAAGATGTTAATAAACTTTATTTTTATTATTTAATTCACACCTGCTCTGTATTTTGCTAATTCTAAACGCTTCCACGTTACAATGGCTCATTTTTATGTGTGAAAGATTTTAAAAGGGTATTCGAATACATTGTGTTCGTTCATTTAGGGAGGAGAGGTTTTGAGTAATGTTACAAAGTGTTACAAAGCGGAGGGAAGGGGGTTAAAACTGTGTCATTTTAGTGAATGACCCCTTACGCAAAAAAATTCAAATCGAATTTTTCATTAGAGTTGATCTATAATAACGCATACCAGCCGATATAAGTCGCAACTTTTACGTATGTTGCTATCGTGTGTAAGGGGGAGGCTATGATTAATCTATCGTTATGCCCTTATTACTGTATTGCCCTGTTTTATGGCAAATGCACCTCTATAGAAAGGCGTGCTACCTAAAACCTACGAAGAAATATTACCAAGGATTAATATGACTCATCCTGAGCTCTCTTTAGTTTTTTCCTGACCAATTTTTGATGCAGTTCTGCCTTTACATTGCAGCAATTGCCTTTCTCCTGTTCCGCCCGGAAAACTTAATGCAATTATGCTGAGATGCCGCTACTGTTTGGCAGTTCACATCTGCAACACGTCGCGCTACGTAGCCATCTGGCAACTTCAGCCAATCCAGAAGGTCCAATGTCCTCGTAGGCGTGAAGAAAGACAATGGAAGGCCAGTCATTATTAGCAGCTTATCGTGTATTAATGACAATATTTCATTCCTTTCTATCACTGCTTTATATCTACTCATGACTCCTTTCTCATGACCTCTCTTAAAAACCTAAATGAAAACTCAACGAGTAAAGTGCACGGTAAAAATTTCGTTTCGAGGTACAGGGTGATTATAATTTAAGTTATACTATTCAGACCCCTCTAGAACCCGTTCTGCTGACCGGATATTGATGAGTCTTGGAATATACGTTATATAGGGGAAAATATCTTCGCATTGAATGACGGGTACAGCTGCCATTTTTTGAGGGCAAGAGGAAGGCAATCCTATACTGCTACTCATCGAAGTGCGCCGTTTTTGCCCGACTTGTTATTGTATAACGATGGTAACGAGTTGTTGCGTGTTTGGATGTATTGTATAACAATGGGATAAATTCAGAGCCATGGCAGCCATGGGTCTCGATGCCCTGAAAAGATGGCGGATATTCAATGTTTATGTTTTGATGTTTCTCCCTATAGACCATGGGGAAGAGATTTTTGCAATAAAAATTAGTGTGAAAAGAAGTTGCTGTAATTGAAAAAGCGTACGATTCCCATTATTCTTCAACAAGTGCTCGAGCAGTGTCACGTGAGTGTCTCTGCCTTGGTCTACGGTAAGAAAGATTCTGCGATGCATTTCAAAGGGTATACATACAAGATCCATGAGGTGCAAAAACTGCTCCTTCATTGGATTAACGCATTGATTTTGCTTGCCGGTTTTTGGCCAGAATAGCCGTTGACAATTGACGAGGCGCATTTTACCCTAGTTGGAGCAGTGAATACCCAGTACTATCCCATCTAGGGCACTGCAAGTCCTAATGTTGTACGCGAACAGCCTCCACATTCTGATTTCATTACTGTACACTGAGTGGCCAATTTATTAGGAACACCCCCCTAATACTGTGTTGCGCCATCCCTAGCAGCTATAACAGCATGAATTCACCGTGGCATGGATTCAATAAGCCGCTGGAATCTTATTTGATGCTTATTTGTGGTGGTTCCATGCCTCGAATAACCCGTTCCAGCTCTTCCCAAAGATGTTCAAGTGGGCGCAAATCCGGGACTGTGGTGGCCAGAGGAGTAAGTTGAATTCATTATCATGCTCCTGGAACCATTCCATGAGGATAGGAACCTTGTACCAGGGAGCATTGTCCTGCTGGAAGTGTCCTTCCGATGATGGCAATACATTAGCCATGAAGGGATGAACGTGGTCGGCGACAATGTTATTTGTAGCCCTATCCATTAAGGCGTTGTTTCTACAGGTATCAGCGGACCAAGAGTATGCCAGGAAAACATTCCCCAGACCATTGCAGAGCCTCCACCAGCCTGAACGATGGAAACCAGACAAGAAGGGTCCATCGTTTCGTGGTGTTGTCTCCGAATCCTGCGTCCGCCATCTGCAAGGTGCAATAGGAAACGGGATTCATCCGACCAGCAGACTTTCTTCCAGTCGTCGACGATCCAGTGTTGGTGACCACGGGCAAACTGGAGACATTTTTTGCGGTTTTGGGTGGAGTCCATTCTTGCCAATGTACGACGTGTTGTGCGTTCGGATATGTTATTCTGCGGTCCAGTGTTGTACTCCACGGTTAATTGACGAGTCGTGACGTTTCTATTCGCACGCACAAGCATTCACATCCTACGCTACTCCTTGGATCGACGAGTCGTTTGGGATCACAGGCTTGTCTCTGGCCGGTTGTTTTTTGGTTGTTTAAAAAGCCTTGAAATGGTTGTTCGGGAAAAGCCTAGAAGACGTGCGCTTTCGGAAATACTCAGTCCACCTCGTCGGACACCAACTATCATCCCGCTCTCGAAGTCGCTCAGATCCTTTGTTTTCCCCATGGTGACGGCCAAACCACTTGCAGTTGACAGGAGTATTCTCGCTTTATCCTGAAGACACAAACAACACGTACTAGCAAACGAACTTAGGGTACACTGAGGATTTTAATCATCGCCGTACAAGGAGGATATAAGAAACAAACTCACTTTAGGGATTACTTTCCTAACGTAGCGCTATTGGAGTATTAGAAGAAATCGACACTACACAACACGATAAGCTTTACTTAAGCTTCGTGGACATATCCCCTGCCCACGTCTATCATTAGCGTCGACGCACACAAAAGAGCACTGCAAGCTAACACTGTCGACCAAAGCACTTTCACAAGTTACACTATAGGAAATCCTCTCCAAGCGATGGGGATTGATACGCATATCAAGCGTTACACTCTGAGACTCGCTCAATCATTGTTTAGTTACAAACGGATGTCTCTGTTCAGTGAGAAGATGAGAAGTTGATGAGGGTCGCCAATAAATTCCAACAGCCGATTAAGTAGCTCAAACCCAGGGGCGGCGCAAAGCGGTAAGCAAGGTAAAAGCGTCGCATAGTAGGATGGGGCATATTTTAGAAGTTTGCATAGGGGCACCGAAGAAGCTAGCGCCACCCTGCTAAACCTGCTGACGCAGAATACAAAGGAAGAACAGTTTACAGCACGATGCAAGGGATGGTTTGATGCTGGATAACGCATGTCGCTAAGACACCCCTTAAGATGTGTAAGACTTTTAAAGCTCAAATTGTCCAAGCTTAGACGTGAAGAGATTATTGTCTTTAACAGGTCAAATAAAGTTCTCACTAGTGATTCTCCGTGCTCCTCCCTGGTAATAGTTGGGTAGGGAGAACGGGAAGACACCATTATCTGACGCACATTTAAGCAATAGAAGCTGAACTCCGGTAGACAATATATGTAAAGTTCTGCTAGTTCCCCTAGCTTCTTGCAGGGGAGCGCTTCATATATCATGAAGCTCGCCGCTAAGACCTCTCCTTTTCCGCCGAGAAGGGCATGGACGAGGCTTCTCGCCAGTCGTCCTCTCCAGACTTCCTTGTACGGTCGCAGTTCTCTTTCACGCAAATACCAGGCGCAACGGCTAACCCTTCTCGGTAGCGGGGGCTTCCTTGGATCTTGGCGTAATAAATATCGTCGCCATTTACTGCATATCTCCCCTCTCCTATCCGAACTCCGTGATTTCTCCCTTCCAGCACCCGATCCACGTGACAACCTCGGATTTTCAAATCTCTCACGTTCCCGCCGGAAGCTCGAGTTCGTTACCATTCGAGCCTTGTGAATTTTATCACGTGACAGTAAGAGACCAAGGGGTCGCCCTAGAACCAGGTGTCTAGACTACATGGAGAATCTGGGTTCGAATCGGTGGATATTACCATTAATGAAATTCGATTCGATTAAGTAACTAAATCCAAGAGAGCAACCTTTAAGTGAATTTGAAAAGTGACAGATAACTGCTCTACATGAAAGTGGCCAGCCAGGAAGATCTATAGCTAGTGCCTTTGGGACGCTCGCATACCGCAGTCGACAATTACCTCAAATTAAAAGATAATTATGGGGTGAAAAAAATCTACAGGACGAACCTCAAAACGTGACCGTGACAAAAGGCCAACTATAAAACGAGCGACAAGAGATAAAATGACAACTCGAGCTGTGGCACGTTGTGAAGTGTTATTCATGAAGCAGAAAGATTTCTGTATAAAAAAAGACTAGGTCAACCAGCGCTCCTTGTTAAGGGCAAACAACTGAGATTACTTTGGGCACGAGAAATGATTCGTTGGACCACAAAGATATTTGCATTTATTAAGTACCGATAGGTGCTTTATGCTATCAGTGTGGGGAAAACGTGTCTGTCTGTATGTCTGTGTTTGTGTGTCTGTCTGTCCGTAACTCTAACTCCTCCGAGGCTATGAAAGATTTTCAAAATCTGTTTTCGTCAGTCGATGAATACGGTTCATGGCACGAACCAATCACAAATTTTATCTAAATCGGTTCAATGGCACGTGCACAAATGGTACCTTCACGACCCCACCTAGTAATTTTCAATGGTAAAAGATATTAATTAATACATCAAACAAATCGTAATGACGAGATAGAAGCGGCTATTAATTACTATTTTCGCCAATTGGTAAATATGGTTCCGCGAATGAACCATTTTGAAAATGGTTATAATTGATACAATGGCACGTGCTCTAATGGTACCCTTATGACACCCTAAAAATATTTAATGATGTGGCATGTAATATATCAAACAACTTGGAATGATGTGTCATGAATGAATATAACTCGCCGACCCGCCCCAGTAGGATGATAATGGTTAAGTCCGTCTTAGACGTTAAACTTTAAATCATTTCAAATAAAAATTATTCACAGAAAATTTTATCATTTCATAATGGTTTATTTCAGTATCATCAGATATCAGAAGCTCATCTACGGCCAGTCGCAGAGAAAATCGGAGGACCTTTATTTGAGTTTCAACGACACAATGCCCCAATTCACAATGCAAAGTCGACTTTTGAGTGGTTCCTCGCTAACGGGATACAAGTAATGAACTGGTCTCCCATGCCACTTGGTCTTAATCCTATAGATGATGTTTGGGGTTGCTTAGTAAGAGCCGTTTTATGCAAATAGATTGAAATAATGAAAGAATCTTTAAAAACTGGGGAAATATCGATCCAAACTATTTACAATCACTTGTAAAGTCAATGCCAAACCGTGCATTCAAAGTTATTGAGAAAAATGATAGATTTACTGGACATTATACAACCTGGCTTTATCAATTTTGGCCGGGCGTATGCAAGTGGCTTTTAGATTTCTGATCGCATCTTACATACGCACATGCATAGCCAAACTTAATATAACCATATACACTTCCTTGCCAAAAATCATGGGACACCTCTATTGTACATAAAAATGAAGCATTCGCATGCATTCAAATGTTGCCGTTTATCTCAACACTACACAACAGAGTTCGCTTGCATGCTGTAGGAATTAAAGCTCTATATATACAAGTATGGACAACTGAAGCCATTTTTGCCATTTTTGGCCTTTTCGTAGGCTCAAGACATCCTGGACAACGCCACACTTCCTACTTTCTGGCAGCACTTAGAAATGGCCCTTTTCTCTTTCAACACGATAACGCACCTTGCCACAAAGCAAGGGTTGTAGGAGGATGGTTTGATGAAATTGGGTGCAAGAACTTGACTGGCCTTCACAGAACCCCGATCGAACATCTTTGGGATGTGTTGGAGCGTCCGAAATCTGTTACTGGACTATCAAAGGCACTTTTGGCGGAATGGCGAAAGATTCCTACGGAAACATCAAAATTTGTGGATAGTATTAGGACACAATATCGACGGTCACCTAATGGTAAAACTGGTCCTAATACCATTGGCACAATTTATGCAATCAGAAACGCTATCTTTCATGTCGTGTGTAAGGTGGGAGAAGGGGTCTGTATTGACATGTGTATTTTATGATATTGATGGGACCTTCTTGGTGCTCACTGAGCTCTGTTGAGCGACCCATACTGCACCAATATGAACCACAAACGACTCCAGTAAAATAGGTTTTTATTATTAGGTAGAATACACATGTTAACCAAAAATGACTTTAAATAACTCTAATGTACATTTCGGCCCCTTTGCGGCCATCATCAAGGTAAGCCGGGGGAAGGTGGATAAGTTCAAGCCAAATTGACAATTAAAAAAAATTGTAAGTGAAAAAAATTAAATTTTAAATAATATGATTGACCAAGAGCAACATTTTTAAGAGTTTTCAAAATGAAAGATTAATATTAAGATTGATAGAACATGAAGTTATCAATGCCTTCATCAATCCTTCTTACCCCTAGACACTTGGGGAAGATGGATAAATGTCTATAATGTTGCTAATGGCCGATCAGTGAGGCTATGCCTTCATTCAATAGCCTTTACTTAACACTTCCACCAACCAAAAAACTACGTTTTTACAATCGTTATTCAAATTTATAGATCAGAATGAATTTTTATCGTGTCTTAGATGGTGGGGATTTTACTCACCAAGCTGGATGCTACTGCTTGCAGAAAATTTTTTTCCTTCCCGTTGATCGTGGCCGAAATCGATGGAATCGGAAATAACTAAAGAACAAATATCGTCGTCTAGTGGAAATGAGCGAAAACCGATTTAAAAAAATTTTTTCGCGGTAACAGCTTAACGTTATTCACCTTCCCCTGTTATCCACCTTCCCCCGGCTTACCTTATATTACTTTAGATGTCATAGACCCCTTGAAAATTCCAGGTATTTGGACTACTCTTGAGGTGTTACATATATTAAAGCCCTTGCCTCGCGTAGTGTTGTTAGTGGAACTAACAGTAAACAGCTTGTAGCAGCTTGTAACAGTGACCATATCAACTGTCCAGATCATTAGAGCAGCATGGGTTGTGAAAATGAACGAGAAATGGGCCTTATTACAGACTACAAGATTGGCTGATCTCCGAAAGTGGTAAGCAACTTACAGTTTATCTGCAGGCCGTTGCCTGTATTGAAGAACCGTGAACTGAAATCTCATTGTACCACACACATTCCCATCAACCACCTGCAGGCAGTGGTCTTTACAGTCCATGCTGTTGCCACTCACTGACAGTTCATAATCGTAAGTCCGGGGAACTACAGTTCAAGATTAGAATTTCTGAATATAAGGAATAGCACGTGTTTCTCATGAATGAATATAACGCGTAAATGCCGTTGTGTTTCTCTACTATGGCCGTTGGAATCGTTATTTTATAAAATTCCAATAATTTGTGATAGGTCTTGGTTTTCATTTCCTTATTGGAATACGAGTCATCTTTTATCTTCCATAGACAGGTATTTTTCTTATATAGTTCTATGACAGAAGAAACGAACGCTGGCTTGTCATCCATCTCAACAGTCCAAAATAATTTACGCTTGCTTAAAAGTTTCTCGCCTGCCAACGGATGTATAAAAATAGACCTTTCAGGCACGGTGACTACAGTCAAACTGAAAGTGTGTGGTTGCTTTGGCCTTGAGACCAAAAACCGTGATATCGTGGACTCTGAACTGATCACACGTGAGAACATAATCTCAGCCGCTCACACACCAACAGTTCCGTCCTGCCTGCAGTCTACGATCTTAAGATGGACTGTATGTGCGTGTTCAATCGTTATAAACTGACAGATTAATATCTTCAATTAAACTGTAAGTGTGTGGGGCGATTAAGACTCGGTAGTGATTACAAAAACAACAAGAATGAATTTACCGCCAAAGCGGATAAAGGGAGCACATTTTCATGTTATAGCATCGTACATGGATATATTGACTCATCAACATATCAAAACACTTAAGAGAAAATAAATAAATATGAAAACTAAAATGTAAATTACTATTTAAGTAAGCTAAATTATAGAGAGAATTTAAACGAATAAACTTGAAGAACTGGAAGGTAAATGAAGAGGGAGTTATTCCTTATACATTTAAAAAAAATAAAAGTTCTTTAATTTGTAAGAATTCCCACATAATGTTAAACGAAGTGAGCCTCAATTGCTGAAGCGTTGTGTGTAAGCATCTATTATTTTTTCATGTTAAATTACTAAAGTGTTTCTACGTTATCGTCTACTATTGAAGCAAGCGATTAACTACTATTAATTAGCAATATGTATAATAGTAGTGAGTTTTAGATAGCATTAAGCCTAACAGCATTATGCTCTTGATACAAATAAGCTATGGATAACAGTGGATCTAACAACTCGTAATGAGTTGGTTGATATATTACACGCCATATCTTAGCGTTTATATACTATATTGTACCATTAGGGCACATGCAACAAAACCAATTCCCACTATGATTATTTTCTCGTTATATTCACTCATGACACGTTGTTATGAGGTGTTTGATATATTACATGAAATTTATTATATATTATCTTAGCATTGAAAGTTCCAATGGTACCATATGGCTTCATATGGCACCATTAGGGCACGTGCTACTAAATCAATAACAACTATCATTATTTACTCGTTATATTCACTCAGAGCACGTTGTTACGAGTTGTTTGATATATTACATGCCATGTTTTAGCATTGAAAGTTCCAATGGTACCATGTGGTATCATATTGCACGATTACGGCACGTGCTACTAAATAAACCATAGTAATATATCAAACAACTTGTAACAACGTGTCAAAGTTAATATAACGAGTAAATAATGATAGTGGTTTTTGTTTAGTAACACGTGCCCTAATGGTGCAATATGATACCACATGGTACCATTGGAACTTTCAATGCTAAGATATGGCATGTAATATATCAAACAACTCATGACACGTTGTTACAGGTTGTTTGATATATTACTATGGCTTATTTATTTGTTTGTTTATTTATTTATTTATTTATTTATTTATTTATTTATTTATTTAATGAATTAATAGATAAATTAAAAGATGAACCTACAGGTGCCTGTATGGTCAAAGAGACCGAGGGTAGGCCACTGGGGGTCATCACACATTAATTACAAAAAACAAATCAAACAAACAAAAATACAACAACAATTACAAAGCAAAACAAACATAACCAGGGTTAACATTAAGTAAGGGTATAAATCGCCAACTATGGTTCGAAATCAGGACCCAAGGCACGGGAGAACCAGAAAATCCAGTACTGAATTATTTATAGCGTGCAAAAATAAATAAACTTTAAAGTATCATATTCGAAAATCTGGCGCAAGGTTACGGGCGAAGGACTGAAGATATTTATTTATTACATGCCATATCTTAGCATTAAAAGTTCCAACGGTACCATATGGTACCACATGGTACTATTCGGGCACGTGTTATTAAACCAATAACCATTATCATTATTTACTCGTTATATTTACTCATGGCACGTTGTTACGAGTTGTTTGATATATTACATGTCATATCTTAGCATTGAAAGTAAGTTCCAAGGGTACCATATGGTATCATATGGCACCATTAGGGCACGTGCTACTAAACCAATAACCATTATCATTATTTACTCGTTATATTTACTCATGGCACGTTGCTACGAGTTGTTTGATATATTACATGCCATATCTTAGCATTGAAAGTTCCATTTGGTACCACTAAAACACGTACTACTAAACATTTCACACCAACATTATTTACGCGTTATATTCATTAATGAAACGTCCTTGCACGTACACGTGCCATTAGACCAATACCTGCTATCACTAGTTACTCTTATATATTCGTTCATGATATGTTGTGACGATTTGTTTGATATATTACATGCCATATCTGGTTATAGGAAGTTTTTAAGGGGGTATCATAATGATACCATTAAAGCACGTGCTATTATAGTACGTACTTATTCCGGCTATCTCACATTCGTACTTGTTAGTGCTCTGTCCCATATTAATGGATTGGTGAAAACAGACTGTGAAAAAGTTAATTCGTTTTCAAGTTATCGTAATAAATACTAAGCTCCCTAGGAATAAAAAAATTCTCTTGATTCAGAGTCCGAACTGCCCTTTCAATAATCGTCAAACACGTGCATCCTGCACGCGCACCATCTCATTAACGTTTAGAGCACGCGCAGAGCCGAACCCATATATGTTCTCAACACACGTTTTCCCGAATGCGAGGATAATTCGTGTCTTCCAGCAATTCAATACATGCACTCTTTCTATTGTAACGCAATGAATTGTGGGAATTGTGTCTACAGACAGACGGACGAATGGACAGCTGGACAAACCGATCACATAAGCACATTTCTACGTATATATAGAAAATGTGCTAAAAAGTCAAGTGGCAGACCATAGAAACTTTCTGAAAAAAGAAGGGACTAATTATTAGAAAACTGAAAGGCAACAGGTCATCTCTCCGACAGTTAATGTTGCAGTGAGTAAATCAACAGTGGGCAGAGTTGCTTCTTGCAGCAAAATTTTAAGTACAAGAAGAAGAGGAGTCAACCGGAGCTTACACAAGCACACAAAAAAACAGAAGATGTTCCTGGGCCAGAAATTACAGCAGATGGGTAGAAAATTTGCATCAAGTCTCTTTTCTGATGAAAAAAAGTTCAACCTAGATAGACAAGATGATTGGGCATACTGTTAGCACGGTTTTCGGGAAGAGGGGCAAATCTTCTCCAAGAGCCAACAAGAAGGGGCATCCTTAATGGTCCGGTGTTGATTCGGATGTGGCGGAAAAACTAATCTAACCTTCCTCACATCCCCTAAGAACTTGTATAATTATCAAGAGATGCTTGAATAAATTAGAGGTCCATGCTGGTTCTTCACAATTTGACAAGCCATGGAAAATCTGTGCATCAGCTGAAGGCAGCCATCATTACTGCGTGGGAGGAACTTGGTGCAGAAACTCGTCGACAGCATGCACGACCGATTACTAGAAGCTACTGCATGTTATTAACAGTTCACTCTGTCTCATTTCCATGTGTTCCACCTCATGAATAGGCCTGAGACTATCATTTTGGAACGCACCTTATTGTTGCGATAAATATTTAGAAAACCTAGCAGATTGCATTGGGAAAGTAACACGTAGTCATTTAGGAGGTATTAAAAAAAACACAAATTAAAAAACAAATCTTTAGGAGGTATTTTCTTTTCAAATTTATACTAAATAGACTGAAAAGGGCGATTTAAAGAGTTGAAGAAGAAATGCACTGTTTACATGTTTGGCCTATTCACGTTTAATTATGAAAGGGAACCAATCCTTTGGAAAGAAAACCACAAAACAAAACTTTGAAAAAAATGAAAAGCTTTTGTTTCTCTGATGGACAAAAAAAAAAAAAGCAGAGAAAGGAGACGTGATAAGGGGATCTTTGCGGGAGCTTCTCGCTGGCAAAAAAAACTTTTCCCCCGTTCTCTTCCCGCTGCGTGCTCGTCTGCTGACGGGGATTTAATTTATAGACGTCGGCTAGAAGAGATTGCGATCGGAGTGAATGAATAGTTGGAGAGTTTTCAAAGAAAAAAAAACAAAAAGAGAATTCGCTCTGCATAAAGATTAAAACTCTGCTTTTAATTAAGTGACAAACAAATAGAAAGAAAAAATGAAATGACGCTTTTGTTTCCAAGGATTGCGTTCTGTTTCTTCTTTACGGACTGGAAAACATAATGACAATCAAAATGTTTCTATACCGTGTATTCTAAAATTGTACATTCCCTCACTTTGCAAACAGAAATACTAGTACTTAATTCCCGTGTGCAACTTAATTCTGTAGGTTATTAAGTACCGAAAGGTGCTTTATGCTATTAGTGCGGGAAACGTGTCTTTCTGTCCGTCTATGACTTGATCTTCTCGAAGCGTATATTGGTAGATAGTCAAAGTTGGTACATTAGCATGTGCTTTAATGGTATCATTCTAGCATCCCGTACGAAGATATAGTTAATAATACATCAAACAATCGCTATGAGTGAATAGAACGTTATTAAGTATTGCTTTCACCAATCGATAAATAGGGTTCAGCGCACGAAGATGGTCGAAACAATGTCACGTGCTCTTATGGTACCATTAGGACATTCCCTAAACTTTTTAAGGCGAAGATATAGCAAGTAATACTTCAAATAACTCGTAACGACGAGCTGTCAGTGAACATAAATTTAAGTACGTTTTTGATAATCGATAAGTACAGTTCGATGATGGTCGAATTTAATTCACTGGTAGCTCTTCTAATGATAACATTATGGTACCATAGGAAAGTTTCAATGCTAGGATATGGCATATAATATATCAAACAACTTGTAACGACATGTCATGAACGAATATACGGGTATAAGAGTAGTTAGTAAGCTCGAAGATGGTCGAATTTCATTTAGTGAAACCATGGTACCGTTAGAAATTTTTGATGCTAAGATATGGCTTGTAATACAGGGTGATTATAATTAAAGTTTAAGTTTCAAAACACTATAAAAAAAGAACCACTTACAAGGGAATCCCTCGAACATGTATGTCACAGATTTCCACCAAATTGAAATATGTTACTCAGCTGAAGCTACTATAGATGCTTGCAAAATAAGAGAGTGCGAAATTGTTTTTCTTTCAAAATAAACCTCGAAAACGAAAAAATTCAGCATACATAGCCATACAAGGACTCCATTGTTAAAGCGGTTAGGCTATGTGGGGTTCCATTGTTAGTAGAATGACGTCCAATTGGAACGGAATGTTATTGAAGAAGGGGGAAAGCTTATGGCATAAGAAAAAAACATAGGTCCAAATTTTAGTAACAGATGGCGCTGTATGCGTCAGAATATGTAAATGAATCAAATACCTGTCATGCGCACGATCATTGCATTTGTTGTAAAAACGCCGGGTACACGGCTTTTCCTGATTTCGCGTCCGAGAAGTACGCCATGGGTGTCTCATTGAAGGACCATGCTGTTTCTCGATTTCAACTTGTAGCTGGATAGCATATTGAACGCTGGATAGCATATTGAACATGTTTTGCGCCAGTCTCCCGCAATTTAAAAAACCGATTTTTGAACAGTACAGTTGGTTTAACGTGTAACTTACACCTTAGCCTTTTACGATTCATTTGTCATTTGTAGTCGAAATTCTGACGCTTACAGCGCCATCAGTTGCTAAAATTTGGACCTACTTTTTTTTCTTATGCCATAAGCTTTCCCCCTTCTTCAATACATTCCGTTCCAATTGGACGACATTCTACTAACAAGGGAACCCCACATAGAATTCCGATGCACTTTTTTTTGCGCGCAAGCACACTGTGGAAGCGATAGCGTTGCACGGCAATGAACCGCCCCGAAAGTGCGCAGAATTCAAAAAACATGGCGGAAAGAGGATAAGCGAACTTGTTAGCGACGATCGATAAAGAATTGCAGTTAGAGCACTGTTATTAAGCATAAAACCTTAATTTTGCTCTACAATTATTCGTCTCGAAATAATTTACAAGATGAAGTAGGCATCCATGAATACTATTTTTATTTAAAATTATAAAGCACCGCGATACATACCCCCTCACCAACGTGAAGCCAGCCCCGTGTTTGATTACCGAATTACTTAATAAAATGAAATAATAACTTAAGGAAATGTTTATTAATTACTCTAGACATTTTTTACTGGAAGGCAATTACCTAATTGTAATACATGTAATCTATTTTTAAAAACTAAGTTTGTTTAGAAATTTGAGAAGCCATTCAATTGCCATCTGCTGCTGTCTATTTCATCTGAACTGGATTCGTGCTTATTGCTGTGAGTAGTGGAAGAAAGAAGTTCCGTTAAGCGCATTAATACACCGCTTTAACAATGGAGTTCCGTGTGCTCAAATTTTTTCGTTTTCGTGGTTTATTTTGAAAGAAACAAAAATCCGCACGCTCTTATTTTGCAAGCAACTATTGTAACTTCAATTGAGTAACATATTTCAATTTGGTGGAAATCTGTGACATACATGTTCGAGGGATTCCCTTGTAAGTGGTTCTTTTTGTATAGCGTTTTGAAACTTAAACTTTAATTATAATCACCCTGTATATCAAACAACTTGGAAGGACATGTCACGAAGGATATTGTTTTTGTTGGTTTATGTTGGATCTTGCCTTCTTTTCTTACTTTTCTTTCCCAGTTTTCATCAATAATTTAACATTTGAAGTATGGCGTATGATAAATCCTCATAGACCCTCTTGAGTTATTTTTTCGTTTGTTGGAAATGAAGGTTATATAGTTGCTTGGACTAAGATGGTCAGGTCTTTTCCGCATCAGGGCCTGTTTATCTGGCTGGCTTTGGTGGATTTTGTAATGACGCCAGACTTCGGACTCTCTTCACGTTGGCTGTTTTTATACGGATTTTCTGGGATCTGTTTTTGGTTCGTTTTTCATTGCGACTCATGTCCTGAGGTGGAATTTGCCATTAGGGAATAGCTGTGTATCGGAATGGGCGCATATGTGCTCTTCCCATAATGTGTTCAGTTTTGCCACTAAGTTAGCTAACTGCCTAGATGTATTATTCTACAGAACTCATCCAAATCCTTCTTGATAAATATTAACGCTTGAATCACATTAGAATTTACATCTTTCAGATACCTTTCCAATACACGTGTTTTAGAACACTAACTTGAATTAAAGAAGAATTTAAAATAATAACTCTAAGTTGTTTTTATATGTATCGAGTATTTAAAAAGGAATCCAGACTCGTATCAAAGGTCTTGTTTTTAAACTGCCTAAGAAAGCCGTCTTATTATAAAACAGTCATAGCGTTTTCGGTATGCAACAGGGAAGGGGGCTTAAGGAACTTGTAGGAATGAGAGACAAAAATAGAGGGGTGGAGGAGGAGGGGGGCGGTGCATTTCCTGGCGAAGTGGCGTTTGGGCAAAGGCCTCGTGAGTGGGAGGTTCGGGTTCCGTCACTCCGTCATGCCACGCAAATGCAGACGATTCCACTCTGCGGCAGTGGCGAGAGAAAATTTATTAATTTAATTTCACTCGTTTCTAGAGTGAGCAGCAGAAATGATGTTGGGGTAGTTAAGTGGCGCCCTTCTCCTTCCTCACGTAATGATAATGAGAAATAAATTTCCGTAATTGCTGGGCGCCCATGAAATACGGGCAGGCGGCGAAAAATTCCGCTCTTATCGGGACCAGCGCAATTAGTCACTACTTTCACGCCGGTTATCTGCCTCATAACGAACTCCAGGGGAGGAAAAGGAGGAGAAGAGTAACAGCAGAGAGGCAGTACACACACACAGACACACACCCACTCACAGTATACGACGACGAGAACGAAAGAGGTGAGGGTGACACGACCACTCTATGATGGTGGCCAAAGGAAATTAGATTTTTAAAAAAAGTTGTCAAGTAAATTGTCGATTATAAGATGTTTTTAAGCAAGTATATGCGTTCAATAAATATGACATGTAATGTGTTTATTAAATTACTGCTTAATGCACTTGAAATGGCATCAATGTGTTAAAAATAAATTTAAATGAGCGTGTTAACTTCTATTCCAAGGAATTCTCTGTTGTGATCAAAGTGGTAAAAAATATCCAAATGGTTATGCTTATAAATATACACATATTGGCTACAGGAATTACAGACACCAGTGCAACTGTACGAGGGGGGGACCCAAAACTAACGGGAAACTTTACTTAATAAATATTTTAAAACTTAAAAAAAAATTTCTCGTATACGACACTTTTCTACGCGACACTTTCAACATCAGTGACATAAAGTCCTCTAAAGAGTCCTAATATATAATGGATTTGCCTTGCTCATGAATTACCTCAAAAATACGATTAGAGATCCTTTTGATTAATTCTTTGATTATGGATTGGTCTAAGTTCACCCAACCATTAATGATGGCGCATCTCAAGTCAGGAACATTTGTGTACTCTCGATTGTTTTTATATACAGGGTGATTATAATTAAAGAGACACCATTTAGACCCTTCTAGCAGCCGTTCTGGTAATCAGATTTTGACGAAACTTGAGATATATGTTATACAGACCATGGGGAAGAGAATTTTGCAATAAAATAAATTAGTTCACATTTTCACCACTACGTCAAAATATGGCGCATGAATAATAACAAAAACAAGTGAGAAGCAGAGAAATTTATAAAATGAGTGCATTTGTTCAATGTGCATTCCATTTGTGTCAATAACATGTTCAAAGCGCATTATTGCATGTTCCACAGTAGAGCGAAGGGTTTCCTGAGGAATCGCAGTGATAAGCTTGCTTTCAATTCAGGGACAGTCCGTATTCTTCCTCCATAGACATTATCTTTCAAATATCCCCACAACCACAAGTCACAAGGGTTTAAGCCCGATGAACGAGGAGGCCATGCAGTTGGAAAAGTTCCCGAAATCACCCGATCATCTCCAAAATGAGCATGAAGCAGTTCCTTCACTTGTCGTGCAATGTGGGGTGTTGCACCATCTTGCGTAAAGACAGTAGTGTCTAAACATTGCCTTTCTGCTGCAGAAGTTGGCAGTAACGAGCACCAGTGATTGAACATCTTTTAGTGCCTTGAGGAGTGTTCTCTTCAAAGAAAAAGGGGCCAAGAATGAAATGTGAAGTGAATCCGCACCATACACTCACGTAATCAGAGTGCAAAAGCCTTTCATGCACAACCATCGGCTTTTCAGTGCCCCAGATGCGACAGTTTTGAGCATTCACTGCTCCGTCTAGTGTGAAATGCGCTTCATCTGACCACAAAATGTTCCATGGCCTTGCATTATCGACGGCTATTCTACTGTAGCCAGAAACTGGCAAGCAAAATCAGTGCGTTTTTCCGGATCTTCATGAAGTAACTTTTGAACCACCTGGATCTTGTATGGATACCACTTTAAAATGGAACGCAAAACTTTTTGTAATGTAGACCACGGAATAGACAAATCACGTGATACGGCTCGAACACTTGCTGAAGGATATTGGAAACTTGAAGCACTCTCCACTACAGCAGCAGCAACGTCTTCCACAGTCTCATTTGCAATTCGTTTCCGTCCTGGCAGCACACCCAACTCACCAGTTTCTTCAAATTTCTTAATCATCTTTTTTCAACCATTAATGGACATAGGCCCATTTGGCAACTTTTTCAAACGTCGCTATTCTCTTAGTGCAGCAGAAGCATTATTGCAGTTCTGGTAAACAACTTGACCAATAAAGCTCGATCCTTTTTAGCTAAAGCCATCGTGAAGAATGACTTTACATTTAATTTCACTGTCATTTTAAAGCTTTTCTAATTTTACATTTCATTTGCATAAGGTCTCTGATTGAGTAAAAATTCTCAGATAGTTTCTTACATGACCAGCGCCATATTTTGACGTAGCGGTCAAAATGTGAACTAATTTTTTTATTGCAAAATTCTCTTCCCCATGGTCTGTATAACATATATCTCAAATTTCGTCAAAATCTGATTACCTGAACGGCCGCTAGAAGGGTCTAAATGGTGTCACTTTAATTATAATCACCCTGTACTTCTCGTGACAATAACCCCAAATGTTCTCGATAGGATTTAAGTCAGAAGACATAGTTGGCCATTTCATTACAATAATGTTCCGTTCTTCAAACCGCCGTGTTACGACTGGTGCTTTATGGATTGGCGCATTATTTTGTTGAAGTATCCATTGATAGGTCTAAAATCAGGGAATGTGCTTTGTACCGGGTGATTCAGTGAATTACGTACAATTTTATTGGTTCGTTAATCAGGTACTAATAAACATAGGAATGTCATATAGATCTTACAATACACATTACACATTGGAATTTAACTGAACAGGTGGCTACACTGCGTATGAATACGTCATTCCAATATGGCACCTATCCTGAGTAGTGATCAGAAAACACGCTTAGTGGAATGGTTTTTCGAGCTGAAATCAATTGTGAAAGTGAAGCGACTGTTTCAAAAAGTGTTTAAAACAAAGAAAGCACCCCGATAAGAACATTTCGCGAAGCAATTTCAATCCACTGGACATGTTGAAGGTAAGAATAAAGAAGGGAGCAAGCTTCGTGCTCGCACACCGCAGAACGTGGAGCAGGTTCGTGCAAGGGTAGTCGAGTCGCCAACGAGAAAATCGGTCCGCAGACTGTCTGGGGAGACTAACATACCCTACACAGTCTGCGGAGAATACTGCACAAAGATCTGCAGATCTCTATAAAATGCATGTTATGTATCAGTTGATCCGCCAGAAACGTGTTGACTTTGCTAGACAGCTTCGGAACGCGATGGAGGTTGATGTTGAACTCCTGAACAAAGTGTGGTTTAGTGATGAAGTTTATTTTCATTTGAGTGGAGACGTAAACCGGCAAAACGTACGGTTTTGGGCGACGGAAAACCCCCACGAAATCCATGAGACAACGCTTCATTCACAGAAAGTCCTCGTCTGGTGCACCCTATCCCGTGTAGGCCTCACTGGCCCTTATTTTTTTGAAGGTTACGTAACCGCAAAGACTTACCTGGATATGCTCCGTACGATCTTCCTTCCGGAGCTCCGTAGGCTGAGTATGGCACTGCAAAATCAGTGGTTTCAGTAAGATGATGCTAGGCCCCATTCCACGCTCGAGGTTCTGCATTTTCTCCATGACAAATTCAACAATAAGTTCATCTTCAAATGTTTCCAAAATCTCTTCATCGATGGATTCAGCTGGCCACATACCAGTCCTGACCTTAACCCCTGTGACTTTTTTCTGTGGGATTCCTTAAGAAGAAGGTGTTCCGCACACGCCCCCTCACCCCTATGAATGGGATGCGAGGCCCAGTGCTGCCAAACTTCACTCTCAGGCTTCGTCGTCGTTGTACAGATGAATGGAGCACGCATCGACCATGTTGTTCATGAAGTGTGGAATTCCAATGTGTATTGTAAGATCTATATGACAATCTTATGTTTATTAGGTCCTGAGTAATAAACCATTAAAAGAGTACGTAATTGTCTGCATCATTCTTGCATTGACAGGTAGGCTGCTGAATTGATTCGTCCAATGAGAAACTTAACCTCACAATTTTTCTGGAAACCAGTCGCTCCCCAGATCATTACAGATCCACCACCCAGTTGTCTTCTTGGCAGAACTTGTTTCCTTTCGCAAAACGTGAAAATAATATGAGAAGCCATCCGGTCCGTCAAAGTTGTGACAGTTTTTCATTCAGAAGTCCAGCCCGTGTGTTCTCTAGCAAATAGAAGTCTGTCTTCTTGATAGCGCTTGGTTAGCGGTGGCTTCCTCTCGATGCGCTCCCATAAAAGATACGGACATTCTTAAATTACACGTTGAACATTTTGTAGATTCGTGTGTTGACCTGAAGATCATCTCATATTTGCCTGATGAACAAAAAGAAGTCGCACAGAGCCAAATCTGGCGAGTGGGGAGGGTGTGTCAAAGAGGTCATGCCGTTTTTTGTCAAAAATTGGAGTAGGCTGAGATCCGCGTGAGCTGGCGCGTTATTATGGAAGAACCAATCGCCCGACTACCACAAATCAGGGCGTTTCCTTCGCACACGGTTGCGCACTTTTTTTTACCACTAGAAGGTAGAATACATGGTTCACTGTCTGATCTGGTGGAGCAAATTCCGAGTGTACAATCCCTCTGATATCGAAACAAAACAAATGGGCATTGTTTTCACATTTGAATTCATCTGACGACCTTTTTGCACGAGGAGAATTCAGTTTTCCATTGACTGGTTTGTTGTTTCGTCTCGGGATCGTAATCGTAGCACCGTGGTTCATCTCCTGTGATGATTTTGAAAAAAAAATCTGGATCAGTTTGGAACTGCTCCTTCATTTCACAACGAGGCTCTTGTTGCTCTGCTGTCAGCAAAGAGACACAAATTTGGCAACCGCTCTTCTCATTTCCAAATCTTCTGATAAAATTCGCTGAATCAAGCTCCACGGCAACTCGGATTTCGTCACTAGTTCATCAATTGTCCTACGTCGATATTCATTAATTAATTCCTGAATTTTGTTGACATTTTCTTCCGTTCGTGAAGTTGAAAGACGCCCGGAGCGTGGTTGGTCTTCAATCGACATTTCACCTTTCTCGAAGCGGCTAAACCACTTTTAGACACGAGTTTTACTCATAGCATCCTCTTTGCAAGCAGTTTTTAACATACCAACAATTTCTGCGGCACTTTTTTTCAAGTAGATAACAAAATTTCACAGCCGCGCGTTGTTCACAAGAATACATAAAACAATCATTATGAAAAAAATTTGGAGAGTCACACAACCTTCTTCAACGATGCCAATTGGTAGACTGGCTTGGTAAGAGTGAAACTAGATTACCCTAGCGGGCGATCTGTGTGTACTACAAGCCCCAACCTAATCACAGCATAGTTCCCGTTACTTTTGGGTCCCCCTTCGTATAAATTTGTTTTAATCAGTTTGAGCTTATGTGATTCAAGCATCTATTTATCACCTAAGATCTGTCAAATTAATGCGGATACTTTAAACCTTGAGTTTTCAAAGCTTTAATTTTATCTGTTTATGCAACAACACAATTTGCATATTATCTTTATTCAATAGGTAACAGAATTCCTTAAATAAACAATTGAATAATAAAATTGCAATATGCAAAATTCAATGTGGTTTCAGAAGTGAGAAACCACATTAATGCAGACAGTTCCATTTTCTAAGAATTTTACAAATCATTTCTGAGAATTAGCTCGCATGGCATGGGGACTTCGATGCTATTCGATCAGTTTCTCAATAATCTGCTAACTCTCCATTATCTCCAGTTAGTGCTTATTTTTAAAGATTTTCTGAGACTTGCTGTGAGAGAGCCACCTTTTATTTGTCAATTCAGATGAGCAGATTTTCGCTGAATAATAAATATGCCTCCTACAGGAAAGACATTAAACGACTTCGAAAAGGCCAACTCGTTGCATTAGTTGCTGAAGGAAAATCTGCATTCCCGAGCAGGGCAAAATCAGCAATTCCTCAATATTTGGCCAGGAAAGATGTCGAATGCCTTAAAATAAAAAACCTCCAGACCCAAACCAAAGCTCAACGAACGTGACCATTGCCCTATCAGGAGAGCAGCTTCTCAGAAGCAGGCCTCACCAGGGAGCATGATGGAGTAACAATAAATTTTCGAACCGAAAATAACATAGTTAATACCTATATCAAAATAATATATCGATTATAAAAAATACGTGCCAATTCAAAGATTTTATAGGCACATTAAGCACCCATATACAAGTGTAGTGAAAATTATCGGTAGAGTCGAATAACTTTAGAACAAAAAGCGCTCGAGCCATAAAAGTCAGGTCTAACAATAGATAAGTGGCCGTGGCCGATTGAATAAAAGTATTCCCAAAGCCCCTAGTGTAAGCGCTGAGGTTAAAAAGTTCCAATTACAAAGTGGCCTTGCTGTTTTTCCCGCTCCCCACTACCTCATCCGGAAGAGGTCCGCCTTCACTCCAACGTGACGTACTCTGCTATCGGTATTAAACAAGGTTGGTACTGCTTGTGCTACTGACTCCGGCGCGAGAGCAGAGTACGTCACGTTGGAGTGGAAGGCGGACCTCTTCAGGATGAGGTAGTGGGGAGGGGGGAACCAGCCAGGCCGCGCCGCGCGAACATAGTCGCCCAAATTTGGCTCGTGCTACGCAGCGCCACGCCATTCAGCTTAGTTTGAGGTTCAATTTACGGCGTTGCTTGCGATTTGCGACCCCAAGTGTCTTATATCACTTTAATCGCCTGAATTTCATCTACATCGTAGTGTAGTTTTTTTGAAGGAGATCATTTACACCCTGTATAGTGTAAAAGTTAGTTATGTTTTGACCATTTCTACTCTTTCCACCATTATTGTTAAGATTTCAAAGAATAAATTTTGAATCAAAAATTACCAGAAAAACTTGATGTATGACCGAGTGGGGGCGATGATCGGAGTGGATTTAGTGATTCTTTTCTTTAATTTTATTCAATCTTCTACTATGGCAAAATATTAAATAGGAACGATTTCGTGCGTTTGTTGTTTTACACATGAATATGAATTTCAATATACGGTATCCAGGTGGTGTTCACATGAACTTTTCTCCCCATTTTTACAAGTTATATGCTTTTGTTTTCTCTATTCAAAGAGTGGATGTTTACTTAATCGGTGACGCTCTACAACTTTGTAATTGAAACGTTTTCTCTATCTATCATGGTTCAAAAGTTAGTTTTCGTAACCTCTAAGCTCTTCCACTAGGGACACAGCAAATACTTTTATTCGATGGAGAAGAGCTACTTTCCTATTGTTAGACCTGACTTTTATGGCTCTAGCACCAAAAGTTCTAAAGTTATTCGGCTGTTTCGGGAATTTCCTCAACACCGTATACAGAGTGTTCAAGAAATCGTTGGAAAACTCCGTACATAGATTCTTTACATAAATATAAGAAAGAATGTAAAATTAAAATTCGGTTCTACTAACGAAGATGGTAAAAGGTTACTGGCGACTATACAGGGTGATTGTAAAAGGGAATCTGTAATACGTCTTTTCTGTGCTAACTTGTATCATTGTGATCACAGTTTCAAATTGCTAAGACTTCTCACAGGTTGTCTTCAGGGGGAAAAAAAAAAGAGACTCATTTGCTTTACCAAAGAAAAAGATTATTTTAAGATGGTTATTGCAGTATAACAAATGTAAAGATTTTCTTCCTCGCTTTCCGTTCAAACATTTTGAAGAGAAACTTTCCAACACGGTTCGTTCCGAGTCGTCTATTTTCCTTTGACCCAGGCAGGTGTGACACTTGGATTTAGGTCGGGGGTTCTTTCTTCCAGAACATTCATTCGCGTGCAAGAACGTGGGGTGACAACCTGTCCTCGCGCTAACAGCCTTGTTTGTCCAGCCAATCACCGCCCATGGAAGACAAGAGGGGCGACGGAGGGCTCTTTTTGGAGCCGTCAAACAACCGGCGAAATGGAAAGAAACGCGTGCATCTCCGGATTGTTGACTCTCTGCTTCTCCCTCCGTTTTCCCTCGGATGCTGAGTGTTGGGAGGGTTATCGGGTCTGAGACGATCCCTCACATCCAGCCGCTTTTGCCCATCTGGCATCCCCGCCAAACCCAAACAAATCTGTTGGAAGACGCTGTTTACGCAAGGACCCCCAGTCGTCTCACCTTCGATTCGAGCCGGCCTTTTTTTCCTTCCTTTGTCTTTCTTTCTCTTTTTATCCACAACATACAAATAGGATGGTTTAGAAAGGAAAGGAGCAGCCTATAACTTTTTCTTTAAAGCTGTTTGTTACCTTTCTTTTATTGCGGCCTATAACTTTTCTTTCTTTATGACCCAACTTTGGCGTTTTGGGCTCTTTTGATATTTCAGTTAATTATTAAAAATTAATTTTTTTTGATATTGATGCTAACCTTATTTTTCCGTAGTCTGTGAATGAATAAAGCCCATCGTCATCTGATGAAAACAATAATTTGACCGTTTAAGCCTTTAGGATTGTAAACTGAGCATTTTGAGATAGGACTCAAGGCTATCGTTTGCCTACGTTGTCGAATGGCGAAAGCGGAAGTCGAAAATTCGGAAGCGTTCGAACGCTAAGCACCAACAGACGGACAGACGGACGGACGCACATTGTGAAAATGTAAGTGCCTATCGGTCTTAATAATGAATTACAACTGGAGCTAATTCTCTAAAATTACGTGATGTTTGGAGAACTAGCTCCAGTTCTCATTCATTATTAAGTAGCGGAAGAATGGAGCTACTTATTGCTTTCGTAATGTCCGTTTGTCCGTCCGTCCGTCCCCTTCATAATTTCTGCATTTTTTGAGTTAGAAGGTTGAAATTCGGAATGTAGCTTCGGAATGAATGGGAATGAATAGTTTCACTATTTAGTTTGGTTTTGATTGGCCCACTGGGGTCGGAAATACGGGGGTGGGGGTTAGAGGGGACCAAGTGATCTATGTGGTATTTACGTATATAAAGGAGTGAAATTCGATATGCATATTCCACTAGGAAAAATCTACATTCCTATGAAGTTTGGGCCAAATTGATCCAGTGGGGACGAAGTTGTAGGGATGGCACTCACTTGGTCTTTAGAACTATCGCGTGTGATATTTCATTCGTTCGAAAATGATGAGAAAGGAAAGAAGATAGGGTTCTTTTATATTTTCTAAATAATATGTTCTAGAAAATAAATTTTTTGATAAAAAAAAAAATCGGCGGTTAAAAGATGCAGATGAAGGAGTAAAAATTGATGAACTCAGAATTGCCGCTACTTTCCTATACCTTCCTCGGGAGGCTTAATTCCTTGTTAAGTAGCGGAAGAAGGCAGCTACTTATATTGTTTTCACAATGTCCATCTGTCCGTTCGTTCCCTTCTTAATTTCTGCATTTTTTGAGGTAGAAGGTTGAAATTCGGAAGGTAACTTACTAAGGGGATGTACATCTTCACTATTTAGTTGGTTTTGATTGGTGCACTGGGGTCGGAATTAGGGGGATGGGAGTCAGAGAGCACAAAAGATCTTAATGGCATTTAAGTACGTAGAGGAGTGAAATTCAATATACGAGAAACCTCGTACAGAAACCTCTAGACAAGATCTATATTACTATGAAGTTCAGGTCAAATTGTTCCAGCGGGGGTCGGAGTTGTCGGGTTGGCAGTCGCTTGGTCTTTAGAACTATGGCAGGACATGACATGTCTTATGTAATTCGATCGGAAATGGTGAGAAAGGAGAGAAGGTAGAGCTCTTTTACATTTTCTAAATATTACATTCGAGAAAATTAATTTTTTT